>CM033344.1:8288721-8744022 GCA_019395295.1 Osmanthus fragrans | reverse complement strand
AATTGAAATTATATTTTCTGCTATGTTCTCAAATTCGTTCAAACACACGTACGAACAATTAGTTTAAAACATGCAGTGACTTGTAAAACCAGAAAATTTGAGTGAATGGTTAGCATCAAAGGCATCAAATATGACATTGACACAGATAGAATTCCAATCACTTGTACTTAAATAACTTATATTCAAACAATCCGTGTTCCAATCAATCTTAAGATTAGATTTAACTTGTCTACTATCAGTATCACTAGGCGGTGTCTTACTAAGGTGGATAGAGAACTATACACTTACATCAATAGATTCGAGAAAAATCCTCATTATTATTTTTAACGTTCATAGTTGATGTCATATCACAAATGAGGTTTATCCACGACTCAAATAAACTTTATTCCCTAAATCAACGAAACTCACTTATAAAAAGTGAACCGCTCTGATACCACATGTATGATTGAGTTTCAACCATCTTATTTAAAAATCAATTGGTGTTTTAGTGAATCCGGGCTAAACCTTTTATGATACTCGATCACCATCGCTTGAGTGACTCAAAAAATGGGCTTAAGAACACAGCTTTGTTGCACTCCAGCAATCCTTTCTCAATATGACGTTCATGTGAAATGAGATGTTCAATGAGAATATGCTAAACCTTTAATGATATTCAATCATTATCTTTGAGTGATCCAACCCATAAACTCAAGAGCGACCCTGTTGCACTCCAACAATTATAAATGTTGTTGGAGTGATACTTACATTGGGTTCTTTGGTAAAGCTTGATGTTGTTTACGAATGTTATTTAGTAGTACTTAAATAATACTAATGTTTTTTCTTATCTTACTTTTCAAGATTGCAGTTATCTCATGTACCCCGACCAATGGTTCCTCAGTAAAGTTAATGCACGTCTAAGGGTAAAATTTTAAGTACCTTGTGTGGAAGATTGTTTGTCGTTCATAAGAAGATAGTCCTAGAGACGTCTTTGATTATTTTGTAGGTGCACAATAAATTGGATTAAATCACCTACGTCCATTAATTGTCAACAATAAAGACTGATTTCTAAATTGCCGGCAGAAAATTCTAAAAGTTGATCGATTGCAACTTTTTGTTGTTGTCAATATAGGATTATTTCAATTTTGAATCTGAATTTTCAAGATAATCTTGGGATAACGTACTCTCATTTGTAACTGATAAATGCTCATATTATACGGAATGTTATCCGGACTGCTTAAATGTCAAGTATAATTCATCTTGTTCAAATTGGGAATAGCCTCATTTTTTTCACCACCAGTGAATTTCAATTCCTATATGTAATTCTCCCAGATTCTCTATTGTTTTGGTGGCCAAACGGGAGCTAAGAAAAACTCAATTAAAAAATCCACGAAATAAGTATTTATAAACGAGCCTTGTAGTCGGGGTGACATTTTGAAAAATGAGATTCAACATACATCGATTTTTTTTTTCTTTCTTTATTTTTTTTGGGGGGGGGGGGGGGGGGGGGGGGGGGGGGGGGGGAGGACAAAGTAGCAAAACGATTTCAACATGAGAGTAGATTGGGCACTTGACTGAAAAACAAAGTTAGGTAAAAATGATTTTCACAAGAATGCAGCTTTCTCTTAAAATAGAAAATTTAATTGATCGAAAATTCTCCTTACATATCACGGGTACATTATTATCGTAATTTTTATTTATTGCGCCACCTTTTAATTACCTTAAGATCTTCAACTCTTATTTCTCGTAGTAGTTATGTCTCTAACTTTTGTGAATTCTTATCTTCATATTTTCATTAATTAACACATCTTATTCTCGACGATGATTTTTATCAATAGTTTTCTACTTGGATGCTTTCAAACGAAGAAAAAAATTGTCGCACTTTTGTATTTCTTTCTTTTGTTAAATTATGATTGTCAAATAAGTTGTTTTACATTTGAACATAATTTGATTTTCCCTCGTTTGATCTCCATTATTTGAAATTTTAATGGTGGAAATAGTATTTTTTTTTTTTTTTTTAAGAATATGCGGTTTAAAAAAAAAAGTTTTGGGATTATGTATAATATTATTTTATTAGAGAAAGTGTAGTTGATAAGAAAAGAAAGAAAAATAAATTATATGCTAATTTATGAAAAGTCAATGATAAAAAATAGGGAAAATTGCAGCCAATGTTCCAAACTTTCCGTTTTTTAGCAGACTTGATCCAAAATTTTCATTTGTGCCACCGGAGGTACTAAACCATTAAAAAATCATAGATATAGTCCAAAATGACGATTTTCGTCTATTTGACTACCAAAACCGTTAATTGACCCTAGAAATGAAAAATTAATATTTTTTCTCAAATAAATGATGGGTGATATGGGCATTACATATTTATTCTTCTATTATTTCACTTCAATGTTTATTTCCCTCCATTTTCACAACTATTAATATCATTCTCTTCCATAGCTAGTCAGAAAAAATTTGCACGTACATGGAGATGAATGTATGCAGATGTGTTTCCAAGATCTCGTGGATAATCTTGAACCTAGGAAGAAGATTTCTCACTTGTCCTCGAAGCCAAGATGTGGGTGAACGTACATTCTTTGTGTGGTGTGACCATTCAATATCTGAGAGATCGATGAAGCTGATTCCTGATCTATTACGGGTTAAGAGGGAAATGGAAGCTGGAATCAATACACTCCAAGCAATAAGACCAAATGTGTGGAAGACTTGGCTCTTCGAATTTGTGTGTGGAGTGTTTCTAAAACGGGTTTGTACCTAGGTATGTAGGATGGGGGTATTTAGCTTCAGAAATTTGGGTTTAGGGTTTTGTTGTGGGGAGCTTGTGTTAGATGTTGTAAGATGTGGATGTAAAATATGCTTGTGTTGTACATTTTTCCTTGAAATTAAGTGCCCTTTTTGTATTTAATGCTGATATTCACTTTCACGGTTCTCTTTTTGCCCTTTGTTTAGTGCAAAATTAAAGATCAAATTACACTCCAAACGTTCTGTAGATAGTGCAGCATATGTACCAAAATTTTTAATGAAGCACATAATAAGTACCAAACATTTTGTAATAGTTTCAGTGACAATACCAAACCTTTTGTAATAGTTGTAGTAACAGTACCAGACCTTTGGTAAGATATGCAGAAGAAGTACCAAATATTTGTACATAGTACCTCGTCACCTACACCTTTGATTTTATGAATACAAATTGAAACTTGATGAAAACACATTATAATGCAAGCAATTCAACTTAAACATTCCTGAACAACATATGTGACAATTCCATTAGAAATTCCAATTCACTTTACAAAATCACAGCATTTGTTACACATATTTCCAATTCACATTACAAAAAAACACAACATTTACAAAAATATTCCTATGTCACATTACAAAATCAAAGCATTCACAAAAGTAAGTTCACTTCCCAGCAAAACTATACAGGAGAATTCACATCATGTTCAAGATTTGGATCCTCTATTCTTGGACTTCTTCATCTGTGATTGGGAAGTTACCGTTGAAGGTGTTTTTCTCGTCCACTTTGCTGATCTTAACTATGTATCTTCTTGAGACTCAGGTTGCATGGTTGGTTGTGATTATTGCTGTGAACTAGCTTTACCGGCCAGTGGTCTTTTACAGCTTCTTTTGTTATGTCCAGACCCCCACATCGTTTACACGTTATCTTCATTTCGATCCTTCCCATCTTAATTCCCGCAGGTGGCTCAGTCTTTGACCTCTTTCCCATTTTTTAGGTCTACCTGCCTTTTTTCTTTTCTGCTGTTGATGTAGAGGGTGCTTTCCTAATTCTGGTCATAGCTCAAGCCCTAACATTGGTTGGATTACTGAGGAGTAACACTTGGGGTATGTTTCCTTGGTAGATCATGGATCAATGTACTTATATATGTCAATATCCTTTGAAAGCATGTCTGGTATTACATGGGAACATGGTATTCCAATGAAGTGCCATTTTCTGCATGCATATTCGTGTTTTGTCAAATCAACACTCCATCCCAATCCATCTTTGCTGCTTATCTCAAACTTCTTATTACCTGCGTAGTCTGCCTTCAAGTACCTTGTCTCAGACTTAGCCTTCTTAATGATTTTCAAAACTCTTGGCCCAAATGCATGATCTCACTATTATATTGATTCTCCTTTTGCATTCATTCTTATCATTTGCTTATGTCTGATTTTCTCCAGCATTGAGATGACGGGCTTCTCTCTGGCAACAACAATGAAAGAATTGAATGCCTTATATAAGTTATTCAAAAAGATATCACACTTGGAATGCTCTTCAATTTGTTTTGTTCTCAGCTTCTACACCTGCACATGTTATGGGGAACATACATTTCTCACCATCAATGTCAATAGCTGCCAGTCGCTGCCCACCTTGTGAAGACTTTATGAAGTAATCATCCAATCCAACAACTAGCCTGCAACCACCCTTAAACCTTTCCATACCCCTAAACATATGTAAAATCTCTTAAAAGTTTGACTTGAACCTTCAATCTGTACTGTACTACCAGGATTTGTTTTCTTTAATTCCTCACCATAATCCCATTAAATTTTGTACTGCTAGCAACAATCTCATGCACTACTTCTGCACATTTAGATCTTATCCTGTAGAACTAATGGTTTAAAATCTCATACATACAGTCTTCTCTAACAATTTCCACAAAATTGTTCATTGGCATTTTGGGATTAGACCTAAACTTTCTTACGTATTTTTTTGCCAGATAACCTACATTAGCCCATTTATTTTTCCATACCATGGTACATGTGTGTTCATCTCTGAATATGTAAATTCTAAAACTATTGCCTGGTTGTTGGTATGCATATAAAACCCAATGGTAGTTATCTTGACATTTAACTCTCAATTGTATCTTCGTAGTTTTTACATATTCAGTTGCCTAGCATTTTTAATTGAGTACTGAACTACTACAGACCTTAGAGTCTTGACATTGTCACATTGTCAAATTTCATCATTGTAAGAAGACATATCATATTTTCATATATATTTTCAAACAAAAAAAACAATGTCCTTGGATCATCCATATCAGTTGCAGGGTTAACCCAACACTCATTCATCCTTGTGGCAGACGATCCCCCAACCTTACTATCACTGGGTAAGTTTTTGAGTTCATCTAAGTCTTTAAAGTCAGTACTGTATCACTTTCATCCTCACTCCTTACATTATCAGTTCTGATATCAAAACCTTCACTCAATTTGAAATTTTTGTTTTCATTATAATCATCTCTGATGATATTTTCTTCCTGCTCATACTCTGAGTTATTGAATTTTTCCAAAATACCTTTTCCATATTCATCATCTAGCTCAGGATCTATGGAATCTACTTGCACATCATCTACATGGTCTTCTTGCTCAACATGATGATCAGTTTAAACTCAATATGTGGTTCAATTTCACACTCATTAGCATCTATATCTGCAATTAAGTTAGTCTCAAACTATTCTGATTTACGTTGTTGTACCTCAGATTAACCGTCATGTACCTCTAGTTCACCATGTTGCATCCCAGATCCACCAACCTACACCTTTGGTGCACCATGTTACAACTAAAATTCATCATGCACCCCTGATTCACCAGCTTGTACCTCATTAAGTTGTTCACCACGCTTTACCTTTTCGTACCTTATTTTTAGAGTGAATTGCCCAAATAGTCACTGAACTTTACATTATACTTCCACAATGTCACTGAACTTTAAAAATCACTCAACTCATCACTTAATATTTCAAAAGGTTTACACGGGGTCACTAAACTTTACAAACCACTTCATTCATCACTAAACTTTGTGAAAAATTCCCACGAGGTAATTGAACTTTGCAAACGGTTTCCCAGAGATCACTAATTTAGTGATCACTGAGAAACTTTTTGCAAAATTTAGTGATGAATGAGAAGATTTTTTAAGTTCAGTAACCCCGTGAAAATATTTTGGGAAGTTCAGTAATGAGTTGAATGATTTTTAAAGTTCAGTGACCTTATGGAAGTATGATGTAAAGTTTAGTGACTATTTTGACAATTCGCTCCTTATTTTTACCATATTGCACATCAGTTTCAACAGACCGCACCTCTGATTCAATTGTCTGCACCTCTGATTCATAAATCTTAAATTGTACTTCATGTAAGTTTGCTTCAAAACCACCATTAAAATTCACCCAGACCACTGGTTCAACCCTAGTTAAATGAACCTCAATTTTCTCAAACTCTGCATCTTCAACACCAACATCAATTTTTGCAGGATCAAATTTTATTCTATAGACTACAGCCTCTTTAATATCATCTCGTGCTTCAACATCTATCTCAGTTTTCCCATCTTATGCATTATCTCCTCCAAAAATAACACGCTCTTCACCTGCTTCCATGCCATCTATTTCATCAACTATGTACATGTTATCACTTTCTACTAATTCATCGTAAATCTTAACAGCATAGCATGGTTGTTGCTCATCCACTGGTTCATCATGTACTCCGAGCTTTTGAATCTTGATCAACTCTTCACTAGTCTTACAATCAACCACATAAATATCCTTATGTTCAATTTCATCCCAAGACAACTAGAAAACCTCAACTACATGCAAGCAATACAATTTAACCATCTTATTATTATCAAGCAACTTCACTACATTCATGAAATCTGAATCTTTAACCAACCAAAATGATGTCTCACTCAATCACTTCTTCTCTATCTTGTATAGATATCTCATTCTATCAGAATATCCCAACATTTTCATGACATTGTCCAAAAGAAATCTATTGAAAAAATTGGGGTCGACAGTCTAGATAACTTAATTTTCCACGCTCGTACACAAAATTTCTCATCTTTCCAAATAAAATTACATCACAATGAAGCCGTATGCTGAAGTACTTTGAAATGTCCTCTGAATAAAACAAGGAAAAAAACACAAAGCCCTAAACCTTTTCAGTTCGAGCAATGCACATGTACATAACAAGAATTACACAGTATATTAAGTTCAAAGTCATCAAATCACTCAATCTTTTCACATTTTTCAGTACATGAAGACAATCGAAACACACGACCAATAATCACAGTATTTCATACCATAAATGGGAGGAAAATAGAGCACACTTACCATACACAAGTTAGGGAAGAGGGCCTCAAATATGGGCTCCAATATTTGTTGGATAATCATTTTCTTCTTCGTACCTTTCATCTTCTTCCTCGTGGATTTTTGCAGGTTCCATGGTGGATGATGAAATGAAGATGTAACTCATGTTTTTTGATTTTGAAGGGAAAATGTGTAATACCCAATTGCCCTTCACTTATTTGAGAATAATTATTAAAATTTTTCATTCCTAAGGTCAACTAACGATTTTGGTGCTCAAACAGACGGAAATCCGTCATTTTGGATTGGACCTGCGATTTTTTTAAAGATTTGTGTCGAGTTTGCTAATAAATGAAAGGTTTGGTACCTTGGTTGCAATTTTTCCTAAAAAAATAATACGAAAATTTGGGGACATAAATATATTGAGAAGTTTAAATGTAACTAAAATTTGATAAAATTAATAAAAACTTTAACTTATATTTTGCCCTAGTTTTTTAAAAATTATTTGCAACCCTATATTTTATGAAATTCATCTAGTTTTTTTAAAAATTATTTGCAATCCTATATTTTATGAAATTCATAATTCTATATATATTCAAGGGATAATTGCAGCAGTTGTCCCAAACCTTTCATTTTTTTGTAGACTTTACCCTAACCTTCACTTTGTACCACCCACAGTCCCAAACCTTTCATATATTCGCAGACGAGGTCCAAATGGATGGATTTCATCCATTTTACCTTTAGTTGACCAAGAAAGTTGATTTTGACCAAATTTCAAAAGGGTAAAAAAGTAACTTTACAATTTCTCACATTAATAATTAAATTAATTAAAAAAAATCATCATCTCCTACACCCTCTTCCCTTTTTATTGTCCAACCGCCCGCTGCCACCACCAAACTCACAACCGCCCGCAACTGCCGTCGCTGCCACCACTACCACCAAACCCACAAACACCTGCAGTTTTGGAAACCCTAAATCAAAACAGAGCAACTCTTCTTTTTCACCTTTGACCCACATCCAAACCTCACCCCCCATCCCTACCCTACCCAAAACAAAAATATTGCTACTATTCATCTCCCTCCTCCTCCACCGTCACCCACCCCCTAAACCAACAATATTGAAAATCAGTCATGGCCGACCATTGCCATCCATGACACGCCGCCTCACCGCCACCATCACCACACAAATCTCAAATAAACAACAAATAATATCAACCAATTTCAAAATCGCAATTGAATTAAACTCATCAATTGAATTATTATTGTTGATTCTTCCCAACCACCCCACCCCATCCCAAAATAAAAAATCAGAAGCCATGTGCTCATTGAAGCTTGTAAATGCCCTCTACCACCTTTGCTACCTGATTCTGCCACTGCCTACGGTTGCTCAGTCCGCAAGGTTGCAGATCGTGTCCTCGCTAACTCTGCTAAAGGCGGGGCAAGCAAATTCGCAAGTTAGCGATGGGTTGGGACGATGATGGTGTGTTGGTCGACGATATTTTTGTGGTGGTCGTGGGGGATAGTGGCCATTTTTAGGTGGGTTGTTTTCTGGTTTGTTTTGGGGATGAGGTGAGAGTAGGGGTGGATTTGGGGGTGGGTAGGGAAGAGGGGGAAGAAGAAAATGATTTTTTTATTTTTTTTATTTTTTGATTTTAGTTTATTTGGTATTGATAAAAATGTCCTTACTTAAAATTGTCAAAATATTTATTTTTTGCATTTTCTTGGTCAACTAACGGTAAAATGGATGGAATCCATCCATTTGGATTTCGGCTGCGAATTTATGAAAGGTTTGAGACTGTAGGTGGTACAAAATGAATGTTAGGGTAAAGTCTACAAAGAAGCGAAAGATTTGAGACCGCTGCTGCAATTATCCCTATATTCAATCAACTGTTAGATTTTTTACACATAGGGAAGTGTTAATGAAAGTGTACACTTTGTATGTACAAGCAATTTAATCCTTTTCATAATTCATTTTTCATTATACATTTCATAAAATTTATAACTTTTTATCAACTTTTTAATCACATATTTTATTAAATTTTATTAATATATAGTATGTAATAAAAAATTTGAATTTTAACTAAATTAAACAAGGGCTGGCTCAACTAAAAAATGATTAAATTTTAAGTTAAAGTTAACAATTATTTTTAATCAGATATTTTATGATATTTACAATTTTTCAAAAATAAATTTCGTCAATTTTTTAAAAATTTATTAAAAAATTTATTTTTTATCTAAAGTGTCATAGAGAAATGAAAAAAAATAAAAAAAATAGTATCAATCGCGTATGGACAAAATGTTCAGACTTCTCGTTCCTATGTCATAATCAATGATTTTCACACATATTATATACTGAAATATTCTTGTGGTACACAAGGGGCCATGGAATGGTGCTAGGGGCCGTCAGGTGAACACCATTCGAAGGCTTTGATGTACTAGTAGCACATCTGATATGACGGAGAGCGATTAAAAGTCTGCCATTGGCTCATTTCTGGATTCACGTGAGTTTCACGCCCCACGTTACTTCGTTTAAAAATCCCAGATTTTTTTCCCATCAAAAACTATAAAGATAAATCTCGACGACCCAAAAAATTCCAGTTACTGTTGTTACAAGGTATTTATTTATTTTATGTTTGGGGTTATTTTGTAATAGTTTACTTTTTTTATTCTTTTTGTAGAATGAAATTTTCAATCAGCAATATTTGAAGATTATGTGGAAAGGATGCTGAAGTTTGGAATATCTGAGTTAGGATGAAAATTTGCGTAGGTTGATGCTTATATTTCTGGTATTTAGGGCATGTTCTTGTTATTTCTTGTGCAGTAAGCTGAAATTTTGTGTTAAGGAAAGTTGATCGGTTTTTCTTTTTTGGTATTGGGAAAACCCTCTGGCTTGATTTATTCATCATTTAGTGGCGTGAATAAATTAAATTATTATGCACATTTGTTTTCTAATATTATTTTACTTAAACGCAATGATATATATATATATATATATATATTCATCTTTAACGAAGTCTTCATGCGTGTTCATTTTGATTGGCAACAATTTCTTATCATTTAGAAGTTGTGGAGTGTGCTCGCCTTTATTCTGATCACTTATATGGATAGTGATTGTTACTTTTATCTGCTCTTTTAGGCATTTGAAATTGAAGTGGGGTGTTGGATTTCTTCTTCGTTGACTTTTGAGATTTTGCCCTTTACATTGAGATAGCATTGTGTTAATGGCTGCATCTGAAGCAATTATGCGAGTTTGTGATGGGGTTGTCCCTCTCCTTTTTAGTTCTGGGCCTTTTTTTAGCAAATCACGGTCAGAATCTAGATCCTTGGTAAAATATAGAAAGAGAACGGGAGCAAAACATTCGAAAGATCTCAAGTCTAGCATATCTCCTCAGTTTTCTCACGCCTTAAGTGGTAATGTTGCAACAACTCAAATACGGTATGCAAAATGCAAATGCCAACGAACTGAGAGTGCAAGTGGGATAAGTTCGGAGGGTGGAAATGGAGCATGGTTTGTGGATAATGTGAAGGAGTTCAATACAGTTAATGGAAATACGCCGAATGTTCTTAAATTCAAAGAATTCAGCTCGAAGAAAGAGGTGACGCCCAATAGTAATTTACCTGATAATGGCTCTGTAAGAGATACCTTGCAAACAGTTATTGCTGATTCAGTTGAGGATGAAGCATGGGAGCTACTAAGGGAATCTATTGTTTATTATTGTGGCAATCCAATAGGCACAATTGCTGCAAAGGACCCAAGTAGTTCCAATGTTCTGAACTATGACCAGGTTTTTATTCGAGACTTCATACCTTCTGGTATAGCTTTTCTTCTGAAGGGAGAATATGATCTTGTTCGCAACTTTATTCTTCACACACTTCAGCTACAGGTAGACATGATTGTTTTGATCTACTGATTATTTTCCTGCCAAATTATTTCTTAACTATTCTGGCTTGTCTTGAAATGCTTGAGTACTGACTTGTCTTTGTTACAATGAAAATGAATTCTTCTCCTCACTCAATTTTACTAATTTTGGTCATTGAACCACTTCATCACTTTTATAATTTTGTATTTTAAGTGCAGCAAATTATTTCTATTCCATTTCAGTAGTAATCAGGTTATATTTTTCTATCCAGTGATTGTTAAGGAAACCTATTTATGTTGATTTATATCTTCTGGAAGTTCCATGTTCAGTTTTTTTGTCATTTTAATAGAGATTTTTATCTTGAACAGGCATGATAGATTTTAATTTCTTATGAGGATTTTAAGAAGATTCGCCTAATTTGTCAACCTCCAGGTGATGCTCATATTCATTGAACCTGGAAACTAACTATTTATGTACTACCAAGTGTTACAATAGTTGCTCTTTCCATCACCTTGCTGAAATATCATTAAGGATTTAGCATCTCAGGGAATGAAAAAATTAAAAATAAACCTTTTCATGCTAACAATCTTAATTTGGATTTCTCCCCATGTAGTGGAATTAGAGATTAGTACTATAAATCTTCATAAAATCCACTGTTAATAAAGAATAGATTAATGGAAAAATATAAATTGCAGCCTATTTTCTTTCTATGTAGTTGAGAACTTGTGATTGACCAAACCGTGTTGATCCTCTGTCCAAATTGACCTTCTTAACTTAAAAGCCTTCCATAATTACTGCACGTGTGACAATGAATCAGTGCTTTTAGGAACAACAATAATAGGCTTTTGATCTAATATAAAAAGCGATGATGGTATATTGAGTGCATATCGAACATGTGCCTTAATAATATTTGCGAGATGCTCATGCTTTGAAGGAGAAAAGTGAATGAGTTTAAACACCTCCCATTTTGCAGAGCTGGGAAAAAACCGTGGACTGTCATAGCCCCGGTCAAGGGCTGATGCCTGCCAGTTTTAAAGTGCGCACAGTTCCTCTTGATGGTGATGACTCAGCAACAGAAGAGATACTAGATCCTGACTTTGGAGAGGCAGCAATTGGCCGGGTTGCCCCAGTTGATTCTGGTAACTACAGGACATTTGATTTAGTTTCATCTAAAGGAAAAAAATATTTTTTGCATCATGTATCCAAGAATAGTTCCTTTGCTTGTGGTGTGATTCTCAGGATTATGGTGGATTATTTTGTTGCGTGCATATGGCAAATGTTCTGGAGATTTATCTGTTCAGGAGAGAATTGATGTCCAAACTGGAATTAAGATGATATTAAGGCTATGTCTTGCTGATGGCTTTGATATGTTTCCGACATTATTAGTGACTGATGGTTCTTGCATGATAGATCGTCGAATGGGAATTCATGGTCATCCTCTGGAGATTCAGGCAAGGAAGTCGTTTGAATCATTGTTTTCTTAATATATTTCATTCAATTCTCTAGGCAAGCAATTGCACAAAAATAAGTATGAATAGAGAGCTGCTTTAATTCCTTTCGTTCTCCTATCTCCCAAAGGGGGTCCACATACATGTTACATGTGCATAATAAAAATATACGTGCTTATATTTTTAGAATGAGTACAGAAAAACCTCCTTTATTTATTTATCTATTTTTTAAATTATAGTTCTGTTAGTTGATAGAACTCATTTTAAAACTATTTGTTGGTAAGGAAACTTCAATTTGAAGTCTGATGAGATGGTCCTACTTCTTCCCGTGACTTGCTAAGGTTCCTTCTGTGTCTTTATCAATGTCTATATTATAGCTTTTCTTTAACCTCTTATGATTATAATGTTGAAATCTTATCAAGAAAACTCAAATTATTGGTTGTGGGAAAAAATTAATAATGGACTTAATTTCTGTAGAAGGTGAAGTACGTTATTATGTTTTTTAAAGTTTATCAAAGCATGCATGGTTCAGACAGAAACAAAGGAGACAAGATCAAGGATACTGAAACCTTGTGGACCATTTTATAAGGTTAAAAACTGAGGGCTACAGGCAGGGGTGGAGCCAAGAGAGTAGAGTTGTAGGGGGCAAATTTCACAAAATTTTTAATGGTGGGGGCAAAATTGAAAATTATAAGGATTTTTTCTTAAAAATCTTGGATTTCAAATTTAGGTGTGGGGGGGGGGGGAGCGTACCCCACTGTAGATCCACCCATGGTTACAGGTGTCGTTTGTCATATACTGCTAGAAGCCTAATTGACGTGGTAGAATTACAAGGATTTCAGGGAAATTGTATTTTGGGAGTTTTCTATGTTATTTATGGCATGCTTAGAAATAAATGATCTCAAATGTGGTTTCAGGCACTATTCTATTCAGCACTACTCTGTGCGCGTGAAATGCTTGCACCAGAGGATGGATCAGCTGATCTTGTCCGTGCTTTAAACAATCGCCTCCTTGCACTGTCATTTCATATAAGGGAGTATTATTGGATTGATATGAGGAAACTTAACGAGATTTACCGCTACAAGACTGAAGAGTACTCATACGATGCTGTTAACAAATTCAATATTTACCCAGATCAAATTTCTCCTTGGTTAGTGGAATGGATGCCAAACAAAGGAGGCTATCTAATTGGGAATTTACAGCCTGCTCACATGGATTTCCGGTTCTTTTCTCTTGGAAATTTGTGGTCTATTGTCAGTAGCCTTGCAACTGTGGATCAATCAAATGCTATATTGGATCTTATTGAAGCCAAATGGTTGGATTTGGTTGCAGATATGCCGTTTAAAATATGTTATCCTGCACTTGAAGGCCAGGAGTGGCAGATCATCACTGGCTGCGATCCCAAAAACACGTAATTCTTGGTTGCTTAAATTAACCTTCATTCTTAGTTTTCTAGTGTATATTATTCTTGATTCGTATTCTTTGCCTTGTCATAAATTTTCGTTGTTCCTGATGCAGGCCTTGGTCATACCACAATGGAGGTGCATGGCCAAATCTGCTTTGGCAGGTAAAATTTGTCTATAATCATGACTGAGGTGTCTTGTTGTATTTACTGCTGCATTATCTTAATTAAATAAACAGCGTCCCCTTAGTTTCAAAATGATTAAGGGCCTCCTTTAAATTGCATTTCAATTTCAACGTGGAAGATAATAGTATCTTACCATTTCCTCCTAAATGGTAAAACTAAATTCAACATCAATGCCCTTTTTTGTTTTTTGCTTCAGAAACAATTTGTATTCTTGGTAGGTACAGTCTTTTTCCTCGTCCTCCACTAATTCACCCAAAATTTTTCAGATACTACCAAACTCGTGACACTCTCAACCACATTGGAAGAAAGGGCGATGAGTTTGCCTCATTGTTAGACTAGCAATACATGCTCCTTAATCAAATTGGTCTGCTTAGAATGACATATGAATGATGCTATATAGCGCTAGTGGTGCTTAATACTGGTCTATATGGCCATGAACAACCATCACATTGTAGGCTACTGCAACGTAGACGGGTGCTAAGCACCACTAGTGTTACATTTTCATAACATAATAACCTCCATCAGTAGGAACCAAGTGTTGAACCACATAATCAAGTTTAAGCTAATAGAGGGGATGAAATGATTTATCTAAATTTAGTCTTAATTATGCCCTTTTACGTACTGTCCAAATTCATTTTTATGAAAGCTTTTACGCATTTACAATTTGTGTAATTGGGTGGTGTTTGCGTGCTCTGATATCACTTCATTTAGAAGCTTAAGTTGTGAGATGAGACACATTTATTTATTCAATTTAAATTTAGTCTTCAACACTAATGCATGAGATTTCACTTGATTGGATGCAGCTCACCGTTGCATGCATTAAAATGGATAGACCAGAAATTGCAGCCAGAGCCGTTGAGGTTGCAGAGAAGCACATATCAAAAGACAAATGGCCTGAATATTACGATACCAAAAGAGCTCGCTTCATAGGGAAGCAGGCACATCTTTTTCAAACCTGGTCTATTGCGGGATACCTTGTCGCAAAACTTCTACTGGCCGATCCCAGTGCTGCTAAGATTTTGATTACCGAAGAGGATTCTGACCTTGTCAACGCCTTGTCCTGTGCAATCAGTTCCAATCCAAGGAGAAAGCGCGGCCCAAAGAGTTCCCAGAAGTCCTACATAGTATGACCATGAGTTGGTGTCTTGTCACACCGACAGAAGTATAGTTGATCTTCGACTGCTTGCTTATACATATACTATCTTTACACCATCTCGAAGAGAAGGGATGGCATTTGCAGTTATTTGATACAAGGCTGGTAAGTGTAGCATAGTTCTTTACTTTTGTTTTCATTTTCTGCCCTATTGAAGTTTCAGCTTAAATCCTTAGTAGCCTGGTATACGAGTCAATATTGAAACATCCTATTCTTATATGTACAATTTATCTGCCCACTGGTTATGGACACATCATTTTAAAGAACAATTGACATTATTAATTTTGTATTGCATTTCGTAATTAGTACTCGAATTATATTATTTGAACTCTAGAACTTGTAGGCATATTCAATATATAGTACTAGACATGATCGAGCAGTTAAAAAAAAAAAATTAGAATTTTCACTTTTTTTTTCCTAAAATACTGTCTCGCAGTCGGCCGAACTTGAATTGCTGCTTTAAATTTTCTTTTCTTCTAGCACCTTATGAGCTGTACAAACTTGAAAAACTCAGCCATGAGGCCCACGACCATCTAAACTAAACCAGACTGCAACATTTGGGAAGACAAGAATCTTTGAGTTTGCCATAGTAATAAAAGAATCTGGAAATTAGATATTTATAAGTATAATAAAGTTTTTTCCAAGTTTATAAACAGATGGAACAAAATCTTTATCTACAAAAAGCTTTACTTTGTTCATTTTTTTTTTCCTTTGCCGTTGATCTGTTAAGTGGTAATCACATGGATATAGTCTCTATTTGAGCCTCATTATCTAATTTTTTATTCTCAAATTTATTTTCGATCACATATTCTCCCATTGAAATGATTTTGCATGTAAATCTAATTTTATTTTTTATTATTTTTACTTTTAATCACATTTTCTCAAAAAAATAACTATTACAAAATTTCATTTTGCCAAAAAATAGTCCAAGGGGCATAGTATGCTCTCCTGATTTTGTCACTTATGGCACCATTCATTTGCTTAATAATAGTATAATTACTTATTAATGGTTATAACTAGTATCCAACATGGTAGTTACATGGAATGACCACCAACACCATTACTCAATCACAAAGTAGACATGTTGAACCGATGACCACATTGTCTCATGATCCCGTCGATCATTATCAGACTCCGATTTTAACTTTGAATGAAAATCGAAATATAATAATGTAACAGTTTATCGTAACTAATTATTTAAGTACCACTAAAGGTTTTAAAATGTGTAATGTGTGGCAATATATTTCAATCAAGTACCAAACATTACAAGCATATGTGTGCTTATACGAAGGATACGAGTAATTATGTGTTTTTCAATTTTTAATATTATTTTAAATATTCTAAACTAATAAATAAATAGAATAATGCATTCTTTGAACTTTCTACATATTCTTCAAATTTATATATATATATATATATATATATATATATATATCAAATATTATTCATGAGCCTGGTGATTTGGGTCAATTTAATATTTGTTGGGCTCAATTTGCATTTTTTGAGTTGTAAAAATGGGTGAAACTTTGCTTGGCAAATTTGGAGACAATTTTTAACACAAATGCGTGCATATTTTGGCATTTAAACGGGTATCTACGGTTAACAAAATGGGTTGATCGCATTATTATGTGCATACTTCATGTGCGGGACGTTTCAAAAATGCTCAAAGCATATGTTCGCATTTTAGAACACTGCCTACAATGCATGACCACTACAAATCCGGTGAAGAAGGCTTGGTAAGCTTCACTGACTACTGCTATCTGAAACTTGCCTACAATGCACGACCACTACAAATCAGGTGAAGAAGGCCCGGTAAGCGTCACCAACCACTCAATACTTGTGCACAATTATGACATCAGTATTAGTTCAACACTAATTCATTTCCTTTTGCTTCATGTTAACATAATGACATCAGTATTAGCGTGCTTTCGACTATTGATCAATTTGACGGTCTTCGTACATGGTCAAGTAATAATAGGTTTTGGTTTCTACTTCTTACTATCTATTGAAGATTCCAACAGGATTATGATGTCTACAATAATTATTAATCATAGGGATGTGAATAATAAATTAATATAATCAAAGGGCCCTAGCCGGCAGAATGACCCAGCCCCCCTATATTGCCGCCCCGAAACACTCCCCTACTTGCACTCATTCTTGATTTCTCTATATATCATTCATCTTTCTTCACACCAAATTGCTCCATGGAAGAAAAAGCCGATAGCCTCGACAACACTCCTAGCTCCGCCTCGCCCACCTCGACCAATGTCCCCAATATGCACATTGCAACACTTGATGACTTCACCTTCGTTAAGAAGCTGGGAAGTGGTGACATAGGCACTGTGTATCTTGTGGAGCTCAAAGGGTCTAAAGGGTGCATGTTTGCAGCCAAGGTCATGGACAAAGAGGAGTTGGCATATAGGAACAAAGAGAGTAGGGCAGAGATAGAGAGGAAAATACTTGAAATGTTGGACCACCCATTTTTGCCCTCACTCTATACTATATTGGATTGTCCTAGATGGTCTTGTTTGTTGACCGATTTTTGTCCCGGTGGCGACCTTCACATTCTCCGGCAACGACAACCTGGAAAAAGGTTTGACGAAGCTACTGTCCAGTAAGTACTTGTTCAGGGTCCTCCCTCTTCTGCACGTCCTCATTTTTTGTGAAAGTTAAATTTACGTCGCTATGTTATAGTACGTCTTCATTTGAAAAGTTAATTATTAGAAAAGGAAGATTTACTTAATTATTACATCCTAAAATAATTGTAAAGTCAATATTGAGTGAACCGAGATATAAATTTTAGCACCAAAAGTTGGTTCAAAATTATTCTATTACACGGTCATTTTCAGTATGGACCAATAGAGTGAGATAATACAACTAGAATGAGTTAAAAAAATAATCAATTTTAGAAATTATTAAACAATAATGTATAAACACGATTTAATGATTTTTATTGTTAATTATCAGGTTCTATGCATCTGAAGTGGTAGCCGCTCTAGAATACCTACACATGTTAGGAATAATTTATCGTGATTTGAAGCCCGAAAATATTTTAGTTAGATCGGATGGTCACATAATGTTGACGGATTTTGATCTCTCGTTAAAGTGTGATAACTCAACGTTGACGGCAAAACTTGTTTATGATCATACCCAATCAAAAACTTATCAATCACGTGATCAAAGAATAGATCCATCAATTCGATTCTCGATGAAATCATGCATTTTATCGAGTTGTGTCGTGCCACGGAACTCCTGCTTTCGTGGAAGGAAGAAGAGATCAGGGTACAATGGAAACCTAAAAATAGTAGCGGAGCCTATTGATGTTCGATCAATGTCCTTTGTCGGGACCCACGAGTATTTAGCACCAGAAATCGTGACAGGGGAGGGCCATGGCAATGCAGTGGATTGGTGGACACTAGGAATCTTTAGTTACGAACTTTTATATGGTATGACACCGTTTAAAGGAGCTGATAATGAGTTCACTTTAGCTAACATTGTGGCTCGGGGGGTCGAATTCCCCACGGAGCCAGTGGTTGCACCGTCAGCTAAGGATTTGATAAGCCAACTCTTGAACAAGGATCCCACCAAGAGAATGGGGTTTATGATGGGTGCTGCAGCAATCAAGCACCACACTTTCTTTCATGGGGTGAATTGGGCACTTTTGAGATGCATAAAACCACCATTTATTCCCCAACCCTTCAATTTTAGGGACATCGTTTCATCTAATTATGATAATTGTGATGTTAATGTAGATTATTATTAGCTCACGTCCTATACATTTATTATGGTTTCATTGAAAAAATAAATAAAAAATTGGCCCAATTATTTATCTTTTTGCAATCTTCTTAACTTGCTAGGGTTATTTTCATATAGTTTGACACTACCATCAAAGGTAGATAAAAGAATCGAAATCAAAAAAATCGAACAAGAACCAAGAATCAATTTTGCCCTCCCCTTTTTTTAATAGGGGAATTTACAAAAATGTCATTGTTTTTGAAAATGCACAAAAAAAAAAAAACATGGCACTTCATTTGTGCAAAAATGTCACTTTTATGCCGTTAAATGTCCATATTACCCTTAGTCTCAACTTTCTAGGAGCATTTAATGCTCATTAGTACAATTTCACAATCTTATTAATGCTTTGATTTGATAATTTCTTTTTGACATAAAAAAAATAAAATATATGTATATTATATTGTTTAATATGATATATAAAAAAAAAAAAAAATAAGAAAACAACAAATGATAACTCTGCTAAAATCTTCCAACCCCATTAGCAAACTCTAACTTCATCTTCATCTTCTTCTTCTTCAATCCTTGATAAGGAAAACATTAGCTTTGCACTCTTCTTTCATTTTGAGAGGTTAGTTGTTACAAATTATTTACATTTTTTTATGGAATGACTTACTACTTTATAAAGTGAAACACAAGATGATGATGAAATTTTCTATTTTCTTTCATTTTCCAAATTAACTTTAAAGGGAAAAAATATATCATTTATGCAAATGTGAAACTTTACATATTTAATGAAGCATATTGACTTATTAAATGTTGGAAAGATATTGTAGTTGAGAATTGATTATCACCATTAATGTTTCCATAGGTAGATTTGTGGAAGGTCCCAAACAAACCCTTGTGTTATCTCCGGCGAGTTTCCGACATTTAACATGTCGACCCCGACATTTTTGAAATGTCGGGTTCGACAATTGAAGTGTCGAATTCGACACTTGAGAACTGTTGAAACATAACACATGTCGCATGCCGCTAATACATGGATTGAAATGTTTTAAATTTTCCCCTTCATATTATGAAATAAAAATGCATTTAGTGTGAGAAAGTTTGACCGTTGCAATCGCATCATTTCAGGTATGAACAATCAGTTAAGATTTATCGTATCGCATGGGGGAGAGTTTGTACATGTGGAAGACGATTGGAAGTGGAGAGGGGAAAAAACAACTTCCATTTTAGTACCGATAAACGTTACCCTAGCTGGACTTGTGTTACGATTAAAGGAGAAACTTCGTATTCTCGATCCCACGCCTATGTTGAATTAAAGTTCAAAGTGCTGAACTTGAATATACCTTCGACCGAATTACGCGATGACGAAAACTTAAATTGGTACAGATCAATACATAATGAAACGGCATTGTGCGTTACTGTTATGTAAATTGAGCTCCCAAGTGTTGACATGGATAGGGAGGCTAATAGACTTGCTTGTGAATTCGTCGTAGCGGATGAAGACCACAACATATGAGATGAGGGGCTCAATCATGAGCATAGTGTCTCAAACATGGATAACATTGCTAACATGTTACCATATGAATGTGATAGAAATTTCACCAACGAAAATATTATACAGAGTTAAAATATTTGATGTTCCGTGCGAAACATAAATCAGTATCTATATGATTCATTTTTCACGTCGATCCTTTGTAAGCCTCATTAAAAGAAGCTCATGATTCACAGTCTACTCAAGCCCATATAGATGGCATAAATTAGCCTCAAGATAAGGAAAGTACAAAGCAAAGTGAAGAAATACAACAGAATTTACGTTTTCTGCAAGCCCAATGTACATATTTTATTAAAATGAAACTGAATTGATTTACACAATGTCATATTCCTCATCGTCCACTTTGACAATAATACATTTGAATTGCATGTGATCCGGAATGGATACATACATGAAATTACCATATAAAGAAATATTATGAAGATCATATAATGACATCATACGAATATCATATAATACAAAAAATCGTGTACTACAAGAAACAATATATAACCACAATGTACAACAAAAATCAAAAAATCAATGGGATGCACCCATCTGTTGAGAATTGTTGCAGTGAACTGTCGAGAACGACATTTCATCTATCGGGATTCACCCATTTGTTGAGAATTGTTGCAGTGAACTGTCGGGAACGACATTTCATCTATCGGAATTCACCCATCTGTCGAGAATTACTGCGGCCAACTTTCAGGAACAGTTCACCGCGATGATGTTTGTCTAGAGAAGTAAAAGACCCTCAAAAAATTTAAATCACACACACAAACAAAATCCAAATGACATTAACAAATATCACAGAACCATAAGAACGTGTCAAAACCAAAATTGGAACTAGTGTGCGGCAGAATTTAACTATTGAGAGTTTTTTTTTTTTTTTTTTCAAATACAAAATATAGAAGTATCAAAATTAAATAATAAAACTCATGGGGACCAATGACCCTAGTGGACACCGCCTCTTGCTGCCACTGCCTTGCAGGTATTTGGACCAGAAATAGTACTCTTCAGTTATTGGGGTGAATTTTTTTCTACTTCATCTCTCTTTTATTCATATGGGAATATCGATAAATCTAAATTTGAAGGAAACCCAAATTAGTCAACATAACTAGGTAAACAAAACAACACAAGTTCAATAATATAATCTGTAAGCATTTTCTCAGGGGGAGTCTAAAATTCTTGTACACGTTAAACCAAATTTCAATAAAAAAAAAAAAAGTGAAGACAAAAACGAAGCACGAGATAATCTAGTATGTAGGAAAAAGAGAGAGAAAGTAGTAATTTCTGAATAGAGATTAAACACTAGATTGTGAGGAAAAAAAAAACCCCTACCTGTAAGGAACAAGTCCAGACTCTCTGTCGACGTCAAATGCTGAAATTCCCACGACCAAATTGAACGAAGGTTCACCAGTGCAATAAGCAACCAACAATCCCAGAAAATAATTGTCATAATTTGACCTTAAATGGAATCTTTGAACCAAAAAATCTTTCTTTATCCTCTATAGACCAAGCCCAGAAGAACCAGATTTGAAATGCAGATTACTATTGTGTCAATTCTACAAGGAGTGTAAGCTCCAAAGGCATTTTCTACTACTTTCGACCATACCTCGTTCTTCACTGGTTTTGTGGGAGTGATTAGTGATTTTGGGTTTTACTGGAATGGGTAGAAGAATATGTTACTTTTTCTTGTTTTTTTTGTTTGTTTGTTTGTTTTTTTTTTTTTTTTTTTTTTTTTCTCAATTTCAAAATTTAGCTCCCAAATCTTCCTGAGATTTGTACTATTATTGTACAATATTTCATCCAGTCACATCGCATTTATTGAAGGATATGTAAGACATTTAAATTATCTACTAGGGGCAAAAATGTACAAAAAGGAACAAAAATGACAATCTTGTAAAGACTACCAAAAATGACATTTTTGTAAATGCAAACCCAAAAAATGACATCTAGTGCAATTTCCTCTTTTTAATATAGAGGCTAGTGAACGTGGACCAATTAATCCATTTTAATTTTTGCATTGAACAAGGCCTTTTTTTGGATGTGCATTGACACGCGAAAATGTGTTCGACTTATAGTACCGCAAGTGTACGGTTCGTTTCAAGTAATAAAGTTGATTTTGAAGTCCAATTATCGTTCCCACAGAGATTTAATAATTTAACTGTATTTAATTCGACCTTAACCGAAACTAAAGATGTTGTTTGAGTGTTTGTAACTAGATTGCAACTAAACTAAGTGAGCTACTTATGCAAAATAGAATGAAATATCTAATTAAATGCAAGGTTAACTACGTGCGATGAGATAATTAAATGCAAAGTTGTTGTAATAATCAAATGAAAAGCGTACTAGGTTCGCGAATCCCCATGCAACGATCTATTTCAATCCTAATTCTACAATTTGACAACACGTTTGAATTATGACGAATCAATGTTCCTATTTCATTCAAAACTCTCTTTCGATTAAGTTTGAACCTATTTTCATATACGACACCGACTATATTTCTATGACGGGAGCAAATATACAAAAATGCATGGAGTTTTATGAACACTTAGAGATTCACATAAAGTATAACGGTATATCTCTATCCCCTATCGGACCCTACGATGATTTATACCTTGTCTAATCTATTTTTCCTCTTTCGAATGAATAAAATAAACCACAACAAATCATACAATCACATGCATAATAATTGTAGACTCAAATCAATGTATATAAATAATTCATCAATCCAAAACGCGTTTTAACGTCAAATATATAAAATTAGGAATTAAAATATCAAGTTACATGGTTCATCGTTCACCTAGCACTTAAATAACTAGCCTAGCATGATAAAACTAAGAAAACTAAGAGAAGAAAGAAAATAAATTGAAGAAGACATCACCCTATTGGATGTTGAAGTGAAATCTCGAATTTTGGGATTAATCTTCTCGTTCTTCACCTTCTTCTTGCTCTTCAATATGTCAACAATGGTAGAATAATACGTAACCCTCGTTTCTGGTCGTGTTTAGGATTTTAAAGGGATCCTAAATTAATTTCCATAAGAGATTGAATCAAATTAGGAGCCCAGAAGTGTACTATGCGGTCGCATAGTTATAGCAATCGCTGTCCAAACCTATGCGGTCGCATAGGTATTACACTATGCGGCCACATAGTGTAAACTACTTTTCAAAACTTGCATTTTAGTCCCTGATTTTCGTTCCTTCATTCTTGAGCTCCTTTCAACTTTCTTCTTCTCTCTATACCTCGTTTCATTACTCAACTTGTACTCAGCTCCCTTTGACACTCGATTTTCTCGTCAAGTCAACTTTTGAATAATTGCACTCGGGTCTCTGAACTTTCGTTTTCTTCTAGTTTGGTCCTTTTTCGCTCATTTTAGCATACTTTTTGTTCCATCCATCAGTGTAGTCCTACAAACACAAATTGTATCGAATTAATCCAATATTCAACATATACGTTCACAATTAACCATGTTTTATGGTATAAATAAGTGTGTAAAACGCACTTATTATGCATAGATTTGTATTAGTAATTAAAAATTTTGGTTATGTGCATAGATTTGCATTAGTAATTAAAAAATTTGGTAATGTCGTCTGGTTTTATAATTACCTATGGACCATTTGTTGCATTATAAGATAACTATTGGTTCTCAGTTCAATTTTGTTCTTTTCAGAACTAAACCGATCGAACCAAGTCTATTCCGAACTATTTGATAAACCGATTACTACTTACAATTCGACATTTCAAGATATCAACACTATTATTCGATGGAAAGAAACTATTTAAAAGCAAGTGATACTTTGAAAGGTAATTCTGAAAAGTTTTAATCACACACTTTTGGTTGAAAAGAATAATTGAAGTAGAGTGAAATAATTATGCTATGTGTACAGTCGAGGTTGACAATTTCGATTGACAACATCTCATATTGGAGGAGAGTCCACGATGAATAAAAAAATTGTGGATTTCTCTCATGTGAGGGTGTTGTTAATCGGGATTGTCAACCCCGATTGTACAAATAGCAAAATTCAGAGTGAAAATACTAAAACGGGCATAGCTAATTTTTTAATATTTAAGTATTTTAAGAAAGTAATAAAAGAGAGTTTGACGAAAACTAGCGTTAATTTGGACTACTTTGAAAAAAAGATAAAGATTCATGTATGAAAACGGAGTCCTTCAAATCTAATGCTAATCTATCGCTTTTCACGCCATTTCTGAAGGAAACGTCACCCGAACCGAACCGCCTTCCATGCATATGTACTAGAAGTCTAGAAAAGTACTATTTCTCGTTTGTTGTGTGTTACTCCTCGGACTGTTGGGCCATGGATTACGAGAAACTGGATACAAAATCTCTTAACCAGTTGCTGATTAATAGCATTGGTGAACTCCAACAGCAAGTAATTTTCCTTTTCTTTTTAATTTAATTTGAAACTTTTAACCTTCGAATTTGGTTTAAGTTGGGTTTGATTTACTTTTTGATAGCATTGAAGTTATTGTTTGAGAACGGAGAAATTAGCACTGGAAATTCAGTTAAAAGTTTTTTTTTTTTTTTTGCCCGGTTTGTTGAATTAGATTGGGGTGAGTAATATCCAGTGTTAGTAATTTACATGGGTTGTGTATCCTGGAAAACATTCATATTTGTATATACGTGAGATTGCATTCATATATGTATTTATACATATAGTTGCTTGATATGCAATTGTTTACCCGTTTGTATCAATGTATGTATTTATATATTTATCCGTGCTAGCATTTTAACATATTTGTTGTTGGCAATTGATTCAGGAACTGTTTTAGCGAATATTTGAACTCCTATTTGGGTTATTCCCTATCCCACGCTTGTGCAGGAAATGCATCAAAAACATAAATTAATTTTGTGGAAAAAAAATTGTTTTTGTTGTTTTTCCAATTGGATTTCCCTTTTTCTTTTAACTCATTGTAGAATAATAGAGGCAGGGGGTTCTGGAATGAATTTAATTTTATATTGAAGATAGGGTATCTTATCATTTGTCTTGTCAAAGACAAAATATTTGATTTATTGGATATATTTAATTTTTCAGTCGATAACAATCAGTTTTCGTTGCTTGCAGGGTTTGGTTGATGACTATTTTCGGCATTGTCATTCTTTGAAGGAGGATAATGGTCCGTTCTTTTTTGTGGAACTTATACCTGTATTTTTAGCGGATGCTCGTAAAGTTGTGAATGAAATGGCAAATGCTATGTAAGTTCTTATTACAATATCAAACAGCATTTCTTTACTTTTATGTTTTTGTAGGGAACATTATTTTCTGAAATCAAATTTTTTTTTTTTTTTTTTTTTTTTTGCTTGGTTGTCAATAGAGATCAATCGCGTGTGGACTACAATCAAATGTTTGTGCATTGTATCAAGCTCAAAGGAAGTGCTGCATGGTAATATTATGCTGGTTTTTGTTTATTAAGCATTATTTTAAGACTTAGAATTTCTTTGATATATTAAAACATTTTGCAGAGATAATGTTTAATGCATGGGTAGATTTAAATCCCTCCATATTTCAGCTTAAGTTCTTCTAAGGAATCTGTGGTTGTATGTTGACACCACAGATTTTCCAAAGATACCCGGAGTTTTTGGGAGATTGCATTAATGAATAGTCCAGTATTCCTTTTATGTGTCTGGCATTTGCCTGAAACTGTTATCTTGCTGTTGAAATTATCGTGTTCACATCCTGGAATGTAATTGACAGCATTGGAGCTTGTCGCTTGAGAAATGCATGCACTTATTTGCGCCAGGCTATTGATGATAAATCCAGAGATCGGTAAGAAAGCTTTATCTTTACGCAAACCCATAACTTGCCTCCGACTCCAACTCCAATTGCTTATTTGCTTTCATTTTGGGGAATTATGCTTGTTATTTTGTGATTCGTTGTAGGAGAACTTAGTAAATCCTTGCTGCTGTAATTTAAAAGTTATAAAATAATAAATGCGACAGGTTGGTATATTCCTAAAATATTTGGCATATTAGGTTTAGTGCCATTAATTTTTACTGAGTTTAACGCTTGGGATTTTGTGGGGGGGGGGGGGGGGGGGGGGGGGGGGGGGGGTGGTAAACGAGTACACTGACTACTGTTAAGGAATTTCAAAAAGAAATATGAGGAGAGAAGAAATGGTTTGTATACCTGTTCTTTCAATAGCCAAAAAACCTTAGTTCCTTTCGGAAAATGTGAATTCGTTAGGTCGGTCATCCCTCGATGATCGAGTCCAAAGCTCCAGCTCAAGCAGTTCAGTCCAAAACAGAGATGTCTGCCTTCGTTCTCTCCTTTGATGACAGCACTGTGCCTAGACCATCACATTGACTGAAGGTTTTTCCCGTATTGTTTATAAAAGTGATGATGTTTCAACAGACCGAGGTGGGCTAGGGTCCATGTCGGTGGATAAAGAGCGGGAACCACTTGCTTTCACCTTCCCATCTCTCCTTCCCGGAAGGCAGAAATGCTATCCCTTCCAGCTCTCATCCTAGGACAGTCACAACCCTGACCTGTTGACCCTTTGGCTTTTCCGGTGATACAAACGTATTTAATTCATTTTCCTTGACCATTTTGATCATCCTGTGCTGCTACTATTCTGATAGCACATCGGATCGGCTTTTCTAGTGTTAATATAGATAAGAAATTGAATTTAAGCGGGAGTTGACTAATTACTTTAATCTTGTAGCTTTTGTAAATGGCATGCTTTGTCTATAGCAGCTTGTATGGTATTAAAAATGCAAATAGTTAGTATTAGCAATAAATGACAGGTTGGCCAATGTCAGTGTTGATAAAATAATTAAGAAGAGTGATTTGACTTATGTTTCTCCTCTTCATTAACCAACCGCGGTTAGCATCATTAATTTCTACGAGCACGTGGATTTGAGTGTTGTATCTGCGAATCATTAACCTTATGGTATATCTCACTTCTAGTCCTCAAGTAGCTTCTTTGTCGCATAGGATAATGTTCAATAGGCATATTAGTTAACTCTTTATTGCATCTACTAGATGTGTGAATCCACTCTAAAAAGAGTTTACGTACACTAAATGCAAAAGAACCAAAGAAAATTGATCACCACTATTGACAAAAGGATTATGCAGCGCAATTCAAATGCACATATCGGTATAATGACACAGGCTTTACTTTTTCTAAAACTCATAATGTGGGCTTTCTTCTTTTCATTTTATTTTATTTAAAAAATATCAGAACCTAATCACAATGTGGCTTGCGAAATTATTCTAAGCTCCACTATGTTAATGCCACAAGTATATTCTTTTTAATGGGTCAATGTTTAATGCCTCCACCCTCTTCCTCGACATTTTTTAATTTCTAGTGGGGAGCAGAAAATCTTGGGAAGACAAAGCAGGAAACTATTTGTTTTTCAAGGCTCAGTATTGACTGCAATGAACATGGCTATGCTGCTGCCGTTCCTGGCCTTAATTGGTCGTGAAACCGATGCTTGTATTCCTGACTTTTTTATGATGGTAATCCAATGGGGACTGAACAACAGGGGTAGCGAACGGGGAGAAACGATCCCAAAAATGATGGTTCAGCCATAAGGGATGAAGCTTTGCAAGCTATCGAAAGGGAAAGGGGCAGCCTATCAAATAATAAGAAGAAAGGGAGTGTATAGGCAAGAGTTAGCTTTATTCCAAACCAGTCACTCAGCTCTTCTAGTACCAAATGGAGGGAGTGAATAATAACTTTTAGTAAATATATTATGATTCCTAACTCACTGGGAGCATTGGGATTACTGACTATAGTTAGAATGGCAGGAACTGTCATGGTTAGTATTCTCAGTGAGGATTTTCTTGATTTTCCTCATCTCTGTGAGAACTTGTTTTCATCTTTTTCTTCAAAAACACATTTTCTTAATTTTGTACCATTTCATTCTTAGCTGCTACTGTTTATTCTCGTCAAAACATATTCTCTTAAAAGGAGTTTTGTCAAGACTGTACAAAATATTTCACAAGAGGCACATTAATTATGGCATAAGAATCAGTATCTTGCATGTTAATCTTTGAATTTCATTCTTTTATCTATATTGATGGAAATTGTTACCTTCAACTTTGTAATTTATTTTTGTAGGTGTTGCCTGGCATTGAATGATATTCAGCAAGAGTACAAATATCTGCAAAACCCATTGGAAAGCATTGTCAAGGTGACATATAACATGACAATTTTCATTTGAACGGTTTTATTATGGAATTATATCTGTGCATTGGCTGAATAGTTACAATTGCTTGTCTATATTACCATCCTTTTATGTCTGGATAATATGTGATATTCACTTGTCCTTTTCTCAAGAGCAGTAACTCGGACCAAATGCCACTATTATTGACATGATGAAATCTTAAAGCGTTCCTCAGTAGTCAGTACATACTCATAATAGGGAACTTTTGACTGGCGAGACCCTAAGAGAATAAATTATAGAGAAACATCAATTCTTGCATTTAGATTACGAACAAAAATGGCAATGCTAATTAATATACCTCTGACATTTGAAAATGGTGCAAAAAGAGAAAAATATATTTTCCCCCGAAAATATGAAAATCTCAATCAAGTTGCATAATTCTTTATTCACTTAAGGAAATATGACCAGGATCTTTGGAAATAAGCCCATGTTTGATGCACATTATTTTGGAAAGATTGTATTTTTTGGGTGATGTGATGGTGAATATGTGGTTGAAAAAAAAAATATTATTGATGTGATGAAAAATATTATTTTTCTGAAAAATGTGTGGTTTAAAATGAGTAGAAGAATGTGAATGAAAATAATAATTTGTATCAAACAAGCATTAAATTTGCTTAATGCTGGTTCTCTGAAATTGTTCTTTTAAAGTTAGTATACTAGCTTGTGAAGAGATGGTGTAAATCTAGACCGTTAGTAAATAGAGAGTCTTTTTGTCTAAGTTTCATGTACGAATCACATTTAAAAAGAAAAAAAAATAATATCAGAATATTTGTAACTCATTATTATAGGTGAGGAATATACTTCAAGGAAAGATAGTCGAATGCCATTTTTTACATCCTTCAAATTTTTTTAATATAATAACTTGGTAGTTTTAGTAAATTTTGAGTCTTTTTATCCTTTATTTTTTTTTCTTCTGCCAAAAATTATCCAATGGATAACTATATTATATTTTGTTTGCTTTGCCCTTGTTGCATCCTTTGTTTTTATACTTTCTAGTCAGCTACTTATAGCTAAACAAATATCCAATGGACTCAATGCACAACCCTTCTTAGTAGGGATGTGAGGGGTGCCTCCCTCGAATCTGGAACCTGAATCCAAAGACCCAAATAGTTGATTTACCAGAATCTAAACCCTTCAATTTTTATTATTTTTTTGACTTCAAACCTCCAGCTGTGCCATCTCTATCTTTTGTAAAATAATCAGGTGATGAACTAGTTATTCTAGTTGGAATTTTCTGTTTACTTATCCAATAGCCATGATGTCATTTCCAACCTCCTCGTCTACTCTAAAGCACCTTGCGGTGCATGCAAGTGTTGATAGATATTAATTAGAAAATGGATCTGTAATAGTAGTAAATACCTTAAATATGAAAACAGAGTAGAGCTTGTTTGTCTTAAATGGAACTTGAGTTCTAATTTTTTCATTTTCTTTAAGAAAATGGAATATCTGTTACTTTGGCTGATTGCAGTTATAATATGAACTTCATGGTGAAGCCAAAATGAAATTCTGTACCTTCCAAATGCTATTAAGCATTAATACCTCTGGATGATGTGGCTTTTTGTAATTTCTTATGTTCTTGCTTTTTAGATAAGTTGTTGAAACCATGAAGTTATTACGGAAACCAGATTTGTTTAATGGAAACCGCAACTATGTTTTTGTTTCTAGTTATTTAGTAAGAAATGTTTTTTGGTCGCTGGACGCATGGTTGAATTGTTTTTCCAATCTGTTTGCAAAAACACACCAACACCACACCACCTCCAGATGAACCTGTTATTAAATGACTTCCTATTGAGTTTTATGTAAGAGTACAAGATAATCTACATAAACAGTAGGTGAAAACAGAGAATGCAAACAAATTACATAATTGTTGATTTACAATGCAGTGCAACTTACATTTATTGAAGAATGTATGGTTAAAAAAGAAAGAGAAGTTTTGGGTTTATGTGTAATATTATTTTATTAGAGAATGTGTGGTTAAAAAGAGGAGAGAAAAATGCATTTTGGATAAAATGGAGCCCAAACAGGGGCTTAGAGGCCATGACAGGATTTCTCCTGTAATTCTAATTAGTCCTAATTTCTTTGACTAGAAACATAGTGTATGTGGAATTTACTAGGTACTTATTCTATATATCTTGCTAACAATGAAGTTAGACAGGGATGTTTATTAAGGTAATGCTTCGCCTAGCACTTATTTCTAGTATAGTGTGACACCAAAGTATTTGCTGACCATTTATTTACTGTGTACGTGTCTCAAACTGAAATGTTTTGTGCAGGAAATTTTGTAGTAGCCCACGAATTTATAAATCTAATAAATAGTTTTTGGTGATACTGCTACTGTTTCTATTTCTAGTAGTAAACGTAAATGATCATTATTTCCCAAGTCTCCATTATTTATTTAACCATTTTCATATGGTTACCATTTAGTTGTTTTGATAAGCCATATGCTTGCCAAACTTGTGGGTCTAGTTTACAGGGAAATTTAAAATTACTTCTAATTAGATGGCCATAATTTCTACTCAAGAGTCGGTAAGATGAGTCTCTACACTATTTTGTGTTAATAATATAAAGATCTAAAATTTTCCAAGATCCACTTCTACATGGGCCCGGATACTTGTATTTATGGTTTAAAATCATCAACCAAGTGTATAAAAAGTGGTTATCCTATACATGATGCCAATTATTTATGTTCTCTTTCCAATCTTCTTGGACGATATTTTTTTAAACCTTTGGTACTTCAAATATATTGATCGCACTGGTTTTTGTATTTAATAATGGAGACATCTATTTGCTTTTGTTTATTTTTATGCCCTTCTATTTCTTCATCCTACTTCACTGGGGTAATTTTGTTCTGTACGCCTATGGTGGTATAGAGGTATCTATTTACTTCTGTTTATATTTATGCCCTTCTATTTCTTCATCCTACCTCATTGCGTAATTGTGTTTTGCACGCATATGGTTTCTGAAACTTGCTTGTTCTTTCTAGTGTGGTTGTAAGTAGGATCCCACACATATCGAAGGCACTTATCAGAATTAACCAGTTGCATTTAGCTGCATTCTGTTGGCCTTAGTCTGGGTGACTAGCAATCTAAAACCGTATCTTGGAAGAGGGAATGGGGAAAGATCTCGACTATAGATTCGTGATTTGTCAGGATTTTTTTTTCCTTTGGTGATCAAAGTGAATCTTAATAGTTTTCTAGGATACGCACATCAACTTCTCTTGTCGAAGTTTAGTCTTGGAAAGTGGATCATAACTTTTTACTAGAACATCCATTCTTCACTCCTTTCACGGCTGGACTTATTTTTGCTGCTCACATGGCGATGTATTGTCAGTGCTTTCAATTTTTTAAACAATTTTATCTTGCATCCTAATTCATTCTAAGATTTTGACTTGTGTTCCATTCTTTACATTTTTGTTCACCTCCTTATCCTAACGTCCCCCCCCCCCCCCCCCCCCCCCCCCCTCCCCCCCCCCCCCCCCCCCCCCCCCCCCCCCCCCCCCCCCCCCCCCCCCCCCCCCCCCCCCCCCCCCCCCCCTCCTCTTCCAATTTGAATAGCTGGAGCAGGAAATTGTTTCCAGGGAAGCTTCAAAATCTTGATAAGCAAGCATGTATGCTTTCGCATTGACTGGACAGAGATTTCAAGTATAAATGCAGATATAGTTTCTTCAAATTTGTATCTAGCCAAGTACTTAGTATATGTAGGTCCTTGTTTTCCCCAATTGTGAAGTTTGTGATTGATTGGAAACCGGGCCTTTTGGTATCGATTTTTTTGATCTGGAATTGATGGGTTTTCCCCTTGATTTGGTGAATAATCTTAGGTTAGTTTGAGCATTTGGATACGAGTCACCATGACAAGAAGTAATACAGGAACCCTGTCAAGGCCTATACTGATGCTGTAGCTTGACTCGTCCGTGATGAGTCGTTTGTGGACCCCATAGCTGATATTGGTCGTCGGAGCTAGACATGTTTGCTTGGTGATCGAGGGATTTTAGTGTCCCAGTCCAAGCTAGATTGTGTCAAAACATGTCAAACAACAATCAACCCCCTTAATCAAATTTGAACACTCTTATTTAAGATGATAATTTCAATTGTTTTCTAGAAAAGAGTGTAAAATGTTTGTTAACAGGCAGATTCTTGATGGCATATTCTTACTAGCTAAGTTGCAAAGAAAATGAGGTTTTATCACCCGAAAATCTTTCTGAAAACTCAACAATCACCTTAGAATTCTTTTAAATTTCTCTTTGTTTTTCAGTTAACAATCCTTAAAAGACAAAATGGTAAACATAAAATAAGCCCGTTGGGCTGCTGGCTTGGAGAAGCAACTCCAACATGACCATCTCTCCAAACGTGCCTAATATGACCTTGGCAGGCAGGCCCACCTTTGAGCCAAAACATGCATCAATTAAGTCTGAATTTTTTTTTTTCTGGTGAAATATATAGTAATGCAATATACAGATTAATGTGGAAAAGGGAAGAAAGAATCTCTAAAGAAACACAATGGCGAAAAGCTGTCATTCTCATTCCTCTGAACACAAGTTCAACAAAACAAGTATTATTTTCAATAAATTTCGAGCCGACTACATCAATCATTATTCTCTATACTACCCTGTTAATAGCTGCAACTAAGCGGAAAATCCAATATAAATAAACTTCACAACCACCACAAACTGTATTTCATTTTGGTCTAATAAAAATGTCATATATTCGACTTAAAGATAACACTAAGAGCATATGTGCTGTGTACTACTAGAAAAAGTCGCGTTGTTCCTTGTACAGTCGGTATCAGCTTAGAATAACATTAATGGTCTGCCTGTTTTGTGTATTGGGCAGCTTTTCTTAAGATTCATCTTCCTGCGGGACAGTGGCGTTAATCTTGAAGAATTTCAACTACACATTTCATACAACTCTTCATTTCACAATACCAGGATATTATCTCTTCAGCATGAGTTGAACAACATTTGTACACTTATTTTGTCCAGACCAATCACAACCTTGAGGCAATATTCCAGTTTTTTTTTCCTTTTTTTTTTTTTTTTTTCCGGTAAACTGAAGTTGATTACCAACCGACCAAGGGTGACGCAGGAGTTAAATTTATGTGTTTTTGGATTAGTGCCCATCAACCAATGAGACCAGAGCATCAGGAACATATCCTGCATCATACAATTGAGCTATCAATCCACTTAGAACTTCAACAACCCCATTTCTCAGTACTAGCATATCATGACCAGCAGAAAATAAATATATAGTGTTCTGTAATTCAATCCAACTATAACCCGTCTCTTTCTTTAATGCCTTCTCTTTCATCAGTTCCTGATTCGGGATGTCTCGTTCCATATCTTTGAATCAGCATAAATATTTGATAACATGATATAGGCCGATGTATCATCTGGATCAATACTCAAAATCTTTTCAGCAGCATATTTACCCAATTCCAAGTCTTTGTTGGTTATACATCCTGATAAAAGAGAGCGCCAAACTACTTTGTCCGGCTGCACAGGAGAACGGCTTATGAAATCATAAGCTCCTCTCATTTGTCCTTTGCGGGCAAATAGACTGACCATACAAGCAATATGATCCGTTTTTGGGATAATTTTGAAATCTTTGACCATTGAATTAAAGTGGTGCAGCCCCTCCTCCAAAAGTCCTACATGTCCACAGGAAGATAAGACTCCAATAAATGTGATGTCATTTGGTTTAACTCCGTTCTTGAGCATAATGTCATAAATCTCCAAAGCTTCCGTCCACAACCCATGTTGGGCATACCCAGCAATCATGGAATTCCAAGAAACCATATTCTTATTAGGAAGAATGATAAAAACTTTCTGAGCATCATCCAGTCGTCCACACTTGGCATACATGTCAACAAGAGCACTTCCAACAACCACATTGGAATCAAATCCTGGTTTTATAACACAGCAATGAGTTTGCTTGCCCCACTCAGTTGCAGGCAAATCCCCACACATACCTAAAAGACTAGAATACGTGTAAAGATTAGGACTAAACCCCTCAGAAGACATATTCTGGATGAATCTAATTGCTTCTTCATAGTGACCTGAGTTCACACATCCAGCTATTAAAGCATTCCAACTAACAATATCACGTGCATCGATTTCCCAAAAAGTTTTCAAAGACTCCCCAAGACGATCACTTTTTGCATAAAAATCCAACACCGCATTGCAAACAAAAGTGAATGCATCAAATCCCAACTTTATGATTAAACCATGGAGCTGTGTCCCGCCTATAACTTCCTTTTCATTAGCAAAGGCTCCAAGCACAGAAGCCAAGGTTTGCTCACTTGGCTTCAATCCCGTAGAAAGTAACTGACGGAGAAGATCAATTGCCTGCCTGTCTTTTCCTAGCTGCACACAACCCCCAACCAATGCAGTCCAAGCTGTCAAGTGCGGCTCATCTGCCTCTCTGAAAGCCTTACATGCTAACTCCAACTCACCACATTTTGCATAAAAATTAACCAACCCGGTCACAACATACTGGTCCATAACAATACCACACTTAACAGCAAGGCCTTGTAGTTGCATTCCAACCTCCAACATCTCCAAGGCAGCACAAGCCCCCAAAACGCTACCATAAGAGAACTCATTAACCTTCACTCCCATCCTTAAAGACCTCAAGAAGATTCTCATCCCTTCCTCATTCTCCCCGCACTGGCAATAACAAGCTATAAGTGAAACCCAACTAATTGTATTGGGCTCTAAAATGCCATCAAACACTAGCCTAGCAGACTTCAATAACCCACATTTCCCATAAAAGTTAACCAAACAGTTATTAACAAAGCTATTAGCAATTTCCTCAGTCCTATATAGGTTCCCATGAATTTCTTTCCCAGTTCTCAAAGCGCGCATATTAGCACAAGCCGATATGGCGCCAACGTAACTATAATTATTTGGAGAAATCCCATCATCAAGAACCATTGATCTAAGGCAATTTAAGGCCTTTTCTGAAAGACCCATTTGAGAATACGAGGAGATTAGCGTTGTCCAAGTGATAAGATTTCTTTCAGGCATTTGCTCGAACAGTTTCTGGGCATATTCAGTGTGGCCCAGCTTTAAATACATTGTCAGTAAATGATTACTTGTTTGGACATCTCGGTTCGACGCAGATGTAATTAGCTGCGCATGAATTGCTTTCCCTTTGGAAATGGAATTTGTTTTAGTGCAGGAGCGAATGAGGCGAGATAATGACAGTTGAAGAAAAGCGTTGTGTGGGAAAGAAAGGGTGGAATTCAATCCCATGACCATGAAACATCTCTCTCAAAATGTATGCGACAAGTCAGTCGAAGCATCAATTCATTATAGAACAATTTATATTCCAATATTAATTTTACCCTGCAAGTAAAACTAAAATGTTAAATCGAGTTGGTTGAAACCTGATTGAAAAAACTCGGAATTTAGCCATGCACAAAACTAATGACTTGACGAGGAAGTCGAATCTTGGAACATATTGTGTTGGCACCAACCATTTGCGAGACACTAAAAATGCCCTGCGTGTAAATTATTGAACAAATTTTTTACTTGTAGCCAAAATCGAGCTAACTTCAATCAACTTAAAGAAGGACGACTCGTGCAAGCAGGTCATATATTTTCGCACAGCAGTTGAAAAGTGTGTATAGACAGACAATAACTCAAAAGTTTTACATTACAAGTACACATTACAAGTTGGTATAAAAAGCTTGCGAAATACTCCACAAACACCCACACAATGTTTTTCTTACGGTTATTAAATCGAGTTCTTCAACATACATTCTATTTATCCAGTGCAGTAAATGAGTATATTAAGCAACAGCTTCAGCGGGTGCTTCCCAGAAAGAAGTCGCCTTCCCAGTCTTTGAAACAGTCTGCAGAACTGCCTCTGGCTGGACATTGCCTTTCACGGTCACTTTTTGCTGCTCCATATCAATGTCAAACGATTCAACACCTGTTCATCAAGAAGCCATAAGTCAATAGGGTTTTATGAAATTTGACCAACAAATTTATTGAGCGAATGGAAAGGAACTTCTGTTCGTTTTAGTTCTACATGGCTGAGAAAAGTTAATATCGCCCAGAACTCGTTTGATGAGAAAGTAGGCAATACATCTTCCCTGATAGCCAAGAACAACAGCAAAGCCCAAAATATAAGGTACCTTCTTAGAGTTGGTTGGAAAGAATTTATTGCAAATAAAAGTCATCTACATTACCTTTTCTTTCTAAATTTCAAGAGAAAATAGCTTTAAAATTCTAACGAAAAGGAGAGATTCTTCATAGTTGGGATTTTTGAAGAACTAAAATGAAATCATTTTTCAAACCAAATGCTATAAAGGTAAATGAACTATAACCAATACGACGATCACTTTAAACATAAAAGCAGAGTGCTAGCAAAACATTCATCTTCGCAGAGTATTGCCACACGTACGTACCCTAAAATATGGTTACTTATTGTCATTGATGCACAACAATTGAAGCTTAAGAATCATTTTTTTTTTTATGACAAAGCTTAAGAATCATGAAAGCAACATTTAACCAACGTGTATGGCAATAGGTCATAGCCAACAAAAAGACTGAAAAAGAAAAACACAAACAGTAGCATGGAAAAGACACTCAAGCTCTATTGCCCGGGCAACATTGTTTTGATAAGCTGTCTGAGGCTTAATACTTGAAAGCACATCAAGTTATGCTTTTGTTAAACACCCTGAAGCTTACGCCTTTATTGAAATTTATCAAGGCTTATGCCTTGACTCACTGAGTCTTATGCCTCAAGCCTAAGTTTCAATGCGGCTAAGGTGTGCACTAGTTTGTTTTTCCTTTTCTAAGCATTTTATTATTGGCCTCAAAGTGGACAATATCGTGAATGGTCTAAAGATATTGATTTGACGTCTTGGAAAAGAAAAGAAATACATTATCGCTGATATCAGGAAAAGGTCACAAACCTTCCATTTTTCCTAAAACCCTCTTCACAGCTCCAACGCAGCCTTGGCAGGACATGCCAACCTTGAGGACTACAGTCTGCAATCAAACATGAACGAGTGTTGAAGTTGTCAAGATAAAAAAACATAGGCATGTAAATGAATTTGCATTAACTTATCATAAAATCACGGGATCTAATATTTAAACCAGAATCCATCCTTCATTCAAGTTTTATTAATATACAAGCTAATGTTTTTTGAGTGTGCTACACTGTGACACTGAATCTTTGATAGTTTTCAGGCCATTCTTAAAGTATAACCAGACAATAGTTTCATAGTTGCGTATAACTTTTAATAGGAAAATTCATTTTTCAGTTCTCATAATAAAAGGTAATATCAGCTCTTCAAACAGTACAATAAAAGAAAGATAAACAAGTCTCCTCGCTTTATTTCAGCACAGAATCCATTTTTATTTTTATTTTTTTTTCTTTCTTAACGAAAAAATTGGTAGATCGGATTTGAGAAACACAAGGAGTAATTTTATTTTATTTTATATCAAAGATAATAGAATAACAAATGAAGGAGTTCACGAAATTATTCTCAATTCATTTAGCTCTAAACAACAGGCCTCATACATCTATATCAACAAAAAAAAGGTCAGAATACTATTCATATGAACACAATTTAGCAGAATTCAATAGAATACTACATCAATTTGATGCATTTCCTTATTTTTCAGCTCAGAAAATTAAACCCCAATTCATTATTTTCCAACAAAAAAATCAACAATCGCAAAAAGATCCCCGATGCAATATCTAAATTCTAGGGGCAATAAAATCCAACACCCAACATATCAAATAATAAAAATCAAACGCAATTAATTGCCCGAAAGAAAAATTAAGAAGGGAATAAACGTACCTGAGACATGATGATCGTTATCAGATGGACAGAAGAAAATTATAGAATTTTTATGGTGCGAAAGAGATTACGAAATTCAGAGTAAACGAAGACGATATAATACGAGATGGAGATGGAGATTGAAAGTGAAAGTTTTAAAGCGTGGGAAATTCACGTAATGCATTACGCAAGATGCAATTATTTTGCACACAATTTCATTTGAGTCCCTCATCCATGTAAAAAGTGTAAATAAATCACTATTATTTAAATATTAACAATACAGATCTCTGTGAATGGAACACTTTTTAAGGACGATGCTATATGTATGCATGTAAAGGTGAACATAATAGTTTACATTCAAATGAGTTGACGAATTTTGAGATATTGATTTTGACAACATTTTTTTCAATCAACTACCAAATTTTTGATACACAGATAATGTCAATTAAGGTGTATACTTTGTGTGTACAATTAGTTTAATCCTACTTTTAAAGAATCAACTAGATATGCCATTGGGAATGATCATCAGTTTATGTGGCAGGTGATGTGACATAAAATGATAAGATTAACTAAGATCATGTTTTGAGTTCCATTTTATTATAAAAATACATTTTGAAATAGTAGATTGATAGATAATGTGTGATTAAAATATAAGAAAAAAAATTAGAATTTACGTATAATATTATTTTATTGAAAAATGTATAGTTGAAAAACAGAAAGAGAAATATGTATTTTAAAAATAATTGGGATCAAACAAGGGTTAAATGTATAAGTATGAAATTCACTTTATTCCTCTTATACTCATATTATATATTGAGTCATGCTACAGTGTCATTCTGATTGACATAATTTTTGACACCTTATACACATATGGAAAATATTATTTATTTACCTGAGACTCACACACTCACATGCGGTCAACCAGAGTGTCAAGAATTATGTTCATTTTGCATTTTCCTTATATATTTCAGATGGTGATCATCCACTGTAAGGATAATTAGCATTACTTGGCGACGAAATATAACATAATTAACTAAGCGGTAGATCCATGTGAATGTAACGATTTTCTCGTTAATTTATAATAAAAACTGAGAAATTCGAATTTCAAAATCATGAGAATTAAATAAATTAATGAATCCTCCGTTTGACCTGTAGATGAAGAAATTTTTATTTATTCAATGTTCAAGAATTTAAAGTTCATAGTTGTCCACTTTCGCATAAAAAAACAGTCGAAACTCCCAAATAAATTTTCATATAGAAATATATTCCATTTTCAAAAAATAATAAATAAAGAAGATGCGCATGGGTAACCAAATCACCAAAGTTTGACCGTAGCATGTATTAGCTAATAATTCATCGTTTTCCTTATTTGCTAGCTGCAGTTTGTAGACTATTTTCATCTTTGAATTTTCATCGTCTTCTGCCAAATGGAGGATAAAAAACCCATTGGATAATCAGTTTTGCTACATTTACATCATGATTGACAGCTTTATTTACACTTCATGATGTGGCATACAATTTTGTCATGGATTTTAATCGACACTTAAAATAATCAATGACCTCAATTTTTACATATTATGAAATGTCAATCATGATGTACAATTATGATTTACAAGTGGCTTATTTCTTGGATGATTGTATAAAGCAATGAATGTTTGAATAAAATATTAAGAATTTGGAATCTTCTAAGCTGCTTTAGTTAAAATTAATTTTTTAGCAAATTAAAAAATTTGATGAAATATGAAATTAAAAAGTTGATAATTGTGAGTCTAAATGTGTGATTAAAAATAAATTTGAGGAAATGAGTTTTAAAAAATAGGGGCCAAATAGGGGATAATTCTTTTCGATCCAATTCAATATTTCACGGAATCAACGAATATGTTGAATAAAATCAATTCTCAACTATCAATTTGTTAATCAATGAGTATTGATTATTAATTCTCAATATTTTTAAGATTCACTAGATTTTGATCATATCGAATTATTTACACACATATTACACAAGTAAAATTACACGGCTTATATTGCAGAGTAATGTTATTTAGCACTATCAGTATTAAAATATAAGTTTAGGTAATATTAATATGACATTAAATGAGACGTACAACTAAATGACTCATTTAAGTATACATTTTATTGAGCCTATAATATCACACCATCTAAAATGGTATTGTAGCACCAATAATGTTAAATAGAATTATGTGAAAATTACATAGATACATGCATTTCAACTTCACTGTGCAAAAATCAGGTGTAAATTTTTTTTAATCAGAACTCATGTATTGTATTAATAATTAAATATTACACACCTTACCTAATTCCATACTAACCCTAAATCGTTTTTCTTCTCCCTATTCATCTTTGTGCCATTTCTCTCCACACCCATCACCACCCTAATCAGCGACTCGAGACCTTCATGCGCGGCTAAAGGCGCATCATCGGTGACGGGCCCTCTCTCTCTCTCTCTTTTGTTGTATTCTGCGTTTGTCTCTCCGTTGGTGCGATCTAGTGGCGGCGGCGTGATGTGGTGGTGGTTGTGGTGTGGTGTGGCGATGCTTGTGCTGTTGGCGACAACAGATATGGTGGTGGATCTAGTGGCGACGATGGGGATGGAGGTGGTGGAGGGTTTGACGATTTACTATTGGGTGGTGGTTGTGGTGTGGTGTGGTGATGTCTGTGTTGTTGGTGACAATGGGAATGATGGTGGATCTGGTGGAGGCGACAGGGATGGAGGTGGCAGCGGGTTTAGAACTTTTTTTTTGTGGTGGTTGTGGATCTAGTGGCGGCGATGGGGATGGAGGTGGTGGTGGGTTTGGGGGTGTGGTGGAGATAGAGATGGAGGTTCTCTGTTCTCGTTGGTGATTGTTTTGGATATTGGATTATTAGTGGTGGTAGTGATAGTGCAATAGTAATAGTGGTGGTGGTGGTGGAACGTTATAGTGGTGGTTGGTGGTGGTGGAGATGGTCGTTGATGACTAAAGATCTGATAGTGGTAGTTGTTGTGATTTTTGTTGGCAGTTGATTGGATCTGGTGGTGGTGGTGTTGGTGTTGGTGTTGGTGTTGGTGCTGATGGTGGTGATGTTGTGGTGGTGGTGACGGGGTGGAGGTGGTGGTAATGTCGGTTGCATGTGACCCACTATTTAGCGTATGTGATCAACTATTTGGTTCTTTGTGACTAACTATTAAACTTTGACCTTAAAATTCGATAATTTGTGACTAAGAAATAATTTATTGAAAAATATGTAATCGATAGATAAACTATGACTTATAAAAATTTTGATATGCAACCTCAAAATAATCTGACTTATAATTTTTTTTAATTTGTGACCTCAAGATAATCAGTGACCAATAAATAAGTTGTGACTTATAATTATGTACATGTGACCATTAATTATATAATTGTGATATTATTATACTTAATTAATTAATTAATATAATTAATTATTACTTGAATTTTGTATTTTGAAATTTGGAACTTAAAAATTGAACTGTGTTATGGTTGACACTTGACTTTTGAATTTTTCCTCTACACCATCTCAAGACCCAATCTAAATATGGACCGAGTTTTTGGTCAATATTTGAATGATCGATCCCGTCGTTCCAAAAAGAACGGCTATCAAAGTTACATTTGATTATTGGGAATCTCCCATAGAATTTCTATTAGAAATCCCTATTCTTCTATATTAAAAGTCTTGTATATATGTTGAAAAATGTAATTGAAGAGTGTCCGACTGAGGAAATTGTTGACCAAAAATATATCTATGTAAGGGTAGAAGTAAAAATCAAATGTTTATTTATCATGTACGCTTTTATATATTGTAGAGAGATAAATTTACCAACTTCAATATTCAGTGAAAAATATAACATTAATAAACATTTGTGTCAGTGAATTTCACATATATTGAACCATACAGCATAAGAAGAAATCTACTTCATTGATACAGAGCCAATTCTAATAGACTCATTGGAGGATCCCATTAGTGTGCATCCAGTAGGAATTGAACCTACGAATTTGTCAATTATGAGTTGGACGCTTTAAACATTCAACCATGAATGTTTAGCAGGGATCCTCGTACATGGTGAATAACCAAATTCCAATAGAAATGAAATTTTTAGGATAAATTAATGCAATTTAGTAGGAATTAATGAAAGAACATCAATTTAAATCCTGGATTTTCGAATTGAGAGAGATCAAGAATTCTCAAATTCATAGACCCAATTCAATTTAGTGGGATCTTTCATTCACATAGGCCAATGGTTTGTGATACTTGTAGCCAAAACAACTGATTTTCAAGATAATTATAAGCTAACAGAATCTATTTGCCAATATTTTTTGTGAACATGTCTTTCTTTTACAATGAAGCAACATTATGCGGATAGAAGCAAGAAACAACCATTTACACGATTGTCAAATCATAGATTTACGCAAGAATATTGATTTTGATCAAAGAATTGGAAAAAAAAAATAGCAAAATTTCCTCCAATTGTTGCTTTCAGGACTATTTACTAGATTTATATCATTTTTCATGTATTTAAGTTTTGAACAAGTTTGGTCAAATTCATTATTTTCAACTAAATAATTGTTAAAATATGCAATGGAACAAGTCTGATCAAAGTGACGTATTCTATTTTTGGATTTTCAACTGTATATACAGGAGGCTGCATAGATAAATTCGAGGATAGTTAAAATGTCAACAAGAAGATGTTTTTTCAAAGAATTATGAAACAAAATTCAACAAATTAAATTAATTAATTAATCAGACATATAAACTAATTAATAGGGTATATATATTTTATATTTTGCTCTGCACTTCTCTTCTTGATGGAAAAAACAAGAGTCAACTTGAATGGAAGCCAAGTTAGCACTTGTTTGATTTCATTTAAAATTTTAATATATTTTTCCATCTCTTCTTTTCAACCACACATTTTTCAATAAAATGATATTATATGTAAATAAAAAACTTTTCATTTTTTTAACTACACATTCTCCCAAAAATTACTGTTACAAAATACATTTTATCCAAATTTCTCATTATGATGGTTGTTAGGCGGGGGATTAATGTCCAAAATTGCTATTAGGGTTCGTTTGATTACAATAATGAAATTTGAGTGAAAAGAAAACGAATTTTAGGGTATTGAATTGCTTAAAACTTGTTTTACTGAGAATTGTCAATTAATTGTATTTTATTGGTATAATTTTTTACCTGAAAAATGTTGAAACTTTCTATCTTTTGATTTTAGTTTGGCTTTGTTTTTCACGAAAATTTTCAATTAAAGGGATATAATTTGTTTCAATTGCCAAAATAAATATTGTCTAAAAAACCAAAAACCATGGGAAAATGAATTCCTTAAAAACAAGGAAAAATGGGTCAGGGGGTTGTCTGAAAATTTTTTGCCTATCAAATAGTAAAAAATATGAAAAATGGATTTTAATTTCCATCTTCCACGAAAAATGTGGTCTATCAAACAAGCTCTTATTTTAGTTGTAAATCTAGACTATGCCAAGTCATTGACAGGAATTCAAGCCTGATATTAACATGCATACACACGGTTTTAAAACCAGAATTCTCCTTCATGACCATAGGCGGACCTAGGGGGGGGGGGGACCCCCCCCCCCCCCCCAATTTTTCAAGTTTTTTTTTTTTTTTTTTTTTTTTTTTGTGAAAAACCCCCAAGTTATTATTATGTTATATTTGGTAAAACTTTTTGTCGATCATAATCTTACTTAATGTGTGGATACAAATTGTGAGTAAATTGTGTGGATAAAAATGATATTGACTAGTTCAAAAGCTTGAAAATACACTCCCAAACATTTTTATTATAAGTTTTGGAATTTCTACTTTAAAAGTTACTGAATTTTGGAATTTCATCCTAAAATGTCAATCGGGTTAAAATGATCGAAAATGGTTGAATGATAATTTGATTGCATATATTGAGAAAATTTTTGTCAAGATCGAAAATGATGTAATTCTGAAACGTTATCAAAGTATGAGAACACGTAGAAAACGATTGTAATAAAATATCTCTTACTTTAATTTTTTTGACAAGTCTAAGACATTCATATATTGAGTTCTCTTACTGTTTTCATTCTTATATTTGAGTTGCACTGAGTTTATTTTAATTGTACAGGTTCTTTAATCATTATGAATGTTTGTGCTACCCTGAGCTCCAAAAAAAAAAATTTCGAACTTCATCTCAATATCTTTTATTTTAGGATCCCCCAACTCTAACCTTCTGGGTCCGCCTATGTTCATGACACTACTATAAATACACCATATTTTATGCCATGGAATACACAAATAATTCAGCCTTAAACAAGAGATGGAAACTCCAAGCATAGGTTCCATTGTTTTTGCTTTTCTTGTCCTATTTTCGTGTTCATGGACAGTTTCTTCTCATGGACACAAAGATTTTCTTCAATGTATGTCCCTTCAATCTAACAATCACACGTCGATCTCTGATATCATTTATACACCAAAGAACAGTTCATTCTTGTCCATCCTCAATTTCTCCATACAGAACCTTCGATTCGAGTCAGAAACGATACCTAAACCATTAGTCATTATTACCCCTGTGCATGAATCCCAGATTCAACCTGTCATTTATTGTGCCAGAGAAAATGGCATGCAGATAAGGATTCGAAGTGGGGGCCATGACTATGAAGGACTTTCTTACACATCAAAAGTTCCATTTGTCATCCTTGATCTTGTCAACCTACGAGAAATAAATATTGATGTTGGGAAGAAAACTGCATGGGTTCAGGCAGGTGCAAGACTCGGCGAACTTTATTATAGAATTGCTGAGAAAAGTCGAACCTTAGGGTTTCCTGCTGGTGTTTGCCCTACTGTTGGTGCTGGCGGACATATCAGTGGAGGAGGGTATGGAACATTGATAAGAAAATATGGGCTAGCCGCTGATCATGTTATTGATGCACGCATCGTTGACGTTAATGGAAGAATTCTTGACAGAAATTCCATGGGTGAAGATCTCTTCTGGGCCATAAGAGGAGGCGGAAGTGCCAGTTTTGGAGTCATTCTTGCTTGGAAACTACAATTGGTGGACGTTCCGGAAAACGTCACTGTATTCACAATTTCCAAGACTTTAGAACAGAATGCAACAGATATTATTCATCGATGGCAATACATTGCACACAAATTTGATAAAGACTTGGCCGTTAGAATCTTCATAACAAGGGTCAATTCTAGCCTAGATGGCAAAAGAACTTTTCAGGCTTCATTTCAGTCATTGTTTCTTGGTGGTGTCGACAGATTGCTTCCACTGATGCAACAAAGCTTCCCCGAGTTGGGTTTGAAAAGAGAAGATTGCACTGAAATGAGCTGGATAGAATCAGTCTTGTACATCTACGAGCTTCCCTTAGGATCACTTGATATTTTGTTGAATAGGACTGAGGCAAATATACGACACTTCAAAGCAAAAGTGGACTATGTTCAGAAACCGATTTCTAAAAATGGACTTGAAGGCCTATGGAAACGTTTTTCCGAAGAGGAAGCCGAGGAAGCTCAGATGTTGTGGGTTCCATATGGAGGAAGAATGGATGAAGTTTCAGAATCTGCCATTCCCTTTCCACACAGAGCTGGTAACATGTACAAAATCCAATACATTGTGTATTGGGATGACGAAGAGGCATCCGATAGATATATAAATTGGATTAGAAGGCTTTACAGTTACATGACTCCTTACGTTTCAAAATTTCCAAGAGCTGCATACATCAACTACAGAGATCTTGATATAGGAGTTAATAGCAAGGGAAATACTAGCTATGCACGAGCAAGCATTTGGGGACTCAAATATTTTAAGATTAATTTCAAGAGGCTCGTTCAAGTGAAAACCAAGGTTGATCCATCCAATTTTTTCAGGAATGAACAAAGTATTCCACCCCTGTACTCGAGGTGGACCAAGAATGGGAAGTAGGATCTATCGGGAACAATTCTTAACTTTATTGTAGATTCTTATAATAAGTTGCTTATGGATTGACTTTTATCATTGTGATTAAGACATAAATTGATGTATCCTGCTCCAATAAAGACTGTATTCATGAATAGTTCATTCGTTAACAAATCAATCCTACTTGTTGACATGCAGGATGATCGACACTCACATTGGCGGGCCCACTTTTTTTGGGGGATTTTTTTATTCATGCGAGACCCGTGCGCATGTGAAAGGATTTCAACCATTTAGTTATTCATTTTCAGGCAAAGTAGCATAATTCTTAATAAAAGTCGTAAAATTGTGGAGGATATCTGGATATAGATGCTTATCTTTTCTTATAATCTAGTTTTTTGGGAGAATGCATGCGCCAATATTTCTCTTCAACTTGTGGTTTTATATAAGATAATGAAGCATAATTTTATATGAATTTAAGTCATTTGAGCCGCCAGAAAATGATTCAGAAAATAATTTATTTTTTCAAAAATTTAAATGTAAACAAAAAGAAAAAAATAAAATAAAATAAAAATAAGACTTTGTTCATAACATGACTTTAGATGCTAGTCCTAGTCAATGTGTGATGCACGTTATTACGAGATTTGTAAGTTCGATGTAAATAAGAAATTAATAAACTAAGAAGAAAAAGACAAATTTGGTAATTTTAAATACATTGAGAAAAAAAAAAAAAAAAGATGAGAAAAATGAAATTTGGGTCCTCACATTCTAAAGGAATATATATGATTGTTAAATTACATGTATACGCAAGCATATTTTTCGGATGAATATGAAAGCATTTTGTTTATCTAGTTAATTGCATAAATCAAAAGCAATCAATCCTAATTAACATGTCAATATCTATATTCGTTGGTATTAACTTTTTCGAAACAGCTGAAATTTTCTTTATCTAGTGTCACAACTCAACAAATTGGAATGTTAAACTTCGAAACGAATTCATGGTCACGTGTGTCATGTGCATGTACAGCTATTATTGCTTCACGAATGTTATATCACCTAATCAATTGTGAAATCTACTAACAAAGAATTCGGTACTAGATTCTTTAGGGGTAAATTGACGCAAAAAGAGACGAGAATAATTTTTTTTCTCTATGAAAAAGGGTCATGGCAGCCAAGAATCACTGCTTAGGCTCTGGGGTCTTTCCCTAGGCTTAAGTAAACTTGGGGTTGCAACCCCCAATCAAGAACTGACTATTTGATCTTTTTGTACGTGCAATCCATGATCTCTAATCACTAGTGCATTTAAGTCCAAGACTTTTAAAGACGCTCCCAAATGAATGTGATCGGACTTATACTATATTTTAAGCTCCAACAGTAGAATCATGTGCAAGTCGATTCGATATTGTCCGTACAACACAATTATTAGTTTCCATTTATTCCATTAAAGATGAGAAACTGAACTCCTAAGATATAAATAAAATATTGTTTTCAAGTCCTTGCAATTGTATCATCTTGACTTGTCATCTTTATGTTTTACCTCATTAGAAGTCGAGTATATAAATTTAGGCTAAAATGATAGTTTTGCCCTGGTAATTATTTTCTCACTCTGAATTATCTTTCTCCTAAACAGTTTCTTAGTAATAAAATTACATGATAGCTCAAAATTAAATTGTTCTCTATAGAAAAGCCCAAACGAACTCATTAACTATCGAAATATTTTGAACTCGAATACATGGACATAAAGAACAAAAAGACACAAGTTCAATCGTTTTCCAGTAGAGCAATGGCTGAAATTGATGAAGGAAAAATTACATATATAGTGAAATAACTCAACTAGGCAGCACATCTACGAGTTCATATAAGAGAAGGGAGGGAACTTTTCAAAGCCGAATAAACAGCACTCCAACCCTGGTCTGAAGGATGTATCGAATCCCAGAAAAATGACTGCTTGGGATTCTCACAGACGACATATTTCTTCGTCCCACTTTTATCAACAGTCCCACATGAGCCTTCACCGTTCACACCAAAACAGCATGGCTTCAACCCATTTTTGAATGTCAAATTTTCTGAAATATTAGGGAGATAATTTATTAGAAAAAGAAAGATGATTAATAATATCACATGGATATGTCTTGCCAACTCGAAGCACCTGGATGATTTTGTTTCAATTCCAAGGCAGAGGAGAACGCGCGATAGAGGTCAAGGAATACAAAAACAGATGATTCACCAGTTTCATTGTTCAACCTGTCCAGATTTTGCTGAAGCAGTTGGTTGTGAAACCGTGCAACATTATTTCCTGTTTCACTGCAATTTTGATATGAAGTTGAAGAAGTTATTGAAGGTAAACACCCTAGGGGTCCAATTCCTGTGACGGCTACTTTTCGCACTCCGAATCCATGTATACGCTTAAGATTCAAGACTAGCTGATCAATGACGGATTTAGTGAATGCCTCCAAACCCTGTTCACATTAAGTGTACCATATTTAGGTAGGTAGGACTAGACAAGACTAAAGAATCGTTAATGTTATTGAGTCTAATTTACCAAATATACCATGTGCATAAATATTATGACATTAGGAAAAACGGCAACAAAATTACTAATTTAAGTTTCCCATCACTATTAGACTGACACATTAGCAAAGGATTATTTTTTTTTTAAAAGAAATAATGTGTGCAATCATGTGTATATTTGTGTAATCTAACCTTGTGATTAGTTGAACCACTTACCTCTAATGAGCCATTTTTGGCAAAATAAGTACCATAGTCATTGCCTGATAGGGACACGAGGACACTAGAGGATGAATTTAGATTGTTTCTTGTGTACACGTTTTCTTGAACGAGTTGTTGAAAAAAATTGATTTGTGCAGTCATATTCGGTTGATCAACCAATGTGTTGAAAACTCCTGTCCCTCCATGAGCAAAATTCATCCCATTTTCTATCCGTTTCTCTTCCAACTTTTTCCATCCATAAGGTACTGGAGATCTTATACCAAGAAATGAAGCTGCATTTGAATTTGTAGGAATATAAAAATTTTAAGACACCATGCAATTTAAAAGGGATACTTGTATATATATATAAGTAGAATTATGACATGTAATGTATGTTGAATTGTATAGGATTAACGATTTACGATGAGATACATGTAAGATTTTGTTCATTCACCATAAGACAGAATTAGAATCATGAAATGTCCAGTATAAGATACCGCAAGATATTTCTTCATTCATCAATAGAGTCCTATCCAGTTCAATGAATAATCCACTTCAATGTCTAAATTGCTTTATTTTATTACTATATATTAAAAGTTCGTGTATTTTATCGAGAAAAAAATTTGAACAAGTTTACAAGGTGCATGTGGCATTTTACTAATTCCTGATTTACCAATAAAGAAATCCATAAGTTGTTCTTTCATGGGAAAATCAAAGTGAAGATAATTGGATTTAACTCATTAATTAAAAAGAGATAAAATGAAAAGTTTATAACCCCTTTATATTCATATAAATTCACGAAAATTTTAATAAGACAAGCAACGAGAAAAAATTAAAAGTTAGAAATAAAGTGAGTGTTGAAGATAAATATAAATAAATGTATGAAAGGATGATCATTTTGCCAAAATAAACAATGTGTTTATGCTTGGATATCTGAAGCAAAGAAGACATAATTTTGGCGCAGCCATTTCTGATGTATGGTATCAATGTTACGCCAAAGACTCAAGTCTAAATTTTGGCGTGACCCATTTATGAAAATTGTATGTCTAAAGGGAAATGATTTCATATGAGCGTGTACAGTATATAAACTTTTAGATGTCATGATTATTGAGAACTTACCCATGTAATCCGTGAGAACACGACCGTCGGAAAATCTTCCAGATGGTTTTCCAGGGAAAGTGATTCCATATGGTTGTTTCCAGGAACAGGAAGTAGAACTTGGCAGGTTTCCTGTATCTGCGTACGAGTCCCCGAAAATAAATAGCTTCACCCTGTCAACCGATTCTTCTCCAGGCCTTTGGACATCATAAACTAATTCTGAAATCATAATATCTATGAATAAAAAACAAATTATAGGTGCCAAAAAAAAAAAAGAAGAAGCAACTTTTCGGGAAGTTTAAGAACATTTAATGCAATTAAGGTTAGGGTGTCTAAACCTGTGCTAATAGCAAAAGACATGAGGAAGAAGAAGGTGATGCATGTTTTCTTCTCCATGATATTATGAACAAGAAAAAAACTGGAAAGTTTTGATGGAAATTAAGTCGAGTTTGAAAATATATAAAGCACGCAAGAGAGAAGAGTGGGGGGGGGGGGGGGGGGGGGGTCCGGGGATAATATTGATATTTGTTTAGTCACTTAATTAAATTTCACATTTTTTGTAAATAATTAATATAATGGGTGATACTACGTGTACATAACAGTACACATGAGTTTACACCCCTTACATGAAAGGGAACCACACAAAATAAAAGTTGGCAAATGATGGGCATTGCGGGGCTTGCAACTTCAGCGTGGGGAGTTCGATTCCTGGTTGGAGCAGCTGAGTGATGTAATAACCATTTATTGGTTGGAGCAGCTTGGTGATGTAATAATCATGGAGGAGGCTCCTTTGGGGTCAGAAGTATAAAGGGTGCACGGACCCTGGTCAACTTGGGCATAACCCGCGGTTTACTTCCGCCAGTTACTGAGGGGCCGGTGGCTGGTGGTCCAGGATATAGTCTAGCGTAAATTGGGAAACCTGGGTATCAAAAAAAAAAAATATATATATATTATATATATATATATGTTGGTCTCCCTCCATGTGAAGGGGTGTAACCCTATATGTACACCTTAAAATGTACGCATAACATTATTTTTAATATAATAATAATATTCATAATTACTTGTGAATTGTTATTGAGGTAAGATAATTAATCGTGTCAGAGTATTTTTTTTTTTTTTTTTTTTTTGTGGCTGTATTTAAATATACATTTTTTTTTTTTTTCCCTTTTTAAGTAAGTCAAAACTCAAAACGTATTTATTAGAGAGAGATGATTATCAACATGAAATGTAGTTCTTTAGCTAAATGGTATACTCCGTCTTCAAAATATAAGTTTCACTTTCATTCTACTATGTTTTATTTCTGTTATTGATAAATCAAGCCACCTAAGACTAGAGTGGTTATTTAAAAAAAAAAAAAAAAAACTTGGCAATTATATTAGACAAAATAAATAAATTAAAAGTATATTTAACTTACTTTTAATTATCAGTGCAAAATATGTTCTCAATTTCCTATTCGCAAGCTCTATTGGGTTTAGCTAAAAATTTTGATAAAAATTTAAAACAAAGTCACAAATTAATTTTAACAACATATTTTATAGAGATTTATGATCTTTTATTAACTTTTTATAAAAAAAAAAACTTTTATAAAAAAAAACTACTCGAAATCTATGTTTTATCAAAATAAAACAAGGGAAAAATGGTGAAAGGAAATGCAAAGATGCTGTGCATATATTTGGAGAAGTATCCTCCCATAATTTCTTTACATAACAAATGTCTGAACTTCTTCTGCATCAATAGCATGACATGAATTTTCTCTTTTCGAAAGATATACACCTCCCATACCCATAAGCTTAGTCTTCGGAAGAAGGAATGGAATGGTGGTCGATTTTGTGCAGGCTGAAGAACGGGAAGAAGAGTCGTTTAGTTTTCTTCCTTTTCGAGATGAAGAGGCTTGGACCATTTAACCGACTTTATTTGTTTCGTGCTTGAAATACTCACACGCAAGGACGCATATAGGAGGCAGGGCTAAATAAAGTGGCCCGGAAAACTCCACAAAAACAGAAGGAAAAAACGGTGGATGCGATCACTCTCTCTCTCTCTCTTCGAAATTTTTCTTTTAAGCTTCCTTAAATCTGCTTTCACTTACTTCTTGCCACTGCCTTTGATTAAGTCAATCATTGTCATTGATTCCTTTGTCGTTAATTTCGTTCTTTGTGGATGAATCTCGTGTTCTTTATGGATTGAAGGGTGGTTTGATGATTTGGATTGGTAAGAAATATTTGTCCGTTGTTTATCTTATTCTTGAAGGTTAGTGTGATTTTTATTTTTATTTTATTGTTATTTTGGTTTTTTTTTTTTTTTTTTAAATTAAAGAATGGTGAAATTGTCTTTTCTGTTACCTTAACCATCAAACTAGACAAATTCTGTCAATAGAAACATGATTTTGCAAATAAGTAAAATGCTGGGGATGTCTAGTGCTAAAAAAAATAGGTTGAGCGTAGGTCAGTAACATTTTGAAAACATAGGGAACTTCAAGTGCGAAAAATCTAATTAGAAGACGCAACGAAAGAGAAATTTTACATGAACCGAGAACATCCGTAGAGAAACATTCTTGTGAAGACTAACAAAACTACATATAACTGCCTCATCCACACGTAAAACTCTTAAATGAGGAAGAAAAGCATTCACCATGGCAGCATTAGTAGACTATATGGCCATGTATGGTACATGGGACAAGACTACAAAATATAATGGACAAGATTTTAACTTTTTTTTCTTCGCCAGTAACGTCCAATATTGTATAATCTAGTTTATTAAACATGTCACACATGTTGGCAAGTTTCCGGTAATGCTTACGCTAAAAGAGGGGCTTCAATGTTTTCCGCGTTGTCCTCTAATATCCTGTTGGATGGAGCATCTAGTTTTAGAGTCCAGGCAAAACACAAGGAAATGACCTGAAGGTGAAAATAGAGAATCATTAGAATCATACGAGTCACAGTAAAACTCAAATGTAATCATGTGATCCTATGATTAGAATCCTATGATAGTATATCAGAATCATATGATCAGAGCAGTCACAAGAAGACTCTTAGAAGGAACCATATGATCATACAAGTCAAAACAAGACTCAATAGGATCATCTGATCCCATCATAGCAATGATGTAATTGATCATATCACTTTTGACAAGACTTTCAAATGGGATCTTATTATCCTATCATGATAATTATATGATCTCATTGGTCATAACAAAACTCTTAAATGTGATCATATGATCTTATCGGTCACAGCAACTCTCAAATGGGATCATATGAGCATATTGGGCACCACAAGACTCAAATGTGATCTTCAACATGATGTGATATGTGTTAAGGAAATGCACATGCTTACCATGCTTATAGACGCAAATATAATACTGAAGCCTTTACAGTCAAAAGGAGCATTGCTGGATAGAAACCATGCTGGAATAAGATAAAATCAAGAGTAAAGCAAGTTCAGTTGAAATGGTTGTGATCTTTCTACAAGAGGGGCAGAAATAGAAAAGCTAACTCACTGGTCAACGGAGTCATTGCCAGTGGAGATAATAAACTTGCAATGGATTGCACGCCGGCAATAAATCCTTGAGCTTTCCCCTGATTGAAAAAGAGGAAATATAAGAAAAAATGAGATATTTCAATTCGAAGCAACATTGACAGAATTTTCCATATTTTGAAGTCTGATTGAAAGGGGCATAGGAATCAAGGATTTAGTGTATGCTCAAGGTTCTTTTCAAGACTCTTTTCATTTCATTAATTTTTTTATGACACAATTCTAAGGTGAAAATGAACAGAAGTCCACTCGGAGGATATCGCTTGACAACTGAAATCTGAGGATAGAATTAGTTCTTGTTTAATTCTGCAATTATATCATCCTAAGAGTGATTGAAATATTAAGTTTCTTGAGGAGTGGATGATATATTTATCAATTATATTTCTCCTCCAGGTTAGAAGTTTTTCATTCCAAAAGGTACTTTAGTTCAGTTTTGTGATGCATGGATTTCTGGAAAGCAGGTATCATAGTTGAGAACGCTATTTAGTATTAGTGTTCACGAACCTGATCTGCCGAGTTTGATGCTTTGGATATAACTGCATAAGTCTGACATTAACAGAAATAATGAATAAAAGAGGAGAGAAATCAATTTAATTTCACAAACTACCACCACCGAACTTCTTAATTACACTAGTGAAAATATAATTTCAGAAAATGACTTACAGAAGGCTTCACAAGGATGTAGATTACCCCAAACGAAGCACTTAAATAGGGCACCTGTTTCAGCAATAGCTAGCAGTTATCAACTGTAACATATAGATTGTCGTCAAAGTTGCAACAGAAAAAATGGGTCACAAATTGCATAGAAGCACTAATTGCATTTGTGGATATATCTTCAAGTGCATGTTTGAATAAACAATATAATATACATGACTTTAGTTTCTTTTTTTCATTTAATATTGTTTAGTACTATCCAACCAAACACGATTTCACTGGTATAAGCTATACAAAAAGAAATGTGGAAGAGAAGGGAGAGAAGTATGCAAGCATCTAGATTTTAGCATGTGAGTCAACGTACCCAAGATGCCCAGGCCAAGCCATAAAGCAGTCCCTGTACAAAACCCTTTTGTGAGACCAGGTTCTTTCACAAAATCAGGATAAAAAAGAAAAGTCTCCAGCCACAATAGCTCAAGTAGTATATTTCAAAGGAAACTTACATATGCTATGGAAGCGAGCAAGGCAGCACAGAGTATCAGTTTCTCTCCAACCAGTGGATTGAGAAGAGGAAGAACCAGAATCTTGAAAAATGCATAAAAGCAGCAAAATTGATTAGAGAAATGACAGAGCCTGACAAATTTCGGGATCAGCCGTATGTGCACAAGTAAGGGGAATAGCTTACGGGATGCACAGCACAAGGATGATGGTTAAACTGTTCACATAGTTAAACCACCACATCTAAAATTTTAAGCTGATAGAAAGGGGACAAACTTATTTATTTCAATTATGTCCTCAACACGCCCAGGTCCAGGAACAAACTTATTTAAGTTACTGTAAGTGTTATGCCTAGGTCCAATCAACTTTGGGTATAAGTACTTTTGATATATGTTTAATGCATTTATTTTGGCAAGATCTATTATGATATTAAATAATAGAATCCGTAGATTCAAGTTTCGGTAATCTGTTAATCACAAGGAGTTGTGATTGTGAGATACAATTACATATGATTAAATCTTAAATCATCCATGGTCGTAAATAATAACGAGATACGGATATCGTTGTTACGGATAGACCATCACGTGTGTCATTCCTTACTTGTGAAGTAAGTAGCTAATCTCACAAGCTAAAGTGTGGTGGCACTTAATTGAACACATGAATGTTTTGTTATAGAACAAAACATTGGAGACCCGCTGGGAGATTCCACATAGATAACTATCTGAGTGTCAGTGGTTAATCTCTAACGTTCGATAGTAGAATTGGTCCTTCGACTTGAGATTATCATAGTACCTTATGTGGGGACAATCATCTTTGGTAATGCTGGAAATTGCTCTGTCAAGGACCTCTAATACGGCACCGTTCGGGTATGTCAACAATCATATGAAGGTTGTGAATGATCAATAGAGGATTTGTCACTCTTAGATAGTAAGAGTTTATGATCTGCATTTTAACCAGTTAAGTTGATAATGAAATCCTTGGCCAAGGTGTACGCTCCTTTTCGACTTACATTGACTTAATAGTGGAATGAAAGATATGATCGATAATTGAGATTGACACTTATCCATATCTCGTGATTGATCGGATCATACTGACGAAGAGATTATAGTTTCACGATAAATGAACGAGTTTGATTTTGTCATACCACGTGACATTTCCCGTCACATGTATTGCCCTGACACATTACTAGATGTCAATCTGGGACGACGGATGTGAATTAGTGATAAATCAAAGGGGTGTTTTGATTTATCAATTTTGATTAGATCAAAATAATAATTCACGTCGTTAGGCATCGTAACTGAAAACCTAATAGGTCACATACAAAAGGAGAACTAGAAGATTGAGATCTGCCAATTAATTAATTGACAAGCGTTGGATAATTAATTAATTGGATTGCTTATTAATATGCCCGAATTAATTAATTGAATGGACCAAATTTAATTAATTGGATTAATTAAATATTGGACCGGGTTAAGTTTAAGAGACGGGCCCAGCCCATTTGAGCTTATATAAATAAGCTGCTAGGGTTTGAAAATAATTGATGGATTTTCATTATTCTTGCTAGCACAAGAAAAGTAAACCCTAATTCCTTCTCTTGTTCCCTGTGTGGATTCCATTGGAGGCTGGACAATTGAACAGCTGTGGGAGGCAGATCAAGATTGCTGGAATTACAGAAATAGCAAAGGAGTTTGCAGATTTGATTAAAGGTATAATTTCTATCACAATTTCTATCTAAATACAAAGCAGATCCTTGGATGGGAATTAAAACTTATATTATTTTCCGCTGTGCATGTTAAGTAAATTCCCAACAGTTACATCGTCAATGCGCATAGACTTCAGATTTAAAGAATAGGAGGACTAGAACCCGTAGATAACAAGAGAGTAGAACATATATCTTTTACAGAGCTAATTAAACTTTGTCAGAAGTGTTTTTACTTTCAGCATAAACTTTTGAAGAAATTTCTAAGAATATCTCCCAAGTACCTGAGAAAAAATTGAACCTACACCCACCACCATCAAGATTTCTGAAAATTGATTTTTGTTGAAGCCAAATGCTGATTTCAAGTAATACTGCACGGTTATAAAAGAAAAGTTAAAAGGATCGCAGGCATGAAACAGATATATTTAATTGGTTTACATCATGTTGGGAGCTGGTTTATGGACAGAACAATTAAATTTTTGTTTCCCAAAGATGGAGATAGAAAGTAGGAAACATTCTTGCGGAACATTTTGATGCAGTTAACAGAACTCAGGATTGCATAATGCATATCTTTTTTCTGTGCATCAGTTTATGAAGAAAAGATGTGTATAACATTTGCAGGATAAAACATGAAAATTAGCAAGAATTTACATATATTATTGCCAATGGAATCCCCGCTTAATATAATTGTTTATAAATAAATTGAATTTACATTGTTAGACATACCAGTAAGACACTGCTGATGCCAGACATTCCCAATTCATAGAAGAAGGAAACAAGAGAAATGCGTTTAAGCATCGAGCTGAGAACAAAACTGAAACTATTTAGCAAGCTAACATGCCTACAAATGATAATCTCTGTATTATAAATTGCTTGTGTGAGTTGTATGCTGATTCCTATATTCAGAACAAGAGGAAGCTTTTGAGTGTTGGTAAGCTCAAGAAAAATGAAACCACTTGAAACATCATGCAAAATTACCTGCTGGTAACAACATGTACAGCATTTTTCATTGAGTAATATCGTTCCTGAACAACATTAAATGCTTTATTTAAAAAAGGAATATTCCGGTCTGCTTTTCGAGTTGGCCTTACTGTTTCTGTCAGGAACAGTGCCAAGTAAACAGGAACAAAGATCAATAAAGCTATTGAGACCTGAAATTGGAATTTTTAGGCAGTAAAGAACGAAGTAATAACAGTGAAGATAACAAAAACAAAATGCTGAAAGTTCTATAACGAACATGCCTCAAAAATGTAATCTTCTGGAAGAAAACGTGCTAAGACATTCCCTATGACATGGGATGCAGAGAAAAGGCCAGTGATCCAACTAAAAGCTGCAGGCCGCTTACTGTCATCCACAACATCTGCCTGCAACATAGTAAAAGAGGTTAGTAAATTTTGATTCTTGGATAACTCTCAATTCTTGTTTCACAGAAGTATGGAATGACTTACGGCATAAGCAACAGAAATGCAGAAAATGCTGCCCTGACTTATGATATAAGAGATTGTACGGAGCACATAATAGGCATAAACAGATCCTTTTGATTGATCAACGGCAAGTAAAGCTGGAAATAGTGTCAAAAAATTAATATATTTCATAAATAAAATAGAAAATTGCAACTACTGGTGAAGACAATAATGCATGAACCATAACATTCATTGAATGTGATAAAACATTGCATTTTTTCGTATTATGTTCATTGGAATCGGTAATTTGATTAGTTGATGTTGCTGATAAAACAGGCACCATAAAATATTGATAAGATGAACTAACCTTATTATTCCTAATCTAAAATATATTTATATCTGGAATGTGCAACAATGTTTCACAGGGCTAAACATATTCAATAAGTCCACAGCAAAACAAGGAATTTTCCAGAGATTGAAATATGTGTTTACTGAGTATGGCTTAGGTTTATACTAGATATAATATTTTTTGAGAAGAAATTGGAAGAAGGCAACTATTTGTTTCAAATTTTATTTTCAGAATTTACAAGTTCGACATAAAGTACAGGTGTTTTTGCTGTAAGTATTTTCATATAATAAAGGTGTCGTAAATCTTTTTGGTAAGTATTTGTTCAAAACCATCCATATTTTGACTCCTAATGTATCTGTTTATGGTTGGATGGAGATTCTACCAGAGCGAGAGAAAACATGAAGTTGTGTGACATATCTTCATCTTCATAATGCTCGTAGAATTGAAGTTGATGTTCCTATCAAGAAGAATTTAGTAAGGTTCCCAAGCTTGCATCATCCAAATTATTTGTCTAAAACCAGTACCTTGTCATTTTCTATTCCTTAGGCAACTTGTACATTCAATACTGATAGCGAAAACAATTTTTGAAGTTAATCCATAGGCATAGCATTATCATAATTGCCACAATTGAAACCAAAAGAAATTAACAAGATTTTCGAGCTGGTATAAATTTCTTTATATGGTAAGAAGTTGTGTACAAAGAGGTGCACAAAGAAACCTACTGAATGGAATAATTGTTGTAGATACAGTGAGAAGAAGCAGCGGTTTGCGCCCATACTCATCAGCAAGCTGGCCTAAGAGGGGAAGTACAAACATCTTGAATATCCCAACAACCTACAAACAAAAATGCAGGCCTAAAACTTGACGGTAGGGCATCATTATTAGTAGAAAAATGATAGTAGAAAAGTTAAGTTATGTCAAGTAACTGCATTAAAATCATTCTACTTATTCTTATTTGAGAGAATAGTTTATATTGTTTGGACTTGTAAATTATATTCTGGTAAGGTTCATATGCATATAAGCCCCTTACACCCATTAATTACTTCAATACATGGTGTGATACGATGTCCCACGTGATATATTATTGGAAAGGTGGTCCATTTTGCATTGAAAAGTGGTGGCCCGATTTATGCTCTCCATGAAACTTGACTGGATGGTCCACTCAATTATTGATTATAGTGATAAATAATTATTATTCCAATAAAGTCTTTAGAATTTAACTTTTATCACTCCAACAAAAGGAAAAGTTCATGAATCTGTACAACCAAGAGACAAATGTGAATTTCCAACTTCACAACAATGGCATTAGATGGTCCAAGTGCATATCTCATAAGTTTGAGGGCCAGCTCTCAGCCCCAGAACTTTCAGTTCTTTTTTTATTTTTAAAGAGAAGAATAGGAGATGGTCACACATAATAGAAAAAAATCATGCGTAATGGATTCTTGAATTAAATTTCCAAAAATCATGAATGCGTTCTCGTTTCAGGTAACGTCAATATACAATAACGTAATCTTAGGATATGTTTGGTAAGGTGTTTATAAACAGGGATAAATGAGTGGGGGGAGAAGTTAGTGGTACTTTTGGATCCTATGAAATGTATGGATAAAAAATGATTTGACCAAAAGTGTTTATTCACCAAGGTGTGTATAACCAAGAAACACCTTCCCACACACACGCTTAGTATTTTTATTTTTTTTATTTTTTTGTCTTCAAAGGTCATGTCCAATTTACATTTTTCAAGATTAGAAAATATAATCTTGAAGTTGACCCATACCAAAAGTTATTAATGATCAATAAATTAGCTGCTTTAATCAAACCCACCGAAAATGAACTCTATCTATCACAAGGCTATGTAGAGAAAGCATTTATATCCTATGGCCCATAAGTTTGATTTATCAGAAGTGAACAATAGAAAACAAACAAATCAAAGGGATAACTTTTGACAAAATTAGACACGTCAAGATGCACTATGAAAAAATTATGCAACATGCAATTGACAAAATTAGACACATCAATGCTTCCTTTGGAGGAAAAACTTATCCACAAGTGATGCTTAAAATCGTCATAAAAACGAAAATTTTCTTCTAGGGTGATAAGCATGCAAAAGGACAGCTTTCTGAGTAAGATTCAAAACCAATATATAGACACTTTCTTGCTCCATCTACTTTTAATATAATAAATGAATAAATAAAGATGTTGCTGTAAAGAAAGTAAGACTCGGACAATTCAATAATCTGTTTCAGAAGTAAACACCACAGTCGAACAGCCAAAAGCCTTTCCAAACAATAAAGCCAAGGAATATATTAATTATGTAAAAGCTACACTTCAGGTTTAAGCTTTTGAATACAAATAATTTAATTCATTTCTAGATCTGCACGATCTGGAAATGCTGCTAATTTGCATTCTTATATATTGTTGCAAACTGGCGTTCATCATTGTTTCATTTAAATAAGTTGGATCAAACCAATAATCCCATAAAGAAGGCCAGTTATTAACTTAAGGTAAAAAATTAAAGATCAGACATCACAGAAAGGCAAACTCCATCCAAACCCAAATAAGATTAGGAGTCATAATTTCTTTATATAAAAAACCCCAAAAATGAAAAAACAAAACCGTAGTTCATCTCCTTTAACCACGGTCTTATCTGGCACAAACACAAGGACATGCTCCATAATCTCGTTCATATATTCCATGTTCCAGCTACTAAAACATATATTTCACAAAGTAAAAACGTCTCAATCAAGGTAACAGACCCATTCTCTGTACTATGAACATAAATAATCAAAATCCAACCCTCTAAAGGTTTAACTTATACAGGGAGTAAATCATCAAACAACAAAACCCATACCCAGAACTTGTTTCTGTGTATGTGTACTTGTGCGTGTGAGAAAGAGAGAAAGGTACATAGATCACTTACTGTTTGCTGTAGACCATTGATGTAAATTGCCTGAGGGCAAGTTTTCTGGCCAGGACAAAGAGCATTAGTAGTGACATCAACCAACACAGAAACAGTCATTTCTTCAGCAACCCAGTGCACACATAATGCCAAAAGAAGGTGCAACAATGGCCTCAACTCTCTCAAATTCTCGCGCCACCTCCCGGTCCACCCCGCCGCCATTCTTCAATTTCTCTCCGTTTATTTAGCAACTCCCAACGCTTTACACTCTATGTTTTGTGTATAATTCTTATTCAGATATTTATAGTTGAAAATTATGGGTCGTTGAAAAGGAACAATTCTGCAGTGAAGAAGGTGGAGTTTGATCAATATGATAATGAAATGAGTACGTCATAACGAGGATAGTGGCTTGATTTTTTAATTAGAAACTGAGGCTGTGAAACGTTGTACTATGTGTATCCTAAGGTGTACATTGCTTGTGTTCGAAGGCGTGGGGTATGGGGTGGGATACAGTTTTGCCCGTGCCGGCATAGGGCGAGCGTGCGATTCCACGGGCCCGACGAACTTTAGCGTACATGAAGCAAAATAAACGATTAAGAATTAAAGAGTAAAAGAGTTAATTGTTTCATTAGTCACTGTACTTTAGACATCATCACGGACTAGCCACCGAACTTAATAATGCTTCTCAATGATCACTGAACTTACTTTTGTTTCACTAAAACGACCACTGGATGGAGTCCGTCCATCATTGCGTACACGTGGATAACAGAAACATGACGTGATAGTTAAAATTGACCACATATTAAATGAGTTGCACATGTGAATGCCAAATCACCCAAACAAACCCTCACAAAAATTTAAAATTAAAAAATTAAACACTAAAACATAAAACCCACTATTGTTCCTCATTTGCTGGAATTCAGACGACGATGGCTCTTTGCCCTGCCGGTGGTGTCAAGGACTTCTCCGCCTCCGGTGTCAGCATTGATGGCGGTTTCCGATTCTCCTTCCTCAAGGCAGATGAAAAATCGAGCACAAATTGAGTCAAAATTGAAGACCCTTTAGTCCTTTTTGGTGGTGTGGTGAAATTCGACTTCCCTGATTATTTAACTTGCTTCTTTGGCGGGGTCACAACATGTCCTTTTTTGGGAATGTCAGTTGTGAGTTGCAGTAGCTATGGTTGGTTAAAATCAGAAAATTGGGATATGAGCAATGATTTGGAGTCAAGAACGGTGTATTGTAGAATATGGTTTCGTTGAAGAAGAAAGCCATTAATTTCTGCCATTGATGGAGGATTTTTTAAGCTTTGGCAGTCTGATTTTCTGGAAAATTTCTTGAAAGAAGTTGTATCTTTAAAAGATTTGAGTTTCCAACGGCCGAATAAAGATATGGTAAAAGGGCGGAGAGGAGAAAATAGATTATGCTAGTCACACTCCAAATTTGCAAAACCAGGAAATGACTCACACATAACCTTCGTTGTCGGTCAATGATAGTGATCTGGGATGACGGTGAAACTTCGACGGAGGTGACCCGAAGCGATGACAACCTTCTTCTAAACTGTGGCCAGAAATGGTAAGGTTGGAGACGGCACCGTCGTCTGAAATGTGGCCGGAGATGGTGAGGCCGGGGAACGTTTTCCGTTTCTGTGGGTTTCAATTTGGGCATCGATTTGATTTTGGGATTCCAGTAAATGAGGAACAGTAGTGGGTTTTGACGTTTTAGTGTTCAATTTTTTACTTTTTGTGAGAATTTGTTTGGGTGATTTGGCATGCACGTGTGCAACTTACTTAGCCCCTGTTTGATTCCCATTTTCTCAAAATTCATTTTTCCCTCTCTTCTTTTCAACCACACATTCTTCAATAAAATAATATTACACGCAAATCCAAAATTTTTCTTTAATTTTTAACCACTCATTCTCCATCAATCAACTATTCAAAATACATTTTCTTCTTCAAAATGAGAATCAAACGGGGCATTAATATGTGGTCAATTTTAACTACCGCGTCATGTTTTCGTCATCCATGTGTACGCAATGACAGACGGAATCCATTCAGCGGCGGTATTAGTAAAACGAAAGTAAGTTCAGCGATCATTGAGAAGCATCATTAAGTTCAGTGACTAGTCCATGGGGATATCTAAAGTACACTGGCTAATGAAACAATTAACTCAAGAGTAACATCACTGCAACTAAAAACTTCCCAAATTAAACAATAATTTTCATTTTAATCCTATGTTTTCTAAAAAAAAGTAAGGGTGTGTTTGATAGCCAAAGTTTTTCATGGAAAATGGAAAACGTTTTCCTTCTTTTTACTATTCACTTGTTTGATTGCACTAATTTTCTAGAGAAAATATTTTTCCAAATTTTTCAAGATACAAGTTGTTGATGCACAAAAACTAGAAAATATTTTTCCACCATTTTGGTAGGAAAATGTTTTTCAACTTTTTGACCAATTTTTTTTAAATAATTGAAACACATTCCAAAGTCAATAGTAAAAAAATTTATCTATTTAATTGACAATTTGTGTAAAAAATAAAGCCAAACGATAAATTTGTCGGGTGAAAAATTATACCAATCAAATACCATTAATTATAATTCTCTCTAAAACTAAATTCTATTCAATTTAATTCTCTGTCATTCATTTTCTTTCCACCTTTACAATCAAACGGATCCTAAAAGATATAAGAATAAGCAAATTTGTCTCTGATTGGAATTCATTTTTTTCTTTTTGAATATTTTTTTTTCTAAAATCAAACAATAATTTTAATTATATATTTTGTATGATTTACAACTTATACTCACTTATTAATCTTTGTTTTCTTTTTTCCTTTTTTGGAGAAAGTAGAATTTTAACAACCAAATAAAACTCAAATAGAATCGAGAAACTTTTCTCCTTCAAAATTAAATAAAAGAAAATTTTCAAATTAAATAATTATTTTCATTTCAATTCATTAAAGGTATATTAGAAAGAGTAGAAGACAAATGTGAGTAATATTGTTATAGTGAAGACTATTGATAATTGTCCTATGTGTTATATATATATATATATATATACACTAGTTTGTGCCTCGTGCAATGCACGAGTTCTGTAGTTATTGTATTTTTATTAGCGTAAAAAGTAAGATACTATTGATTTTAGTTGAGAGTGTAAGATCAGCGTTAAGGATTAAAGATTATTTTTTGTTTAGATAGAAGCATATTGCTGTATATGAATAGTTATAATCATTTAGGGATGTGTATTGAAATTTACCATTTATCATCAAACATTTGCTTCAATACACTACTTCCACTTATTCATGTAATCTAGAATGGAAGAAACACATGTCAAATTTTGCAAAAAAAAAAAAAAAAAAAAAAAAAAATACACGTTCTTACACTAAATCTCCAACTCAATGAAGAAAAAAATGAAATTTTCAACAATTTCGACAGAAAGTAACAGAAATTGCGAGACGAACAAATAATTCTGGGTAAAAGGTAAGTCACAGAGAGTAAATGATCATCGCTCGCTTTGATAAAATACATAGGGGAAGAAATGAAGAGATTTTCGTGAGCAAAGTAAAAGAATATAGAGTGGTAATGAGACCAAAAGTTGGGTATGGTAGTACAGTATTGGCTCTATGGATGGTTGCGTGAGAAATGGTAAAGGTGATGTGAACCCGACCAAGAACAGGCTTGGGAACCCACGAACAAGAAGAACAAACCCAAGAAAGCTAGAAATCACGCCGAGCAAAGCTTCAACCCGACCCTTCGTTCGACCCGTACCAAGAATCAAGATTCCACGCGAGGAATCTGACCCGTTGATTACCCGGAACTAGAACCGTGCAGTGGGAACGCCACAAAAGGACTGCAATCTCCTTTTGATAAGTTCAAAATTAAGTCTTTAAACCACCAAGAAATTGGAGGAGAAAAACTCACAATTTTATATTAAATCTCAAAATGTCAAAAGGTCCTTAACAATGAAAAAGAACTCATATTTATACTAAACATGATAAAACCCTAAAAGCCACGAATTTAGGGTCTCAAATATGCAAAATATGGAAATAAAAATAGAGTTTTAACCAACTAAGGAAACTTGCGAAAAATAACGATTTTGTCTCGGAAAAGAACTATGCGGTCGCATAGTGCATTTTCATGCGACCACATAGTTCACTTGGTTGAACTCCAGCCGCTCTCTGACCAGTGCATGCGACCGCATGCGTTTCCAACTATGCGGCCGCATAGTTGGCTGTTTGGCTCCGTTTTCCCTCCTTGCTCGTTTGGCTCGTTTTCAATGTCTTCCGTCGCTTTGTGGCTTCCACCCCCAACATGAAAACTGGTCCTTGATGTGTCGACTCCAACATGTCGTGCTCCGCTTCTCGAACAAGTGTTTGTATGCCTCTTATTGATTATTAGAAGACTCGATCCCAGCTTAGGTCTCTTTCCAATGTTCGCCCAGTTCTCGTGAATTCGTTGCGCATCCCGGATCACATCATCCCCTCTCCCTTTGAAAGGATTCGACCTCGAATCTAAATCTGCACCAAACGAAGCAACATTAGGAACTTCGAAACTATCAACGATCTCAAACTTACCCCCAATAGCCAAGCTGTATCCGTTGACTCTGCATATGACAATGATATGAAAGTGTCCATCTTCCCGAGGACGTAACCTGGACCGCCATCGAATTCGTGTCCATTTCACACGCATGTTCACCTGTGTCTTACCAAATCCATTACGAACACCAACAGATGAAAAGATTAAAATGAACAAGATCAGTGAATTAGAAGTGCCAAAGTGCGGGCTGGGGTTACGAACATGCATCATGTTAACCATAATGCACTCTAGTTGCTTGTTACACGCAATTAACTCTATATGACATGCTTGAATCTCACAACGTAGCAAATGTATATCCTAGACAAGTAAAAAAGACTCCATATGCATATGTGAAACTGGACGGACTCTACGCATAAAGTTATCAACTATATCATCCCTTGCAAGACCGCATAACTTATGTAAGATACTAAGTCCATGAGTTATTTCAAATGCTAGCCTAGGTGTAAGGGTCTGAGACGTTACCTTAGTGTGTTTGCATCCTATTGTACTGTTACTCACCAATTTCTCCATGTTTCCTGCATCAAGTGGATAGTCGAGGTATGGCGCCTTGCGAATTAAACCGCCATGGATTAAGTGCTTGAAGTCCTGTAAAGAAGAAATATCCAAACCGGGGGAGGGAATGTTAGCTCTCACTAAAGCCCTCTCACACTCGACTTTTCTCACATATAAACTCACCTTGGAATTTTCTCTCCTCTCTGAATTTTCTCTCAAGCTCTCCTTTTTTCGCTCTTTATTTTTGTTCTCTCGCTCACTTTTCATTTTCAATTGATCCTCATGGACCTGCTGTGGTGTCAAAGGGACAAGTGTAATATGCTTTCCACCCTGTACAAAGTTGTATCTATTTGTAAACCCCTCATGCTCCACCTTTCTATCATACTGCCATGGCCTACCTAACAAGAGATGCCCCGCATGCATTGGAACCACATCACATAACACCTCATCACTATACCGTCCAATGCTAAAGTTCACCAATGCCCTTCTAGTAACCCGGATCTCTCCACAATTATTTAGCCACTCCAATCTATAGGGTTGTGGATGTCTCATAAGAGGTAAACCCAACTCCCCTACAAGGGTCGAGCTGACCACATTGGTACAACTCCCGCCATCTACTATCAAACTGCACACTTTATCCTTAACATGACACCTAGTGTGAAACAAGTTTTCCCGTTGTTGCTCATCTTCATCCACCTTCACTCGTGTAGTAAGAGCACGCATTACCACTAGTGATTCCGCCACTGGGTACTCCACACAAGTCTCGCCATTAACATCTTCCAACACAGGCATACTATCACTCTCACTCCCATCATCCGACTCCCACTCTCCATTCTCCCTAATGATCATCACTCGTCGGTTTGGACATTGTGAAGCAATATGCCCCGCACCCAAACACACTTAAAACACTTAATATCCCTCGATCTACCAGTGTGAGACTCACTATTTGGTTTATGTTTATTCACCTCCTCCTTAACCTGAGGCACTTCAACCTTCTCCCTAGTCACAGCCCGATCATGCCTATCACCACCATCCATTTGGGTTCCGTAGAAAACCTCGCTACTCCCCTGCGCCCAAGCTGTCTCTCCACTTTCATTGCTACATGCACTAAGTCCTCTAATTCCACATAGTGCTGCAACTCCACTATGTTGGCAATATCCATTTTTAGCCCATTTAAAAACCTAGCCATGGTGGCTTCCCTATCCTCCTCTATGTTTGCTCTAATCATTGCTATCTCCATCTCCTTAAAATAATCCTCCACACTTCTAGACCCCTGAGAAAGAGTTTGTAATTTTAGATGGAGATCCCGGTAATAATGTCCCTGCACAAACCGTTTTCTCATACAAGCTTTCAACTCTCCCCAAGTCTCAATTGGCCTATCTAAATTCCTCCTACGATTAGTCGTCATCTGATCCCACCAAATGATGGCGTAATCAGTGAACTCCACTACCGCTAATTTTAACTTCTTCTCCTCGGAGTAATTATGACAATCAAACACCAATTCCACCCTCTTCTCCCAGTCTAAATAAGCCTCAGGATCACTCCTACCCTGGAAAGCTAGAATATTTAGTTTGATGTTTCCCAAATTTCTATCAAATCGATCTCCTCTATTTCTCATTCGACCCATATCACCTTCTAAGTAATAATTATCACTCCTTGCACTCACTGCCTCAAACTCCTCATCAAATTCACCCATAAGATTCCTTCCTCTCCTATCTCCTCTACCCCCACGAGGAACCCTTTGGGGCGTCCCTCGCTGCTGACTGTCAATCAAAATTTCATGCCTAGCTATATCACCACTAATACGCTCAACCGCCACATTCAATTGATCAAACCTATGATTTATACTATTCATAAGCTCCACATAAAACCCCTTATGCACAACCTCTTCCTCACATTTATTCATCTTTTCATCCATGTATATCAAGCACTTGCAACTACCGAAATCACAGAAATTGAGTAGAAAATGGAAGAAAAAGAACAAGAAAAACAAGTAAATTACCTCGCGTGTTTACTCTCGTGTATCACTCGAATTGGCTTTTACCCGATATGAAGCTCACCACTCTTGCCTTTTACCGCTCGTCCTCTTTTCTCAATGGTTCGAGAAATAACCGATCTCAAGCAATTGGAGTGCAATCCCCGTAGCAATCACCACCACAAGCACAAGTCTCGGATAATCAACACAATTTAGCACGGGCTAAGGTAATGACTCAAATGCAAGAAAAGACAATAAAAGACTCAACTTCAATATTTGAATTGCCTCTAAACGTTCACGAATATAGAGACTTTCCTTTTCTTCTCTTTTTTTTTTTTTTTTTTTTTTTTTTTTTTTTTTTTTGTCTCCTTTTTTTTTTTTTTTTTTTTTAATTGAAACTCAATAACACAAAATAATAAATCTAGAGGCAATCAAACGATACAACTATAGAAGAATAATGACGCTAACACAAGAACAATAAAAAAAATAAAAATTTTTTTTTTTTTTTTTAAATCGACGTGAACAGTACGGATGAACAGTAAACTTTTTTTTTTTTTTTACTCAAATCAACTACGATACCAACAAAACAAACGAAAGTTGATTTGGATGCTAGATTAGCCCAAAAACAACTTTTGACTCTTTTTTTGGAGATTTTTGGATTGAAACTCAAAAAATAATTACTGGACACATGAACACAAAGAACACAAAAAAAAAATAAAAATAATTAAGGACTCAAAGAAATTAAAAGGATAGATGACCTGAATTCTAGAACTGTGCTCTGATACCACCTGATGTGAACCCGACCAAGAACAGGCTTGGGAACCCACGAACAAGAAGAACAAACCCAAGAAAGCTAGAAATCACGCCGAGCAAAGCTTCAACCCGACCCTTCGTTCGACCCGTACCAAGAATCAAGATTCCACGCGAGGAATCTGACCCGTTGATTACCCGGAACTAGAACCGTGCAGTGGGAACGCCACAAAAGGACTGCAATCTCCTTTTGATAAGTTCAAAATTAAGTCTTTAAACCACCAAGAAATTGGAGGAGAAAAACTCACAATTTTATATTAAATCTCAAAATGTCAAAAGGTCCTTAACAATGAAAAAGAACTCCTATTTATACTAAACATGATAAAACCCTAAAAGCCACGAATTTAGGGTCCCAAATATGCAAAATATGGAAATAAAAATAGAGTTTTAACCAACTAAGGAAACTTGCGAAAAATAACGATTTTGTCTCGGAAAAGAACTATGCGGTCGCATAGTGCATTTTCATGCGGCCGCATAGTTCACTTGGTTGAACTCCAGTCGCTCTCTGACCAGTGCATGCGACCGCATGCGTTTCCAACTATGCGGCCGCATAGTTGGCTGTTTGGCTCCGTTTTCCCTCCTTGCTCGTTTGGCTCGTTTTCAATGTCTTCCGTCGCTTTGTGGCTTCCACCCCCAACATGAAAACTGGTCCTTGATGTGTCGACTCCAACATGTCGTGCTCCGCTTCTCGAACAAGTGTTTGTATGCCTCTTATTGATTATTAGAAGACTCGATCCCAGCCTAGGTCTCTTTCCAATGTTCGCCCAGTTCTCGTGAATTCGTTGCGCATCCCGGATCACATCAAAAGGCATAATAGAGTTAGGCGTGATGACAATTGCATGTAAAAATGAAGAAAGAAGAAAATTCTTGAAAGTGACATCTCGCACTATGCTGTCTCGCACAGCGTCTCACAGCACAGTGCGAGACATGTGCATTGTGCTGTCTCACACAGTGCGAGAAATGTCTGTCGCAATGTGCGAGACAGCACAGTGCGAAAGGTGTCTCGTACTGTGCGAGACATGTGCTTTTAAATTTTTAAAATCATCTTAATTTAGTTTTCGGTGTTATTATAATTGAATATTTAAGAAATGTTTGATATTTTCTTTGTCGAATTGTATATTTATTATATATTAGATATTTTTAGGATTAGGATATGGTATATATAGTAGGTTTAACAGTAATTCTGACACGCAAAAAAAAAATATTAGCGTCAAGATTTTAATTTTTTTAAAATTTTCTTAATTTAGTTTTCGGTATTTTTATAATTGAATATTTAGGAAATATTTGATTTTTTTTTTGTCGAATTGTATATTTATTATATATTAGATATTTTTATTGGCGTTAAGATTTTAAATTTTTTAAAATCATCTTAATTTAATTTTCAATGATGTTATAATTGAATATTTAGGAAATATTTGATATTTTTTTGCCGAATTGTATATTTATTATATATTAGATATTTTTAGAATTAGGATAGGATATATATGTATAGTAGGTTTAACAGTAATTTTGACACGTAAAAAAAAAATAAGTGAAATGTGACACTCTCAAAATTTGAGAGTGACACACTCTCAAATTTTTTAGAGTGTCACATTCTCTCTAGAGTTTTAAATTTTTTTTTTTCACTTTACTTAAGATATATATATATTAGCGTCAAAATTTTAATTTTTTAAAAATCTTCTTAGGTGTTGTTATAATTGAATATTTAGGAAATATTTGATATTTTTTTTGTCCAATTGTATATTTATTATATATTAGATATTTTTAGGATTAGGATAAGATATATATATAATAGGTTTAACAATAATTTTGACAAAAAAAAACGACGTGAAACGTCTGAGTGTGACACTCTCATATTTTGAGAGTGTTACACTCTTTCTAAAGTTTTAAATTTTTTTTTCACTTTACTTAAAAAATATATATATATATATGTATGTATGTATGTATGTATGTATATATTAGCATCAAGATTTTAATTTTTTTAAAATCTTCTTAATTTAGTTTTCGGTGTTTTTATAATTGAATATTTAGGAAATATTTGATATTTATTTTTGTCGAATTGTATATTTATTATATATTAGATATTTTTATTAGCGTGAAGATTTTTAATTTTTTTTTAAATCATCTTAATTTATTTTTCAATGTTGTTATAATTGAATATTTAGGAAATATTTGATATTTTTTTCGTCGAATTGTATATTTATTATATATTAGATATTTTTAGGATTATGATAGGATATATATAGTAGGTTTAACAGTAATTCTACACGCAAAAAGAAAAAAAATATTAGTGTGAATTTTAATTTTTTTAAATTCTTCTTAATTTAGTTTTCGGTATTTTTATAATTGAATATTTAGGAAATATTTGATATTTTTTTTGTCGAATTGTATAAAAACGAGGTAGGGCTTCGATATATTTATGATATAATTCTCAAAATAAGTTTCAAGAGGATATAGAAGATTTATGAATTCGACTAGTGTACAATCGTCAAAGAATTTTTAAATTTAGCTTATTATCGAAATTTTTGAAATATTAGTTTGAAACGGCCTGCTTTGACGCGTCGTAACTTTTGGCATCGAAAATTATTCGCACCCGGTGGAGTTTGGTGGCCACGACGTCCGTGCCAAATAGAGGTTCTCGAATTGGGGTCATGAGTGCGATTCTCGTAACCATAGTTATGGTCGAAATATTAAAAAATGACCAAACTTGCACAAAAGATGACTTTAGGGACCGAAGTGTACAAGTGCCAAACGTTTAAGGACTTGGGGTTGTAATTTTTAAGGATGAAATTGATAGAAAAGATAAATTTTGAGGAGTAAAACGTACAACATGAAAATTTATGGACTGGACGTGCAATTATCTCCAAAACTTACAAAATATGAAAAGATAATAATAATTAAAAAAAATTTAGAACTCTCCATATCACGAAGAGTTCTCTCCGTGATATGGAGAGTGTAACTCTCATATTTGAGAGTAACACTCTCAACTATGAGAGTGTTATTCTCAGATTAACTTTTAAATTTTATTTTATTTTTTCACTACACTTTAAACTCACTCTTTTATATAATTAGGATATATATATATATATATATATATATATATATATATATATATATATATGTGTGTGTGTGTGTGTGTGTGTGTGTGTCATTTGTTATCACATTAATATATTAAATAATGAACTGTCTAACGTATATCACATATGATGATTATCGATAATTTTCACTATGAATAACATTATTCAATAAAAGTAAATGTGACTATTACACGAAATTAATTTGATTTGGAGTTAAGGCTGAACGTGGGTTGGATTGGGGATTGGGTAGGTTTAGATTGGTTCTAGGCCAAATCGAAACCATCCAATATGTTCTGTTTGACAATAATTCGAACTTAAACCAACCCATTCGGCCATTCGTGGTTGAAACCCAACTCAATCCAAATCGACCAAACTAGGGTTGGTTCGGTTTGGATCGATCGGTTTGGGCTCGAGCTCAATTCAATTTGGACTTCAATTATTCTTTTGTTGTACAATTTTTTTATGGGCCCAATGGAAGGAACCTTTTTTTTTTTTTTTTTTTATTGATTTTGAACAATTTTTTTTAAAAAGATTTTCATAAGTAAGAGCATAACTATGGATCATTTCAATAATAGGAAAATAAATTTTAAATTTCAAAAATCAAAATTTTATTAATTTTTATTTATAATTTAATTAAATAATTATAAAATTTAATTAATTAAATATATGAATGTCGCAGATATATACAATTTGGTCATAAATTCATTTATTGATCACATATTGTCAAATTAATTAATCACAAATTATTTTGAAGTCACAAATCAAAATTTTTATAGGTTACAGTTTATTTTCGAGGTCACAAATCAGAGTTTTAATGTCACGAATTATTTTATAGTTATGATTCAAAAATTTCATAGGTCACAATTTGTTTATCGGTTACAAATTACAATTATTATAAGTCACAACTTATTATACAGTCACAAATTATCAAATTATTAGTCACAGATTAACAATTTTCTTAAGTCACATATTATTTTTTAGTCATAAATTATCTAAATCATTGGTCACAGATTAACCAATTTAATGATCACAATTAACAAAATAATCTGTGACCACCACTCAACAACCGTCTCCACCATACCATACCACCACAACCAACCAAAAAATTATCAAACCTGCCATCACCGCTACTGCCACCACCAACACCGTCACCGTCGCCACCACACTGTCACCACCAACACAAGAAATCCACCAGATCCACCATCGCCGCCGCCAACACCACCTCATAAACTAACTAAAAAATCACCCGCCACAACGTCATCACCGCTACCACTAACGTCGTTATCGTCACCGTCACCGCCACCACCACACAAGAAAGCCACCAGATCCACCATCGCCGCTGTCCACCACCACCACCTCACAGACTGGAAATACCCGCCACAACCAAAAAAATTCACAAAACCTTAATTCCAACAAACGTCGTCTCTCTCTCCACCAAGCTCAGCTGTAAAGTTGCCATTGCCACTTCCTGCGTCGCCTCCCCTATGGACACCGTGACAGAGTCCTCCATGGCTACTACCATGGCCTCCCTTGGTGTAATCGGTATCGTCCATTCCAACTACACCACCAACGCCATCATCGATTTCATTGCCTGATAGCGATGGGTCCTCTTAGTCCAGCGCTCACTGTCTCCCAATGAATCTGCACTGCTACCTGTCGCACACACGACGTCGCCAGTCAAGCGACGTCCGGTATAGAGAGGGTGGGGCGGCGGTAAAGAGAGAGGCAGAGAAGAGTCAATTTGATTTAGGGTTGGTTAATTAATTAAATTTTATAATATTAATATCTGATTTTTGTATAATCAAACATTGTCGCTCATTTTTTTTTTATACGATTTAAATTTAAACAACATATAATAATTATAAAATAAAAAGATTCGGGCGACTTTGAGGACTTTGAAGCGGGGACCATGTTCCCTATCACAGTCCCAATCCCATTTTTTAGGGTGAGTATGCTTCGAAATGGAGTTCAAATGGATCGAGAAAACTTGAAAAAATCATCAAAACAATAAATTCGACTGGACTGCATTGATCGAGACGTACCAAACCAGACCGGGTATATAGCGGTTTGCAAAATATGCATTGAACCATGGCAAAAAGTTGGCCATGTCAGACCGCAGTCCAGTTGAGGTTTACAAACTACAGTTGATCGGCGGATGAATCTTGAACTTTTAGAAAAGTTGCAATTTAGTCCTCAAATTAAGTTTTTGTCCAATTTTGATGTCAAAACATCCAAATCTTCCAAATTGATTCCCAAAACTTTATAATTAATAATTATTCGAAATTGAGCCAACTCAAATTCTAAAAATTGTGCATTTTTAGTTCCCAAACTTTCCAGAAGTTAAAATTCACCATTTAGAGCTTGCGATTTTCTTTTGATTGCTTTCTTTACACTTCTTATCACTCTCGTAATTTTTTATTAATCTTTAATTTATTCGAATCAACTCTAAATTAGCTCAAAATCACATATTTCACTCCAATTTCATTTTAGTACACCCGAATTGGTTTTTACCTATAACTAATATAATTAAACCTAAAATGCTCAATGTAGTAATAAAAAATTAAGAATATAAGCCAAACTTAAGCTATTTCTTGTCCTAAACAAGTTATCTACTAAACACACAAGCAAATCGATAAAATTATAAAAGCATTAGATAACTTTGTGAAACTCACATAAAATATTGAAAAAATTTGACAATTCATAAAACATTCATAAGTAATGCAAATGAAACAATTTTTTTTATTTATTCATAAGTATACGATTACTACCTGTGTTTCACCTGTTAGACAAAAACATTCTACACATATATTGGACAGTGAGGGGCTTGAGCATGCCTGCTCCCAGCCAGTGTATTCTCGGGTTCGATTCTGTGGTTGCTGCTAGGGCAGCATACTTGTCCCAACTGGCCAAGGTGCAAGCACAAGTTACCGAGATTCTCTAGTTGGACATTCTTATCCCGTCCATGCTGTATGTCCCGGTTTTATAGACCTTCTTTCGGAGCTCATTGGTGCGCAAATGATTGGATGAGTTCTCTAGGACTCTTGCCACCGATGATGATGAAAAAAGAAGAATTATTATAGCTGGGAAAACTAGTTTCTATGTTGAGCACAGGTACCTTGAACACCTTAATCTGAATTTAGTTCTTTAGTTTCTGGGTTATAATAATGTTATTAAATAAGGATGCCCATTTTGTGAACTTAGCTTTATTTGTTTTGTTGCAGTACCAGTCCACATTTAGAGCATTATTGACTGAGAATGCGTTGAAGAGTAGGCAGCCACATTTGTTTTGGCCCCAGAAAAATTTGGGGCTTGCTTTGTAAGCAACTTAAACCATAAATGCCAAGATGTTTAGAATTCTTGATTTTCACATATAAATTTAATTGATCAAAAAAGTACATTGATCCATGACAATAATTGAAAATTTTAAATCTGCAAAAAAAGAAACTAATAAAATAAAAAATTGTTCTCTCCATTTTCCTCTCTGTAGTTGAATGTTTTAATTTGATAGATTTCATTCATATTTATAGGCAAAGAGCAATAGTTTCACGGGCCATAAAAATAATTACCTTTTTTCCATCAAAGTGGATACTTATAAAACTATCCATTCTAAATATGCCAATAGAATTTTAGTAATAAAAAATCATTTTATTAATTTATTAATAATATTACTTGGACCACATTAATTGGTCTTACATTCTTCCACTTGACCCACGTAATGTTACATCATCATGTGATCTACAATATAATGTGCATATGATAAGCTGAAATTTCTAATACGTTGGCCACTTAATATATCATTCTTAAGTAAAGAGTAATAAGAGTCATGGCGGTTGTACGCCATCATTTTGCCATAGTTCCTTCCATGTACTACAATATAAGTCCCCATCTAACATGACACAGAATGCGAAGTTTGATAATTGCATTACAATAACGTCTTTGAAAAAACTATCACTGTTAGAATTCATATAATCCATTCATGTACATACGCCAACTATTACGACATGAATAATATTTTTTTTGTTCAAAACAATACATAAACGAGCTCAAAGTGTCAATTACATAAACGTCATAATGTCAATGATTATTTCCAATGATGCCCATCTTTTCGACATGTCCATTAAATGTCTTTGGTGGTAATACTTTCGTTAGTGGAACTACAATCATAATATTGGTGTTAATATGCTCAATTAACACATTTTATTTTTGAACTTCTTCTTTAACAGAAAAATACTTTAATGTGTTTAGTACCCTTGGAGTACTTGTTATTCTTTGAAAAAAAGACTACTACAGAATTGTCACAATAATGTTTCAGCTACATGGTATAAGAATCGTCAAATTTTTTAGTGGTTAAGATACCCATCAGTGTGCCAGCAAGCGACTTGTCAGTTGTTTAGAAACGTTATTCCACAGATTTCATATATTCCTCACCAATCTCACTTTTAAGGATAATAAACTTGATGTTCTTTGCCAAGGTTATCCTCATAGACATTATACTTAATCCGTTTGACATTTCCCAAACCTTATGAAAAGATCTTTCATGAGCACTGCTCTCATTAGTGAGATTAGTTGGTTTCTTAACTTGAAGTGGCAAGTCTAAGTCCAAAACACCTAAGTTGAACTAGATTTGTTCACACCAGTCAGAAAAATTGAGCATATAGAATAGTGGTACAAATGAAATATGCGAATACAGAGAAACGAGAACAAATACTGCAAAATATAAAATGTTCTAACATTAATGCTTTGAACTTTGACTTAAATACTTAAGTTCAAATTCAGATAACATTAAATATATACCGTAGTTCTCATTTGGGTGATACTACTATAATAAACATAATGATGCTAATTTAATTTCACTTAATTGGTAATTAAACCCCAGTTTGAGACCCATTTTTCTCATCAAAATACATTTTTCAACAGTGATTTGACACACTTCAACCACACATTTTTCAATAAAATAATATTACACGCAAATCCAATTTTTTTTTATTTTTAACTACACATTTATCATCAATACACTATTCAAAAATTTATTTACTTGACAAGAATGGAGCTCAAACAAAGGCTAAATATGCTCTATGTCTGTTATCTTTGAATATACAAAACATATCTAATTAAATATATCGATTAATAACGATCATGTTCAAGATTAATAAAATTAACTGATCAACCTTTGGACGACTCATAGCAATTTTATAATCTATTAATGTCAATATACTTTTGACAACATTAATCATAATGTCATATTCATTTATAAGCATCAAACTATTAAGAACAATTGAAAAATAAATTATGTAATTTAGTGTTCGCAATATCATGATGTTTGACCACTTTGATGATTAACAAGCAACATTAATTGCATAAATAAAGCATTTATCACTTTTTTCTTTAACAAAAAAGAAAAAAGAAAATAATAATAAACCCATCACTTACTATAAGAATTCTTCTATTTCACGTAATTTGATACTATATGCAAACGGTATACACTTTATAGGAGGCTATTAAAGTAATAATTAATTAAAAAGGTTACTGCATCTACATCATGTGGACTCTAGGTCAAAGCTGTAAATCACATCATTTTCACCACTTAATTTCCACCTATCTATAGTTTATTCAAGAAAATACATAGAAACATAAAACATAGGAAAATGACAAACGTACGGAGCAAAACCTACGGAATGTGAACAAAATACTCACATGGAACGGTGGATCCATGTAAATTAAATATTACCAAAATATTGAATTTCACCTATTTGTGTTTATTTGGTAAACTTCCTGTGAGTTTTCATTTTATAAATCTTGAGAAAATAAGGGTCCGTTCTTTTTGCTGTTTTCAAACTGTTTTCTATTTTTTATTTTCCAAAATAGTGAAAACGCGTTCTCTTTCTCATTTTCGAAATGAATTTTCAAAAACACGTTTGAAAAGACGGAAAATGATGAAAAGGTCGTTTTGGTTGTTTTCAGCCAAACCTGGTGGAAAATTCAAAAATGCAGAAAACACAACTTTTAATGAACAATGTGTTAGCTTAGCTGGGTGAGTGCTGAATTTTTGGAAGGTCGCCGGTTCAATTCCGTTTCCATGCAATTCAATGTAAATGTTATTTTTTTTCAACATGCAATTCAATGTAAACATGGGGGGGCCCACAAATATTTTATTATATGTGAGGGGGGTGAACAAATACAATTTTTTTTATATGAAAAAAATTTTTTTTTTCAAAAAAAAGAGGCTGGGATTCGAACCCAGGTCACCACCATAGAATTTGAATGTTTCAACCAGTATGGCAAGCACTATTGCTGTGTCATACAAGTAAATGAAAAATATATATATATATATATTAAAAAATACGTTTTCCAATTTTCCAAAATAAGAAAGTAAACACATTTTCAAGTTTTCTGTTTTAAGAAACAATTTTTCAAAATGACAAAAAGAACGCGTTTTAAACAATCCCAAAACAGACACTTAAAACAGAAAACACAAAATGAATTCAAAACTCAAAACATAAAATTGAAACACGAAGAGAACGACCCCTAAGTGTTTTCTTTTGAATGTATAATGTTCAATCTGTCTTTCCCGAATTTGTAAAAGCAAGGCCCACTTGTCATTCAATTTACTATTTAAATTTGCATACGTATTTCATTCCTTCAAATGGATCAAGTCAATTTTATAGTTTCAAGACTACTGATTTACGAATTTTCATGAATCAGAAAAAATGCAGCCGTGAATTTCAACAATAATTAGTTTCATTAATCTCAACAAAAACCTTGATCTATAATTCTATAAGAAATAATTAAGGATCAATTAGTGGAAAACATTAATCTTTAAAGGAAAATCAAGAATTTCCTAACTTTGCTATGATACCAGGTGTAAGCAATTTAACCATAATGTTCTTTTTGTTTTGGTCTAGTCTGTTGATGGATGTGCATTTCCCACCGTTCTGAATGCAGATTTCATGTGTTATTTCTAGTTGATTTTTTCGGGATATTCCGTTTAGACAAAAATCAGGACTAATTTTAAAACGAAAAAGGACGTTAGACAAAATGGAACGAGGCATTCCCTTTTCAAAAACGAAAAAGGACTAATTACAAAATGGTCGGCTTAAAATGAAGCAACAAGTGTCAGCTGTTATGTTCCGAAAGAAGACCGTTTGTGTTTCAAAAAGACTTGTCTTGTCTGAACGAGGCATGCCCTTTTTTTAATATGTTTCTCGAAGTAACGGTGTACCTTTTGCTTATTATAATATAAATAGATTTTCATATTTTTTTCAGATAAAACATTCGCAGCAGTCCTAATTACCTTTACACTCTGCCCTTTAACTTCCCATTGACGTTCAGGGCAGCTAGAATAATGCTTTTTCCCCCACCCCACCCTACCCTCTTCCATGCACATCAACATTCCAACTGCACACTGTTTTGTTCCCCAGAATTTGACACTTTTTTTCTCAAATGCAAGTTTCACGTGCTACTTAGCCTCAAAACAAAGCCAAAGCCTTTTATTGTGACAAAAAGATAGCTTTTTTCTGCTTATTTTTCTTGAAACTGGTGTTCTTCTCGTGTTCATGCTTTAACTCTCAACTATATCCATCCATCTCACTCTCTATATATAGATGTAGGTCTCTAATAAACAGTACAAATCAGTGGTCCTCGATATTCTCGTAGGTAAGTTACCCATAGTTCAGTAACTTGTTTGTTTGGATACACTATTATTCATATTTTGTTACGAGTAAAAGAGTAACATAAGTTACTTATTTGCAGCTTCGACCAACAAAATAGTTAATAAACTTACTGTGGATGCTTTATTTTCAGGATCAAATACAATTAAGTCGGCATGGAGAAGCAGAACACAGAGCTGTACTTGAAGAACTGCCATGTTATTCTTGAAAATGAGAGGCTAAGAAAGAAAGCACAACGGCTCGACCAGGAAAATCGGGCTCTATTATCTCAGCTGCAGCACAGACTTTCCGAACCAAATTCTGGACAAGAAAATGAAATCAACGATGCTCCAAATTCTGTGAAAGATCATAGGAAATCCAACAAACCTTGATCATTATATCCCATGTAATCAATTTCGTGTAAAATTAGGTTTTTCTGTATTGTTTAATTCTTCAAATTAATGACCATGCCTTTAAACTTGTTTGGACAATACGTGAGACGAAATAATGTAATAAATGTTTGTATTGAATAAATATTATCTAATTACGGTGTTTTTCTTTCAAGTCCCTTGATCAAAAGATCCATGTAGCGTGTTAATAATTAACACAATTAATATAAATAAAGCCAGTACGACAGTTCTTATTGGACGATATCCAGTAGATACACCAACATATTTACTTACCTTATTGCTTTATTAATATTGTCAAAATATTTTTTCATATGATCTATTTATGGGCTTCTTCGATGCCCCTCTTTTGTATTTAAGAAGCTTGAATTGCTAGTAATAAACTTCAACTTTGTTTTTCCATCTTTCTCTTCATTCTATTCGATCCTAAATAAATTAACCTTTGAATTTCATCTCTGGCGAGCGACCTTGTGCCGCTCCTCCGACGACCAAACTTTTTTTTCTTCAGAATTCCTTTTAATTTCTCCCACTCCCCCCTTCAGTCAACAATAATCCAGCAGCAACAGCCCCAATTCAAGTCCCAATAATTGACCCTTTCTCTGCCCTTTTATTGTGTGTGTCTATTCTCCAAATCCTCCGCCTGCCATACAACATACCCCCTTTCTCAGTTTTCTTTCTTCAAATATAGCGTCCACAACCGGTTGATTCGAAAAAAAAAAAAAAAAGAATGCATAAAAATTGAAACTTGGTCTCACTGGAATGCTTAGTTCGCTGCAAGGAAGAGTCCCAGGTGCCTCTTTTACAGAGGAAGCACTGTTAGTGGCGTGGCTTATATCATTTACCGTTATTTGTTCATGCTTTTCCGGTTCATGTTTTTCCGGTTCTTCCTCCTCTGCCTCGGAAAAGCCATTGGAGAAATCAAGAAGGTCATCAACAAAGAAGTCATCAACAGAAACGCCGCTTTGTGCACCGTTAACCGCCAAAAATTCATCAAAAAGCATCGTTTGAGGTGTGCTTTTCAACCCCATCATCGCCCCAAAACCGCTTCTCAAAGGCCCTTCTGCGCACTCCATGCCTTGTAACCAAAAACCCACATGCAAATAAGGAAAATGGTTAAGAAAATCAGAGAAAGCAGGGCAAAATTGGGTGAAAATACTTGCAGAGAAGGTGAAGAGGAAAGCAAATTCGGATAAGAAGAGTGGGAAAAAGGGCTGAATGAGAAGAGAAAAGGGTTGTGGTGTGTTCGGTACAGCATTGAATGAGAGAGGTCCAAAGGAGAAGGGATGATAGAGAGTTGGGGTGTGCGGGTGAATTCTTCGTGTGAGTGACCCAATAAAACGTATAAAAACTGGAAAAAGTGTCCGTTTATTTTCTCCTCCTTCTTGCTAATGTATTGTAATGTGCAATCTCTCTCTTTTAATTTAAAAAAAAAAAAAAAAAAAAAAATTTTGAGGATCGGTGCCTTTAACTTTATCGATCTTCTCTAGCCTCTTAAATAAATTAGAGATTTCTTTTAAACGAAATTTTGGAGGATCGATACCTTGAACTTTACCGGCACTCCCCCTACCTCTTCAACAAATTAGAGGTTTTTTTTTAAAACAAAAATTTTGGAAGGTCGGTACCTTAAACTTTACTGACACTCCTCTTACCTCTTAAACAATCTAGAAGTTTTTAAAACTTTGGAGGATCGGTATTTTGAACTTTACCGGCACTCTCCCTGCCTCTTAAACAATCTAGAGGTTTTTAACACTTTGGAGGGTCGATATTTTGAACTTTATCGACACTCCTCCTGCCTCTTAAACTAATTAGAGGTTTTTTTTCAAAAACACAAAACTTTGAAGGGTCGATAACTTAAATTTTATCGGTCATTTCCCTGCCCCTTGAAAAATTCGGGATTTTCTTAAACACAAAAAAAAAAAAAAAAAAAAAAATTGTTAGCATCATTCGTTTTCTGGGTTTTTTTGAAGATGATGACTTGATAGCGCAACTCGCTTGTAATGGCAAGTTGGGTATTCGTAATCTCCATGATCCAACTTGAGGGGGCGTATTGGACGATATCCAGCAGAATACACCAACATATCTACTTACCTTATTGCTTTATTAATATTGTCAGAATATTTTTTCATATAGTCTATTTATGGGCTCCTTCGATGCCCCTCTTCTGTATTTAAGAAGTTTGAATTGCTAATAATAAACTTAAACTTTGTTTCTCCATCTTTCTCTTCATTCTATCAGTTCTTATACCCTGACCTACTGAAACACATCTCGCGATTTACCTCCTTTACAATGCTCTGAGGACGGGATGGTGGGGGACCCTCAAGATTGGGGTTTAACCTTTTTTTCAATTAAGATAAATAAAAACTTTTTCAGCTTGTGGGGGCCTGGAAAATTTAGAGCTATGACAAAATAAATATGTAAAAATTTGGGGTTCCATCTTAAAAGGTCAACATTATTAAGAGGAATAACTCAAGACCTTATAAATTGGCCTATGTTTGCATCTTTAATCGATGTGGGATTATATCCCTTAACATGCTCCCGCAAGATGGTGGTGGCTCGTTTGAACAGATCAATTTTGAAATTCATATGCTCATATTTTTTAGTCTTACCAGAATCGAATCGCTAGTTGGAGTTTAATGGACTCTGATACCATGTTAAGATTTAGTAGTCCATTTTAAAATGTCAACTTTATTAAGAAGAGTAATCCAAGATTTTATAGATTGACCTATGTTTGTATTTTTAATCGATGTAGGATTATATCCCTTAACAAAATGTTACCATCAATTCTAGTCCAATAGTCGAACTCCTCTTATCTATATGCAAGAGTAATGACAAGGGGTTTTGCTAAACAGACAGGTTGTAGGCCCCGCCCTTGTTTGTAGGGTTTCGGTCAGGGGACTATGAGCTCATGTTACCATAGCAAAACCCAATTTCTTGATTCTATGTAGGGCTGTGCATATCTCTCGAACCGAACCGAACCGGACCTGAACCGAATCGAATCGAGCAGTTCTTCGTAACTGAAATACCTGAACGGGTATCTGAATCGAGAACCGACGGGTTCGGTTCTCGGTTCTAGAATCGAAAAATCGAATAAGAACCGAATTTTTAAAAAAAATTTAATTTTTATATATGAGAAAGATTAAATTATTTTAACTTTTTAAAAATAAATTAGCAAAGATAGAGTTTGCATTGAAGACACTGAATTCTATGAGGGCATTGAGACAAGTAATAAAATATATATTATATTTTGTCTTATTAAATCTTATTAGTTGAACAATTTTTAGTTTATTTATTTTAGTTAATTGTGATTTTTCAATTTTTCTTTTAGAGTTTCTTAGTATCTAGTATGATTGATGGTTAAATCAAATAGCTGGTAAGTACTATTGTATTAGCAATATTTTATCTCTATAAGTCTATGACTTCTAATTTATATGGATTACCGATATTTTAGTATTACTAATTTACTATCTACTTTTTATTATTTGTATATATTGGTAAATTAATTTTATTGGACAACTTGTTATTTATATGTTATTAAATTGAAATATGTTAATTTGTAAAAGTTAAGATTAAACATGTCAAACTGTAGTGTTGTTATAAATGTTAAAAAAATTAATTATAGTATGGAACCGAATAGACCCGAACCGAATCGAGTTGAACTGAACGGAATCGAACCCGAACGGTTCCAAAATTATATTTGGACCCGACGATTTCGTTTACTCACTACCCGAAAATTTTTCGTTCGGTTTGATTTTTTTCAGAACCGAATTGAATCGAATCGAATCGTGCCCAGACCTAATTCTATGATTCTTTGTAAGCTTATTGTTCGGGAGGTCGGACCTACTTTCCCTCTTAGATTACTTCATTTATTGTTTTACATTAATATATGTTTAAATTGAAGTTTAACCAATTAAAAAATTAATAGAATCTTAGAAAAAGTTTTACAACATAAAGAAGCACTTAATTGTGGTTGAGGTATAGTCTGTACAGGAACTACATCTACCAAATAGCAGCCTGTACAATTCTCCGAAAGCACCAACCACTTACGCCTTTTACGTAGTAAAAAGTGCAAATTTTTTGTTTTTTCGGTTATAAATTTTGTAAAATACTTAAAACATGTTTTTAAATTTTTAAAATTTTGTGAAATAATTTTTCAAAATGACAAATCAAATGTATTTTTAACAATTTTAGAATAGAAAACTAAAAATTAACTCAAAACTGAAAACAAAAATACAAACTAAACGGCTTCTAGATTTTCTAGTAGTTTTGAGTATTGGAATGCGTCAAATTGGGTGAATTTTGCATCTAATAGCTTTTTCCCATTATGTATGTTGATGATATGCACTTAAGAAAATGCAAAATCTTCTATTTTATACAATATTAGTTTCATAATTGAGTTATGATATAGGTACAGAAAAAAGTATGACAAAATTTTTATAATAGAACACTTGACAATTTTTCATTGATTTTCGACACAACAATGATAGAAAATACACCTTATAAGTGCTGCTTATGGTTTTTACAAATGATTCATATTCGTTGGCAAGTAATAGTTAAAGTTACCAAAAGTATAATCCCCACGAAATTCTAACTTAAATTCTAGTAATTCGTGCTTCAAAACAAGTACGCACATAGAAGATTGTTGGATGAGATATAAATCTGCGAATTATTTTACTACTATCAATGTGCAAATGAAGACTGAGCAAAAAGAGATTTACGTGAAAAAAAGGTACTAGTTTTATAACTCGTTGTTTGTATCTATTTTCAGTTTCTATCTTCTTAACTCGATTTATGCATGAATTGACTATCGATAGTCCTACGTTATCTAACAATCTTTTTTTTTAGTAAGATTAAACTTATTTCCACATATGACCCATAATATCTCTATTTCGAGTTCGAATACCTAGAATTACTTTCAATTACAAGATTATCTAAATAGATTGTGTAAAAGCATAGATAATTATCTCTAACGCCTATAAAACCTTACCAAGTGTGAGTTAAACCCATTTTGAACTTCATGAAAACAAATTGAGCGAAATATACGTTCAAAGCTTGATAATTCATTCAAACATGAATTGTGTAACATTGGCATCAATCAATCAACACAAATCAAGAATAAAAAGAAGAAGTCTTGAATTAAATCGTCAACTAAAATTTATATCATCATCCTAGGTACTATAAATTTAAATACATAAAATAATTTGGAAAATTTAGTTGCAAAGAGAAGGTTGAAGATGATATCCTTTGAATCCCTCCAATGGAGTCTTCAATAAATTCCAATTTTTCTTGCTTAAAAGATATGAGAATTATTGATCATTTTACAAAAATTATATACATAATTATAGTGATATGATTGCAATTAGGGTGAAAGTTCAATGACCTCCAATATTATTAATCTGCGACTGGGATGAACAAGTCGGTATTTTGTTTTTTTCGACGACATGTTACCTAATTCTGGCAAGCACATATCCAAACACAGTAATATTTTTGGTTTTAAATTACAGTTTAATAGCTTAGTTGCTCTAAATAAAAGTTTAATAACTTAATTACAATTAGAGTGAAAGTTTTTCTTTTTTTTTTTTTGAAATCAGAGTGAAAGTTAAGAGTGTGTTTGATAGAGATTATTTGGAAAAAATGAATTTTAAAATAGTGATATGATGGGAAATGTGTGATTGAAAAAGAAGGAAAAATTATTGATGTGATAAAAAATATTATTTTATTGAAAAATATGTGATTAAAAATAAATAAAAAAAATAAAAATAAAAATATGAGTCAAACGAGAACTAAATAACATACAATTTAAGTGTGACCTAACTCTCTCTGAAATCTTAAATGTGTGGCTGTCAAAATCTAAATATGTCAGAAAGTCACGACCGCTGCACCCACCTCATAATGGACAACCCACCCAACCGATGCATTGAAATTTCAACAATTTGATGGTTTGACCTGGCAAACTGTCATTTAACAATTAATTATTATTATTTTTTCCCCTCCAATCACATTTTTATGATTTTGTAAGTGTCAATCATCATATGCACTTTAGAGACATTTCCCAATCTCTTTTTCAATTTCGTTGTGTGTACAGAACGTGTACACATGAAAATCATACAAATCACACACAGTAGGGGGTCGATGCGTGGGGGGATTTTTTTAAATTTTTTATTACAACACGAGTCCCATTATTTGTGAAATTTTTGCCACACTTACGTGGACAATTTTTGTACAAATAATTTTGCTCTTTTTATTTATTTATATCTAAAAAGTGAAACTGTCAAAGTGACCAATCGTGTAATTTTCTCTCGCATATATGTAGAGATGACAATTTGACTAATCGGCTAGAGATGTCAGTGATTTGGCTCGAAAAAAGCTCGAACTGACTTGATCGGCCCGTGTGACTCGTCCGATCGACTCATAAAAAAAATTCTTTAAAGGCAGCTGTGTAGCTGCCTTTGAATTAAAAAACTCGAACCGAAAGCTCCAGTCAAGTCTCAATTTTGACTTGTGAGTCGGTTCGACTTGTTGACATCCTGCCCATAAATGGATTGAATTATTTTCCAAGGTATTTGGATGCTCAGTAATTTCCATTTCCTTGCACAGATTAACTCTCTCACTTCTTCAGGTTCTCTCTCTCTCTCTCTCTCTGTTTGATTGTGCTTAATGCGGTTGAGATCAATTATAACACCTTAAATTATGATTTTCAATATGCGATTTGATTGCAGTTTTCAATGGGCTATGTGTTAATATAACATACTTCCAATATAATTGGGAAGAAAGGAATTTATTTAATCACTTGAACTTGATATGGCTGCAGCAGCAGAACTGAGATAAATTCCTGGAGAACTTTGGATTTTTGTTTTTTTGTTTTTATATTTTCAGATTAGATTCTTCATGGGCAAACTTGAGCTCTAACTAGTTTTTAGATCTTATTCTTGTGTGATTGTGTTTAAAAGTTACTTTGACTAGAAAAGTAAGTTTTGTTAGTATAAAAAATTAAATTTAGAGCATAAACTTTGAGCATAATTTGTCATTTGACAAAACGGTTCTGCAAAATGGTGCCTAAAGTCTCATATTTTTGGGAAAAATGACTAATAAATTCTCGTAGTAAGAAGGCATTTTGAAAAAATTCCCTACCTGGAAATGCTAGTTATGCTTCATGTTTATAGAGTTGAGAGTACATATATTCCATACCGACCCATGAAACTATCCTTTATATATGTCAAAGACATTGTATAGATTAACACCGTATGTTTATCTGCAGAGGAAAAGGGGAAAGATATAAATGTACAGTTGAATATCGTGATCTAGTGATAAGTGAACAGAAATTGTAATACCTTGACATTTCTTATACATTTAGTTCATGTTTGATGTGCAGTGCTCGCAGGACAACAAACATGATTTTAACTTCTTTTACTTCTTTAATACTATCGGACACTATCCAATCTTTCGTGTCAAACATGTCATTATAGTACTAACCTTCCTCACTTATGATATTCTGTAAATTGTAAATCTATATCCTGTAGACCTAGTTTAGTCGAAGTAATAAAACATTTGCTTATTTCCTCCACAGTTTCACCAATCTTATGTTTGAAATCACGTATTGATACCCATGCCATGTGTTCTGAATATATGTTCTTGAAGAAGAAGAATGAAGAAAGAAAGATTGAGCGTCAAATACGAATTTCTGACTTTTCAGTTCATACTTGTACAAGAAATATTAATTATATTCTGTTATATTTTTTCAGTAATGTCTTGGAAAATCATAGTAATCTTGTTGATTGGCATTCTAGCATGGGCAACAGGCCTTTTGGCCTCCACCTCCCCGTATTTGTGGTTCTCTAGGTGGTCCACCTGTCACAGCACCCCGAATAAAGCTTAGAGATGGAAGATATTTGGCATATAAAGAGCATGGAGTCCCAAAAGAAACAGCTAATTATAAGATTGTCTTGGTTCATGGCTACACCGGTAGTCGACATGACGCTTCTTTTTCTACATCGGTATTATAATAACTGGTCATTAAATGAGTAAATTTTCTTGATTCATCAACTAAAATTTTGTGGTTACTATTTGATTAAATGTATTTTCTGACCTTTTAGGCATTAGTTGAAGAACTTGGGATATACATTGTGACTTTTGACAGACCAGGATACGGAGAGAGTGATCCGGATCCAAAAAGAACTATAAAGAGCACAGCTTTAGATATAGAAGAGCTTGGCGAACAATTACAACTTGGTGCCAGATTTTACGTCATTGGGATTTCTATGGGAGGACAGGTTGTCTGGGGCTGTTTCAAGTACATTCCTCACAGGTAATGTGTAGGTAAATCGACTATGATCGAGCTTCTGGTATTTGCAAAGATTTACAGTTTAGGATTCTGAGGGAATTGGAGAAAATGAAGAACGTTGATTTACATGGACAGATAAATAGTTACTATAATAACTAATAAGAAAAAATAACGTCATTGGTATGTTTGGTAAGGTCGTCGAGACGGCATAGAACAATATCAATGGGGGAAAAAAAACTCAAATTTTGTTTATCATATAGTATTGTATGCTAAATAAACACGCCCTTCGGAAAAAAATACCGTCTCCCTAGGATAGATAGTACACCATGTTGCTCGAGACGGTATAGAACAATATCAATTGGGGGGGGGGGGGGGGGAACTCTCAAATTTTGTTTATCATGTAGTATTGTATACTAAATAAACATGCCCTTTGGGAAAAATACCGTCTCCCGAGGATAGATAGTACACCATGTTGCTTGACATGTATTTGGGTTTGTTCCACGTTCACTGACAAAATATGGAAATTGCCCTAATTAAGTTAAAGTAGGTTAAGACTTTGAGACATAATTCAAATTTGTTAGTAAATTTTTTTTATGAAAACTCAAACTCTTGTCACCTTTTGCTGCATTTCTGGTAATTCTTTTAGTTTCTTTAATTCTTCTATGCTGGCAGGTTGGCTGGAGCAGCATTGATTGCTCCAGTTATCAATTACTGGTGGTCTAGTTTTCCAGCAAACTTATCTACAGAAGCATACAATCTACAGTCCTTGGAGGATCAGTGGGCACTTCGAGTGGCACATTATACGCCCTGGCTCGTCTACTGGTGGAACACTCAGAAGTGGTTTCCTTCTTCTAGTGTTACGGCTGGAAAACCTAATCTTTTGCCCCCAGATTTGAAAATTGTTTCCAAAATAGCTGGAAGAATGACCAGAAGGGTACTGATTTTGTGTTGTTGCAGTATATTGGTGAATGAGCATTATATACCATTAGGTATATTCTTCAAAATGCATCAAAACTAAGTGTTGCTATGTGTAGGAATATGCAAGTCAGCAAGGATTATTTGAGTCCTTTCATCGTGACATGATGATCGGGTTTGGGCATTGGGAATTCGATCCTATGGATCTTGAGAACCCTTCACCCGACAGAGAACGTTCTTTCCATCTGTGGCACGGTGTTGAGGATGGGATGGTGCCTGTTTCACTGCAGCGCTACATTGCTGAGAAGCTTCCTTGGATACAATACCATGAAATACCAGACGCTGGACATCTGTTTGCATATGGTGATGATGGCTTAAAAGATTCAATCTTGAAGACTCTTTTGACAGGGGATAAGTAACTGCAGTATATATTGTTATATACTTCTTGACGCATATTATTTCTCGGATGATATTTATATCGAGACTTAATTAATTCCCTTTACAGTTCTGTCCACCTTGATCCATTGCATGAATCTCGGTCGATGACATTTGTACTTGTCCAAACTTAAGAAAAGGCACTGTTTTCTACTGATATGAACCAGAAATATAATTGAACTGTGATTTGCAAACAGAGAGTTAGTAATAGTATCTTATGAATTGTTGTGGCTTGGTAAATATGTTCATAACTTGGCCAAATTTGACGTGTTACAAAATTTTTCGTTTAGTGTATTATTGATGTTGGGGTTCGGGCATTGGGTATTCGATCCTATGGGTCTCAAGAACCCATTTCCCAACAGCGAAGGTTCTGTTCATCTGAGGCATGGCGTTTGAGGATGGGTTCTTGCCCATTCAACTGCAACGCTATATTGCTGGGAAGCTTCCTTGGGCACAATAACAGGAAATATCAGATGCTGGACATCTGTTTACTCATGCTGATGGTGCTATAAAAAGCTCAATCTTGGAAGCTTTTGACAGGGGACATTTAATTGCTGAAGAATTTTTTTATATACTTCTTGACCCCATATTATTTCCGGGATGGATATTTTTTTCTTTTCAAAACTTAATTCCATGTGTTATGATTATGCATAATTTTATTCTTAATATGAATGTCTATAGTAGTCCACTAGAAATTGCATTGCAAATTCAACTTGATTTATGGCTGTGATTAGAAAATTTGATGCGAACTCTATAATCTATATCTCCCAATGCTAGATCTCTTTGAAGTCCATGAAGAAGGCTAACATTTATTTGGCATCATTGCTTACACAAATTTGTCTGATAGTTCAAAATAAACAGAACGTGGAATGTGATCAAAACTACAAATTGTATGGGGTACTAAAACATGTCAAAGCAGTACACAGTAATTAACGAAATGCTCACAATCTTAGCAAGAAAATACACCCAAAAAAGCAAGACTTAGCCCTCTTTAATTGGGGAGCCCGGTTTTGGGGTCGAGAAGAGCTTGACTTTCATCAGTTATCAGTAGTGGACCTCTCCCGGGTTTTGTGCAGATAAAGTAACTAGGATTATGCTACTTGTACAACTTTTTTGTACAACTTTCTCTTACAACCACTCACATGGGGAGGGGTCTCACAGTGAATAAAAAAATCCACTGTGAGTGGTTGTAAGAGAAAGTTGTACGATAAAGTTGTACAAGTAGCATAACCCCGTCCTTAATGTTCTGAATTCCCGCATCTTGTAATATCGTCTTGTCACCAATAACATAACTGAAAAACCACGAGGCATAAGGCTAAGAGCATAAAAGATGGACTTATCTCAAGGGTAAATCAAAGATGAATATTTAATTCGATTCAGCATATGATAGATTTACACTTTTGTCCATAAAATTAACACGTTGGAAACACTTCAACGTAGAGATTCCAGATCGAGAAAGGTACATATTCAAGTCAGTATCTGAGTTGGGAGGAAAGTGAAAGAGCAGTCTCTGAAGCGAGGGCAGCAGCCTTTCTATTATGAGAAATGAGAACAGCATTTGGCCCAGCATCAAATGTATAAGCCGCTTGATAACTATATTATAGTCAGTAGACGCTCGAATAAATGAAAAAAAAAAAAATTAATAATAAAATTAGAGAGCGTTCACTACACATTCAATATGTCAAGAGTTTGAGACGTGATTACTACTTTGGCCCATCAGTACATTTTGTTCTTTGACTGCATATTATAATCAAAAGGTGAAGGAGCACGCATTTAAATTGAATGCATAAACAAATATGATGGCAAAAGAATCAATTAGTGAACCTGTGGAAAATAGACTGTGTTCTATAAATTCTGACAGTAAGTTTCATGTCAAATACACTGAAACAAAAGAGTCAATATTCAGAAGCAGTTTCTTCGAGTATTGTTTGCGAGAGGGGAACACGACATGCTTATTACAGTTAAAATGTAGATCTTAAGCCAGCCTTGTATTGTCCTATCTGTACATTATCATTATAACTTAGCAAGTCCTGAGAATCCCATTTACTAATTTCTTATTTTTTGATACAGCTCCATGGAGTACTATTATGCACATTGTGTTTTTGAACAAGACCAGCAAAGAGAGGAGAAAAGAATCTGAGGGGTTCCTTCAAAACGATTCCATTTCTCAACACAGCTGATTATCCTGAGAAGTTAATGTCTCGACGAAATTAAAATTATGATTTGTCAAACTCTGTTAGAAAAAGAAAAAGGCAACTGAATAAAACTGGAAAGAAAACTTGCCTATGAGACGTCATTCATGTAGAATATGGGGGGGCTTGTATCCAGGCAGACTGCGTGAAATTGATTACTGTCTGCACAAGATAGACGAGCAAAAGATGGAAAATCGCGATTCTTTATTGCTTCCTCCATCTGAATTAAGCGTTTTGGGTACAACTTCCTGTAAATATACAATAGTAAATGAAAATTGTGGTAAATCTACGTCTCAATATCAAAGAGAGGTTGTTATCAACATCAGGCACAAAAGAAAAAGCATATTAGAAATTGTTAAGGTCCTCGGAATCACTTAAGAAGCATAAAGTATTTCATAAAGAATATCACAAAGTACTTGAGCATTAGGAGGACCATTATATTATTTCTATACAAAATATCTGAAGATCAATGGGTGCTTTCAATTTTTGAAATAATGAAACTGAAATATTCGACGTTCACCCCTACGTAACATCTCCAAATCCATATTTTCGTTTAACTGTACGTCACTTTTTGATATATAAATAATTTACTTTCTAGGGTTCAAACAGGAAAAAAGACTTGGAGAGGTGATAAGTAGCTTATCAAATACAACCTCATGTGGACAAATTTGAATTTATAATCTGTAAATTTGTATGAAAAGAAATTTGTTTACAATTTTCTAGTGATGCAACATTTTACCAAACTTTTTCTTGGAAAATATTATGATTGCTTTCTAAAAGAAAACACCTATTGTTTGAGAGGATAATATATAAAAATAACTATTAACCAAAAGGAATAGATTATTTTTCTGCATTTTACTTGTAACAATTTATAGTTCGTTAGTTTATTATCATTCTATTTTATTGCAATTTTAGAATATATTTGATATATACTATATAGTTTGAACGAGAGATTAAGAAAAAGAGATGTTTAGTTTAAGTTGACAAGTTATTGTTGAGTAAATTCTGAAAAAATGTGTCTTTAGTATTCGATTTTAAACATTTTATAGCTATACGTAAAGTGCATCAGTACATCTTATATGGCTTGCAATCTATGAAGTTGTTCGATAATCAATGGTAAGTGAGAGATTGGGAAAGAAACCGAATTTTAGCATACCATAAAACAATGAATATGATAAATTGTTCAACTATGTGCACGTTATTTTTATAATAATAAGAATTTTATTTTTGGAATAACAATTTGTACTAACTCTTATACCACCAACCATATGAAAAATGAAATTTGAGGAAAAAACTGTTCGAACTAGGCCACGTCCGTCTAATATATAAATAAAATTTTATTCTCAATAAATTTGAAGTCAACATCAACTTAATATATAATCATTTCTTGGAAGCAAATAATAGACAAATTTGCTCAACACATAATTGGTTACAAATATGCTTAACAAATATTTTTCAGCTCTCAAACTGAAATGTTTCTATTCTAATCACATTATCACAAGACAATCCAGAGTCCTACCTATCACATTGAAAGGATAGACCTTAAATAGACAATCCAATGTTACAAGAAAAAACATAAAAGGTATTGTAATAACACAATCACGAGTCTAACCTATTACATCGTCTTAGCTACTAAAGGTAGCGTTTTGAGAAGTGACAATGAAGGTCGCCGCACAGTGTGATTAAGAAGAATCATCAAAGTAAAAAGAGTTAGAGCTCCCGCTTGATGAGCTGTGCCTAATGAAACTGGTACATATGACAGAAGCGTCGATATCCCCAATGTAACCTTCATGAAAGCAAAGAAAATATAGAATCAAATTATTTGAAAGAAACGGCAGAAGTCTACTTTAGAATCGATAAGGGCATTATACTTTGGCAGACAACAAGTACCTGAAGAGCAGCCATGCCAACAGTGCTTCCTATTAAAGACCGGATTGCAGGATGTATATCAATTTTTCTTGTTACCCACCATAAGCCACAAATTGAAAACAATGTTGCAGTGGCAAGTATTCGATGATCAAGCTGGTTAAATAATAAGAGGAATTCATCAGGAACATATTGTCTAAATATAAAAATTAACAATTAAAGAAAACGATCGTGAGCTGAAACACTGCTGATAAGTTATTTGAAAAATATTTCTTCTTGTCTTTGAGAAGATTAACAATCATTAGATATCCATCTGTATCATTAGTGCTTACCCTTGTATCTAGTGCACAGATGAAGAATCATGTGTAGAGCATATGATGCAAGTGATAAAATGTTATCCAAAAAGCTATATTGATTACTGTAAAACAACCTGAGCAACTATAGCAATAGTGCTAACACTTACATTTCAATTAATAAAACATCGTGCATTGGTAGAACTATGCGTTGATAGAACTAATCAGCTGAGGCAGAGAAAAAATCAAAATTGTAGCAAACATTTAGGTTTAAACACGTAATCACGTACTTTAGACCATTTAGCCTCCGTTCGGGAAGAATTTAAAAATGGTTTGAATGTAGTTTTCCAACCCCTCAACCACCCCCCCCCCCCCCCCCCCCCCCCAAACAAAATAAATCCACATGTCATCATCACAACACACAATGCGGTTTACTGTCTCTATAAATAACCTCTATAATTTTCTCAAAAAGTCCGATGAAATATTATACTACTTTATCAACCAAACCCAATCCATTCATCAGAAAATCGCTTTCAATATTGAATGAGAGACAAACCTGGACAGTTGATGTATTCTCAAAAAAATTGCGCATAAGTGGCTTCATGCCAAAAATATCATCTGGAATCCACGTATCACCCATTTTTGGAAAAGTATTAAAGGCACGGCCCTGACAATTTGTAGCCAGTCACATTATAAAGTAATTTCTACATTTGCATGCAGATAAACAGAATGGAAGGGTAAAAGGCAGGTAACGTACAGCATCATTTCCAGCAACAAATGCTCCTGAAATGGCAGTGACTCCAACTAGGATACTTACTGGAAGGGCCAGACGCTTAACTTTAGCTGCCCCTTGAACCCAGGCCACGGATTCAGCAGGAGGCTCAGGCATAACAACAGAAAGAGCAGTCCAAAAGAGGCCAGAGTAAATAGCAAATGCTGAAGTTAAATGAGCTGCAAGGCGATAAGGACTCACTCTTGGTTCGGTAAACTCAGATTTGGGTTCCTAAGAGAAGGATAAAGAAAACATAATAACATTAAACAGCTCTTCATCTAAATCAGATTAACGTCATATAATATGTAAAGACTAGTCACTTGTTACCTCTAGACCACTTTTAACCATCCACCAGCCAATTAGTCCTTGCCCGGCACCAAGAGCAAATAGCCCACAGAGCCTAAGTCCCAATTGAGGCGTAATGTATCCTTTCCGAAGAAAGTAAGAAAATGGTAGGGCAAACATAATACCGAGTGCCCTTCCCCACATACGATGGGCATACTCCATCCAATATATGAACTTGAAATCAGCAAGACTCATCCCTTTATTTACACTGGAATGGCCATGAAATTAAATCAACTCACCAATACCCAGTATAACAACTACTTTCATTATATGATTAGACAGCATTTAATTGCAACTATGGACACAGATTCCAGTAGCACTGTGATAGACCTGTTTGATTTGTGTATTCCAGATATGGGAAGAGGCAAGAGAAGTAGATGCAGTGGAGCCTATGAGCCGGATAACAGGGGAGTTTATGCACATGGCCCATGGGTTCTGATACTGCACTTTTGTTAATTGAGATAGGGAAGAGGGTAGTCTCAAGAAATAATGGTAATGTATGATTGCCAAAGAATAAAAGGGGAGGGGGAAGGGTGTTCATTTTCACTCAGTATCTGATAGTTGTGAGGAGAGAACCAAATCTCTCGAAAGTTTAGCATTGCTTGTAATTCCTTTACTGCTTTCATTCAATTCAACATGCACAAAAATTAGCTACAAACACACATATATTATATATAAATTTCCATTTCCATTCACTGCTGTTTCAATCTTCATTGTGTGTCCATAAATACAAACAAATCTTGCGATTCTATCACACTGCCATTGTGAAGGAAATCTACATATGCCTTAGGAATCCAAATTAGGTTTTGACAATAACCACCATAGCTTGATTTCTCATTACGGTTTTGAGCTGTCTCGGTATTTAGATTTTTTTGGCTTCTACAGTACCAACAAACAGACTCCCAAGCTTTAAGGAAGAAACTAACAAAACATCAGAATCACTGAAACCAGGAAATTTCCGACAGATGAACAATAAAACTCAACATAAAACAAATTCAAACTTCGTTCTTAAGATGTCAGACTTAATAGTTAATACACAAATAGACTCAGTTGAGATACAGCTTCCTGTGCAGTTTCACATATTTCAATAGTGTAAACCACAAACCTGACATAGGAATGACATCCTGACAAAAGAATCTTTCTCTGATATCAAACAATGTACTCCTATCTTCCAAACTTACTATGGAAAACCAATGCCTTTATAGCAAACAAATTTGAATCATTCAGAACAATTCTATAGTTTGTACATCCTGAAAGTGTTCAAGAATCTTTTCCCTGCCAGCTCAAGTGTCAAACTACAAAGAACTTTGTTATGTACAAGTACCTCAACCTTTCATCTTTCAAAGCCTAGGAAAAACAGAGAGAATAGAAGAGAAAATTAAAGAGACTTGTTTAGTTTGAATAAACATATTTCCAAATAACTTACCCTCATCTCTCTGGTGCTTGTGTTAGTATTATTCTTAGGAAGGTCTTTCATATACTTCGTATTTCTTGTTTACATCAATCATATGCAAAGTATTGCTAAGCATCATTTGAGCATAACAATATTATTTCACAACATAAACTCTCTAACAAATGTATTTCCCTTTTATATTTGATTGTTTTTTAGCATAAAATTTCTTTAAGTCATTTCTATTTTGTACATTCACCTCCCCCTAGATAGAACATTAAATGAAGAAAAAAAAAAGAATTCGTAGAATCTTCATAATCTTAAGGCGTAAAAACATTTTCCTAATCCTGATATGTCAAGACATTCTGGGACAGGTAGACTCGCAGATTATAACTAATTAACTGTAAATGCAAACACATATGGACTTACCAATTGTATTCAGGGGATTGCTTGTATTTCTCAAACTCAATTAACCATTCTTCATCCGAGATAGGAGGAAGGCTTCCAGTGAATTTCCAGTCAGTCATTGAAAGACCTGATCTGGTCAAACGTGTGATACCACCAAGTACCACCATACTAAAGACCCAAGCAGCAGATACAAAAAGCCAAATACCAACAGCTTTCTGAGCATGGGACCCAGCAGTTACAAGAAGCTTTAAACCTTCTGTATTTTTCACAGATATAGATGCTGAAGTGGATAAATTCCTGAACGATCGCATATAAAAGTTCTGAAAATAGGGGGAAAAAAATGTCCCCATGATTGTGGTCTTAAAACTTTAAACCTAATTAAATCAAGGAACAAGCCACTAGAGTATAATAAAAGACAGTAAAACATTAAAATGCAGTTCACAGAAATAAGTGAACTCTAACTAATGGAAAATCCAGGTTGTACTATGTAAACAGTTAAAGCGGTAGGTATGTGTTTAACAACAATCAGCCACATGAAACCTTCTTTGTCACTCCGTTCAATATTGGACTATCTGTTCTTAATCAAATCTTTGACAATCAGCTCGCACCATGTTAATCTTGTTCAACCACTCCCTACTCTCACTTGTTCTTGTGAGATTTTTATCACTCTAGTCTTTTAGGTTTAAGTAGGACATGGCCCACTCATCTAAGTCATTCTTCTTTAATTCATTTTGATTGGTCACCACTGCATGTGCTTGGGAAACAACCGTACAAGTTTTGTGTAAGTGTATCACCATGGTATTATGTAATTTGATTTACATTATTTTCTTTCTACAGCTGAATAGAATGACCTGGTTAAAACATAATGATGATACATCTATAATGCATGTATGTCTACAGTAGGTCCTACCCATCTATCCTTTCCCAAAAGTCAATAACTACTCATAGCTATTACCTTGACACCAAAGAAGAATTCGATTCAACACTTCGTTTATGTTCCTCCATTTGTTATATTCTCATTTCTAATCTTATCCATTCTAGTTTGTCATTCATCATTCTTAACATTCTCATTTGGAGACATTTGATCAATTAGTCATCCTATACTCAGCATTATAAAGCATAGTATTCCGATAGATGTTTTATAGAACTTCTCTATTAATAATAGGTATCTTCTAATCATATAGAATCTGTGTAGTCATTCTCCATTTCATCCCACACGCTTGTGTCTTACGTATTGCATTCTCTTCATCATTCCTTATTAGTAGTGGACCTTCAATACATAAAAATAATCACTATTTTTGGACAACAGGATCCACTATTTTCATTTTGGCTTTAGTATTTCTTACTGTGACTTGAGGGACACTTCACGTGTTTCTATATTACTTCTAATTAATCTAGAACCTAGATTCTAGGGTACTCCGCCAACATAACTATTGATTTATCCCTCATATGTTGGATATGTTTGATAAGTCTATTAATGACTAAAGCAAAAATATAAGGATCTACAATATAACCTTGATGAAGCCTATTGTTAGGAAATTCCCCAATTCTAACTCGGATAGATCTCACAATCGTAATTGCTTCTTCATATATATCGTTAATAAGATTAATATATTTAGCAAAAAAAATTCTTTTTTCCTCAACACCTATCAATAGCACTTCTTTGGGCCATGTGAAAGGAACCAAAAACTTGTGCTTTGAAACCCAAGTCTTCATCAATACAAAGTTTGTGAGTGAGAGACCATTGAGTTTGGTGGAGAAAGAGGAAAGAATCAACAGTATCTAGAAGGAATTATTAAGCCTCCGTTTGGAAAATTTAAAAATGGTTTATAAAGATGAATAGAAGAAGAATAGTAGTGGGTCTCACAAAATATGCGGATAATAATGAGTAGTATTTATGAACATATAGTTAAAATAATGTTTGACTTTGACTGGATTTATTAACCATTTATAAATTTGTATCCAGACGGAGGCTAAAGAAAAATGTTTGAAATATAACCAAAACAAACAACTTCAAGTTACGTAGTATACTGATGAACCACACCACAAATATCAAGCAATATAACGACAACTGCACATGCTAAGAACATTCTTGGCTAAGCCATTTTATCTAAAAGCTTAAGCCATTAGAATCTTCAAATAAGTACCCTCATGTGCACGTGCAGATAGCATTCATTTTTTTTTTTTTTTGGATCATGCTACACTTACTACTCACAATAGAGGATGGGGACCACATTATCGGATTATTTTATTCACACGGGGCCCACATGCAATGTGAGTAGTAAGTAATGGATGTAGTAATCCATTTTGTACATTTAGTTTAATCCTTTTTTTTATTAAAGGTGTGGAGCATTATTTTCATAAATGAGAAGTGAAACTTGAAATCTGGCTGTTAATATTTCATCTTGTCTTGTTTTAATAATAGTTATCTACGCATTTTCATACCAAAAAATCGTATGAAATGACAATAAAAAGATGAATAAAAAATCCAAATACCTTGTTATTATTATGATGAAAGCTTCTGAAACCATGGATAAGAAAATTTCGGGCAACGGAGCTTCTGGAAGCAGGAATAAGGTTTGGAAATGAAAAGTGAAATCTTGATTGGATTAACAATGAAGATTCATTTGCTAATCCATTTACAGTGAAAAATGTTTTACATTCCCTCGGATTTGAGGACGAAAACTTTTTGCTGAAGGATTTTGTTTTCCTCAGAAGTGAAATTAATCTGTTTTCAATCATGATTCGTGAAAAGTTTTCTTCCAAATCGCTGATGCACTTCGAGGATTTTGAGGGATTGGAAAAATCTCAAATCAAAGGGTTTATGAGCGCACCGTCCGGCTCAGTTAACTTAAATCTTAAAAGAAAGTGGATTAAGAACAGGGCCTTTTCAGTAAACCGGGGCCATAGAACAAATGTCTTGGGCCTTGAACGAAAGAGTCATGTTATTGGGTCAATCAAGTTTTTGGCCCACAAGACAAAGCGAGGGTACTGCCGTACTGGTATGGGAAAAATTCATATTTCAGGTGTTATCTTTACCCCAATTTAAAAAATCAGACAAATAATTTGAAAATTCAAAAATCAGGTATATATTTAATTAATTAAAAATATTTATTAAATAAAAATAAAAAAATCACGATTATTTTATTAATGTCACAGATTCATAATTATATGTCACAGATTTATTTACTGATCACATATCCTCAAATTAATTGATTACAAATTCTTTTGTGGTCACAAATCAAAAATTTTGTAGGAAACATATTATTTCGAGGTCACATTTTATCTATTGGTCATGTAATTCACAGTTTATTGGTCACAAATTATTTTTTAGTTACAGACACCTAATATTTAGTCACAAACACTTAAATGGTTGGTCACAAATATTTAATTGTTGGTCACAGATACAATCACATCCACCACCGTCATACCACCACCACAAGTAGAAACCACCACAGCCAGATTCACCACCCTCCGCCACAACACCATCACAGCCGTATTCAACCATACCACCATCGATTTGAGAAGAGCCCCCAACTCCAGCACCACCAACAGATCGGCTACCTCCACCACCTGCACTTCCATAGCACAGCCACCAAATCAAAACGCAGAGCACCATCACAACCAGCACTAGATCCACCATCAGCCTCCCGATCCACCACCGCCACTAAAACCACCCAAACATCACTGCACCTTGGAAACAACAAACAAAAATCACCCAAATCTGGCGTGGCCGCCATCTTCACGCCCAAAATCATCTCAATGCTCAAACTCTCAGACAGAACCCACTTATAAAATTGCTTTTGCAATTTCCACCTGAAAACGATTGGCCTGGAAATGGGAGATCCATTGTCGATCCTAGCCGCCGTCTATCCACGACATGGACACCATCACCGTCCTTCTTCTTCCTCCGTCGCCGCCACAACTACCACCAAACCCAAGCCTAAGCATAAGTCTAAGCCATATACTACTACATCTCCACTTATGTACAATGTCTGGGGGAACAATTAAGAGAACTCAAGGTACTACGCTGATCTAACATCGAAGCTGGCAGAGGATGGAAGGTTCGAGGACTTCTTAATGATGGCAGAGATCGTGGGCTGCTGCGCCAGAGGAAGACGAGAGGGGTGAGTGAGGGAAGGGGAGGAAGATGGGTTGCTGCGCCAAAGGAAGATGGGAGGGGGAAGGAAGACGGGATGGAGTCGTGTATGTTAAAATTAGGGTTTTAATATATATTACCTGATATTTGCATAAAAAAACTTTGGACCTGACTTTTGCATTGGGTTCTTGAAACACCTGGCCCCATATAATTTCCTTTACTGGTATTTTGGGTATTGGGCTGCCCATTAATTTTTGTGAAAATTACATATATCCATATGTTTTAAGATTCAACTTAAAAAATCAGATCCAAAATTTGTTTATTTAAAAATCAGATTATAATTAAAAATTTTAATATTAATAATATTATTATAAAATTAATTTAATTTACATACCCCACCCTCCATCATTAACCCATCCAACTCAATTTTCAATCTAAACCCTAATCACTTTCCTTTTTATTCTCTATCTACCTCTTCTTTCTCTCTTCTCTCTTTTTATCACCTCGACGACTTATCTCCACCAGTGGTGTTCGACTCTTTGGTGACTTACCTCCATCGCCAATCAGGGAGTATCATTTTACCCATTTTTCTACCTCACTGGCAGGTGGTGACGAGACGGCGAGTCCATTGTGTTGAACAGTTGTTGGGAGCAGTTAACTCCTCGTCGTTTTCCGTTGAACGGTGCTTGAATTAGATGACGCTTTGCCCAGCAACGAGCTCGGAGTATTGCACACGGTGGCGTACGCTCTGGTTGTCGGTGGGCGACGGTCTCTATGCGATGATTGGTTTGTGTTTTGTGGTGGTTGTTTTGTGATGGATTTGTATTGTGGTAGTTTTTTAGATGATTTTGTGGTGGTGGTGTGGGTGGTGGTGATGGTCACATGGTGCGCAACTCGCGATTCGATACGATGGTGTTGGTTGTAGGAATCGTGGTGGCGGTGGCGCTGGTGATGGATCTAGCGGTAGCAATGATTTTTGTGGTTTTGGATCCGCCATGGTTTTGAAATGATTTTTCGAATGGTTTTATGATGTGAAGATTTGGTTGATTTTTGTTTGTTGATGGTGGTGGTTTCCATGGTGTGGTAGGGTAGATTAGGCGCTACTGATGATGGATCTAGAGTTGGTAGGGATGGATTTGGCGATGCATTTGACGGTGATAGTGGTGATGGTCGTGGTGACGACAGTAGTGGTTTAGTCATGGATGGGGTGTGGTGGTAGTTATGGTGGCAACGATTTTGATGACGATGCGACTGGTGACAATGTTGATGTGGTGGTCACAAATTGAAATGATTTAGTTGATTGAAATCATTATATTAATTAATCCGTGGTCAATAAACAATATATGATTAGTGAAAAAGATAAACTATGATTAAAAAAAATAATGTATAACCAAGCAAATTGTTAATTTGTGACTGTATAATAAGTTGTGACTTATAATATTTGTGATTTGTGATCGATAAATAAATTGTGACTTATAAATTTTTAATTTGTGACCAATGAATAAATTGTGACTTGTAAAATTTTTAAACTGTGATAGTAAAATATTTGTGACATATAAAAATTTTTTTTTGTGACTGAAAAATAATGCGACTAACTAAATCGTGACCTTAATAAATTTAATTAATTAAATCATAAATTAATTTTAATAAATATTAATAAATATTTGATTTTTGAAATTTTAAACCTTTGTTTTTTATTTTGAAATGTGTTATACTCAACCTCTTAATTATGAATTTTTCCCATAAGTTTTTCATTTTCTAACACAAAATTATGGAAGGAAAGTTTACACAAATACTATACACCCCAAAAAATAGACTAAATACAAAATAATGTGACATGTTGGGATAAAATTTCATGTGTGCAATATCATCAACAAGTGATAAAGTAATGAATCAAGTATCGTCTCGCAAGAATTTAGAATCCAGTGAAAATTCAATTAAACCCAACTCTACATTGATTGTTTTGTGAGAATTACATTAAATCCTTGTTTGATGGCCACTATTTTGGGAAAATAAATAAATAAATAAAAATTTGAATAGTGATTGTTAGAGAATGTGTTATTAAAATATAGGAAATTTTTTTGAATTTATATGCATAATATTTTATTGTATGAAAGTGTAGTTAAAAATAAATTAATAAATTAAAAATATTAATATTAAAAGGAAACAAACAGGGGCTAGGACCTCATTACTGTGCAACTACAACAAAACGTTGAGGACCAACTTACAACTTAGATTAAGTTGGAGACCTGGATGATGTAATTTTCTATGCCAACATTTTCACAAAAAAAGTTGTTTTACAATAGTGATTTTTTGGAAAATATACGATTGAGAGAAGAAATTTTTTAGATTTGTGTGTACCTAATTTTAACGATAGAATGTGGTTAAAAATAAATTTATGGAAATTTTTTATTTTTTTATAAATTTTTTGAATAATGAGGGCTCTAACATGTCACATGGGCTACACTTTGACTTCTATTTGCTGCCATAATTTGACCTTTGCGTATATACCTGTCTTATAAAGTATAAACCACGAACGAATAGAGGAGGACCCACGTGGAAGAAATCTCAATTATCATTCCTGGCCCACAAAGCCCTAAAATCACGGTGAAAATTAATTAGTGCTTATCTTTTGTTCCAACCACCCCATATTATTGCCAACCTAAAAAGAGGAGAAAGGACATGCAAACGCATCCCAATTATGCCATCAACAAAGGGATTTTTTTTTTTTTTTTTTTTTTTTTTTTTTTTTTTTTTTAAGTCTTTGGAGTGATCGAATTGATAAAGTAGGTGAGTACAAATTTTTTTTTATCATGAATTCAATTTCTTCTACCAATATTTTTTCGATCGAGTATGTAGTATCAGACTTGTTTAGTGTGATTAACTAGATTAACGTGATTTACAAACTATTGCGTCAGTTCGAGATTTTATTCAGTACGTATTCGAAAAGTGGTTGCTGCGGTTCCTTGTAAAAAAACAAAAAACAAAACAAAGGGATATTTTCACTCTGACCAAGTATTTTTTTACCAAGTAATTTGACTTTACACTTGGTTTCTATTTCATACTTAAAAATGACATATGGTGTTGGATAGTTAAAAATTCACATTTTAAATTTGTTACATTTACCTTAATAAAATTGTTAATATTATAACTAATGTTAGGAATAGGGGAATATATATTATCAACTAAACAATCTTACAAAATAAATTTTCGTACAATTTGCAGGTCATTCTATCTACTATTAAAATTATCTTAAGTAAGAATGACAACGAGATGTTCTCCCATGCCATATTTGGGATTCCTCGAAGGTAGAGTGAGAATTAATTAATTTTTTTTTTCCAATTTTTCGTGCTTGTTCACTTATTTATACAACAGTTTTGACCGATTTATGTACGCTACAAATTTTAAAGATAATAAAAGAAAGAATAATAGGCTTGGTGGTTTCAAAATTAAGACCATATCCTTGCTCCAACCTCGATTTCCCAATAGGATGATGTATTTTGTTTCGGCCCGTTTGGTATGGATTAAACTATGAATTTTAATCGAAGTTAGATTTAAAAATTAATTTTAACCACATATTATAAGTTTCACAACTTTTCAACTATGTATTTCATCAATTTTCATAAAAAATTGCTAAAATTTTGAGGAATAATGCTGCTTTGACCGAACAATCCTGCTAGATACAATGACTGAAGATGCCTTGGCGGGAGTTGATTGGATGAGGCAGCTAATTGTGTTTAAAACAATCCAATAATAAAATGTCACGTGACTTTATGTCAAACTTTTTGTTCCCGTAACGTGATTGAATTTTGAGGGGTTATTCATAAACTGACTTATAAATAGTTAGTATTTGAGAGGTTATAATATTACTAATAAGTAAAATATGGCATTAATGGGTCATTTACCGTGAGTCAAGCCGAAATAACGCAATTCTTGTCACCTCAAAAAGTGTTTTCATCAGATATACAAAATGTTCAAGACTGGTTACATGCTACCATCTCCTTAGACAGCAAAAATATGGCTAAATTTCACATCAATTTTCTCTTCTTCTGGTTGAATTTTCTCTTATTTCTCTCTCTTTCTGTATGCTCGAGATATGAACAAGAAGAGCTGCAATGGCTGGATGATAAAGATGATGAAATTAACATGGTTCAGAACAGGCATTCATCTCTCAGTAGCTGTGATTTTGGCACTGGAAAATGGGTTTATGATCAATCTTACCCACTCTATGATGCTACTTGCCCATATCTTAGTACTGCTGTCACCTGTCGAAAAAACGGACGCCCAGATTCCGATTACGAGAAATGGAAATGGAAGCCACATGGTTGTGAAATTCCAAGGTACTTTTTGGAGTGATTTTAAACACATTAAGTGCATATTTTTTCGATACTTTTATGAGTGATTTTCTACAAATTCAGTGAATGTTTTGTGGGTAGTACTTTTATCCGTAAGTTTACACACATATTCAATGTATAAGGTGAAGACAAACGAATACACATTGAATGAGTTAGGCCTGTGGATTTTTTACCAAAATCTACGTTACCAGACATATCATATTTTTTTTGGATACTTTTGTAAAGTGGTATACTGCTCGGAACAGAAGACAAGATTTTAACTTTTTTTTTTAATCATGTCCGAAACTGTTCAATCTAGCACATCAAACATCTTTTTGAAAGAAGGTTTATATTATTAAATTGATGAGCATAGAATGTTGCTTAATGACAATATGAAGATGAAAATTTGGATGAAATGAATTGAATAATGTAGGTTTGATGCTCTGGATTTTCTTGGAAGGATGAGAAGGAAAAGAATAATGCTTGTAGGTGATTCCATAGTGAGGAATCAATGGGAGTCTCTTGTATGCTTAGTTCAGTCAGTTATTCCAACAGCTCGTAAGACAGTTACTTTTAATGGTCCTACCATGGCCTTCCAGGCATTGGTGAGTTGATATTTTTTCACGAGAACTTCACAGAATATGAAATGCCTGTTAAGTAACTTAAGAACTTATAGCTTCAAAAAATGTGGTGACTTGATAATTGCAGGATTATGAGACAACCATTGAGTTTTGTTGGGCTCCTTTCCTAGTTGAATTGAAGCAAGGTCCTGGAAGTAAGAGAATATTGCATCTTGATTTGATAGAGGAGAATGCACGATATTGGAGAGAAGTTGATGTTCTTGTGTTTGATTCAGCTCATTGGTGGACTCATTCGGAAAAATGGAGCTCGTAAGATAAATTTTACGTCAAATTCTATTGATCCTTTCTGTGTTTAATCTGTTTGGTACCTTAAAATACATTTTTTTTTCACATGTGAAATATTAGAGTTGATGTGATCTAAACAGAACAAGTTTGAAATAAGTGCGAGTCAAAACTGACATGGTTTATCGTAACTGCTAAGGTTGAAGTTGTAGCGAACTCCAAATTTATTCAGGAAAAAAAAAATAGCTTTTTTGATGTTGTCATTGAGTCTCATTAATTCTGCATTGTAGTGTGGTTTTAATAACCATAACCATAATCTTGAATACTTGTATTAAACTGCAGGTGGGACTTTCTTATGGAAGGGAACAATGCTTATAAGGATATGAATCCCATGGTTGCTTATGAAAAAGGACTGTTGACATGGGCTAATTGGATAGATTTAAATCTTGATCCTCGGAAAACCAGAGTCTTTTTCCGAAGCATGTCGCCTAGGCATAACAGGTAATATTGCATCTTTTACTCAAAATTTAATCAAAAGAATGAAAATTATCAATGTTTTTGTTTTCAAGCATTGATACCTTCACCTGCCTTTTGTAGAGAAAATGGCTGGAAATGCTACAATCAGAGAGAACCAATAGGCTATTTCAGCCACCCCCATGTCCCTGAACAACTATTGGTTTTGCGAGAAGTGCTGAAAAGAATGAAATTTCCGGTATATTTGCAGGACATTACGACAATGTCAGCTCTTAGACGAGATGGGCATCCTTCTATTTATGCTAGGGCTCTAGGCGAAAAGGCTAAGCGGGAAATGGGGGGTTATAGTTCTGATTGTAGTCATTGGTGTCTCCCTGGTGTGCCTGATGCCTGGAATGAGATGTTAAATGCTATGCTTTGAGAATGAAAAATCGATTGCATGTTTGTTATGCAAGACTACAAGGTACTCGATATGATTAAGGTGGTTATAAAAGTAACCCTATGTGTGTTTTGAGATTGTTGCTTGTTAAAATGGCATGTTTATTCACTCGACCTCCTTGGTACAAATTGTTGTCTTGTGTGTTTTAATCAAAAATATATTTATGATTTTGCATCACCATATTGTGATGTGAAAATGCCTTGTAAAAATGGATCTTTTGTGAGGAGTTCCATCATATGTCCAAATGTTCCTGTAATTTCTTATGCCAGCTTCATTTTTTTGTAATCATAAAATTTTCGTTTAGGGTGAAGATTAAGGGTAAACTAAAGTCGGAAAACGACAAATCTCTCTTTTTGGTACTGCATTTTTCAAATGAACAATGGCCAATCGGAATTGTTATAGGATTCGTTGCTATACAAAATTGTTAAAATAATCGTGACGTGTAATTTATTTCTACTAGGATTCTCACCGAGGACGGTGACATTAAAATTCATGGAATCAACAACAATCCCATCAAGAGCAATGATTATTCCTTGGGCTTTACAGCACAACCTTCTATAAAATCGTGGTGTCTTCATAATAACTACAAGCTTTATTTTTTTGCATTGCACTCTTGTATGATGGTGATACCTTCTTTTTGACCTAATGTCTCGGATTCATGAAATAGAAAACAAAATAAAAACCCGAAAACTTTAGGGTGTTACTAGACTTCACATACCATATGTTTAAAATTTACGATTTATATACTATCCATTTTATGCCCGTGATTGAGCTCTATTTTTTAAAACTCATTTTTTTTTTCTCAAATTCATTTTCAATCAAACATTGTCTAAATAAAATAACGTTGCACATGAATCCAAAATTATTTCACACTTTTTAATCTATGCAATCTCAAAAAAAAAATTAAAAAAAAAAAATCACATTTACATGTTGTATAAATTATGTAATAAGAGCATAACAATGTAGGGCGTACAAAAAAATTATCATCAGTCAAATAACACTGCAAGTTTTTACATCACCGTTGGATCACTGATAGAGCCGTGCTTCCAGGGGAGAGAATTCACTACACGGCTCTATTGACCAAATTACGACCTCCTCCTCCGCTACCATCTCTACATAGTCGGCGAGGTTCAACTCCATGTCCACCACTACCTCATTGCACTCCCAAGCGTCTGAATCGAACACCTCACTCAAATCATAAGCCACCCATGGTAATTTGGTCACACTATTCTAAAAAAAAAAAAGGGCTGAAAGCAGGTGCATCTACATGTTGTATAAATTTATAAGCATCATACTTTAGTCGTTTCGTAATATCTGTTAAATATTTTCTATCTTCTCTTAATTATAATATGTAAATAGTGTTCAGTCCTCTTGCTTTTCCTTGGATAATTTGGTATGTCATTTGAGAAGTGGTTTGTATAAACTAGATCTATACTGGTAGCCTTTTCTGCAAACCATTACTTTAATATAAAAATAATATCAACATAAAAAGGCTTTAACAACTACTTCTAACAATGCTGACTTTTTAATATTGAATCCCAAAAGGCTCAATCGAGCAGTTGAACTTCAGAATTATTGTCAATTGAGAAACGATCTTTTAGGGCCCTATCACATTACTTTAATATGAAGTTATTGTCAATTGAGAAACCATCTTGTAGGACCCTACCACATTTCTTTGATATGAAGTAATAATCAACGTATAAGTGTTTGAGTTTGGACAGCTTATAAACGATACTTGTACTTCATTTGGTCTTACGAGTATACAGAAGGAGCAAGAATGTTTGATTAATTTACTCTATTTGATAAATTCGTTTAAAACAATAAATTAGCCGTATTCTCTATAAATTTGAAATGTTAACATAGAACCTATTTTTGTCAATGCATTTGGCCCCTATGCCACAACCAAAACTAATTAACAGCAAAGTAATTGAATATTTATTCACCCAAAAACTACCAAATGGATTTGAGAATGACGTCTCGTTTAACATATATAAAGAAGAATTATGAGGCCTTTACCTCAGCTAGTATGGAGAAACTTCTTCAACTTAGCCAACTCCTTCTTGTTCAATCCAAAAGCCTTGATCAAGATCTCCTCTTCAAATTCTGATCCAAATACAGCAGACGGGATTTTCACAATACCTGGATTTTGGCTATTAAAGCTCCCAAGAATCGTAGCCCGTGAGTCTCCCATATTCATCTGAAAGTGTATTAGGCCTTTCGGAAACACCATTACCTCCCCTCTCTCGATCACTTTTGCAAAAACTCGGTTTCTTGAATCAACAAATCCCGAATAAATCCTTCCTTCTAGCACGAATGCAGTCTCAGTTGCTCGGGGATGATAATGTGGAACGTTAATGCTTCCTGGCTCAAAGTCCGCGCGTACAAATGACATGCCTAATGTGTTCAGACCAGGAAACACACTTACACTAACTGGAATGGATGAAAATCCAGTTTTACTGAATTCTCCGGGCCTTTTTATGCCAGAAGACACGAAATCGTCAATGGTTACTAAGGATGAGTTCTTGCAAGAGACAAAGATGGACGAAAACTCAGATCTTGGTATACAGAAGTCTTGAAGTGGATCTGAATCAGAAGCTAAGACTAAATAAATATGAAGGAAAATAATTAACTAAATTGACATTCTGATGGACATTTTTTGATCTTTTGGTCACTGAATCTTTACTAATAAAGAAGTGATTTTAAAGGGATTTTTGAGTAAGGAAAACGGCCTTTTGAATAAAAAAACATATGTATTCCAACTATTTCCACTTAGACAATGGCTTGTGATCTAATCTTCTTGAATCTAAAAGTCATGAGAATGATTGTCATTACCTGAATTTTGAATAACATTTATTGACCTTAACTTAACCAAAAAGTTTACTTGTTTCCTTAAAGAATCCAAAAAGAATGTTGTTCATATCTGTAATTAAGAAAAAAAGGAAGCAGTCGCATATGTATAAAAGCATTTTTGCTTGAGAACAAAGACAGTATCAGTTAACACAAACCAGTTGTTTGTCTTGCTGCTACTGACTTATTTCTCAATGAGTGTCAGCTTATTCTTGTTATAACAAAAGTTTTATAAAGCTTTTAAATCTTCAAGTTATTGTGATATTATAACTGCCTTGAATTTCATTTTTAATTTAATATAAATTTGAGTTACAAACTCTTATATACAATCACTATATATATAGGATTACAGATTCATTTGTTTGGTATTCTAACTTTGTATGCATTACAATACACGTTTTTTACAAGGGAAAAGCCACCTTGCCTGAAGAAAACGTCCAGAAGCAGTGCCAGAAAGGTATGTGGTTTTTGACAAGGGAAAAGCCACCCTGCCAGAAGAAAACGTCCAGAAGCAGTGACAGAAAGGTATGTGGTGGGAGGTGATTGGAAGGAAAAGATTATTGTGTTTTAAACTATGGACCATGCTATATGTACAAACTTTAATGATAGAATGATGGCATTATGTAAACCTTTATGTCAAACATGATGTACATATAGCATGATCCTTGATAATACACTAGGAAATATTGTATACAATATATACATCATATTTTATACTGGTTTTGGATAACAAGAAGAAGGTTAGTTCGACTTCTCCTTGTGATCGTGTACATCTTAGGAGATACCATTGCAAGCTTATAATGTTTTAGTTTAGAACTATATTGAGCTACTAATACTACACAAAGAGAGGTTAACTCGACTTTAGAATAACATTTTATGTGACCCTCTGAAAGGCAGGTTTTCTGAACCTTTATTTATTTGTGTTCAATTTATTGTTTAATTATATTCGTCAATTTGTTGTAAATTCATTATATTATCCACACACAATTACTATTTTTTCTACAATTATCGCCTTTCGGATGTAAAATTCCTTTTTCTATATATGATGTCAATATGCTTGTGCAGAAGCCCTCCTCCTGTAACTTGATCCAGGTTTGAGGGCCTCTGAAATTTAAAAAAAAAAAAGATTCATTCTCAGAATTAGCACAATATTTTAATTGCATGAAAGGTTCTTAATCATAGCTCAGTATTACGCTTATGTTTTCAACTTTTTTCATTGTATTCCTATTATAAATCTTTCATTAATTAGCATATTTCTCAACTTTTTATATTGTAATCCTATTATCAATCTTTCATTAATTAGAATATTTTGTTTGTAATGACGATTTCTATCCAAGAATTCGTTCAAATAAAACAAATACAAAATTGCAAATAAATATATGTCCCTCGTTTCAAAACATATCAACAATTAATTTTAATCACATATTTGATTAATTTTTATCAAAATATACTATAAATTTGATTTTAATCAACATCAAGCATGAGCTTAGTAATTTTATAAATTTTATAAAAAAAATTCAATTATCTGTCAATTTTATTTGATGAAAAATTATTTAATAATAAGATTTACAATAAGATTTTTTTTATAAAATGGTTTCATCTAAATAAAAGTATGAAAAGTATATATTAAGGAAAATGCTTATTGACACAAAACGTTCCTACCTTTGACATGTATTGTGACGGACGTCCCAACCTTTCATTTCTTGGCATTTATGCCCTTACCCATCACTTTTCGTGCGATGAACGTCATTTTTGCTACTTTTTTACGATTTTACCCTTCATTCAATTGAACCAAAAAGAAAAGAAAATAAAAATAATCCAGCAAATTGCAATTACAAGCCCAAAATTTTTAAAAAGTGCAAATAATCCACAACTCTACCTTCTTCCCAAAACACGCCCTCACCCTATCGCCGCCTGCCGATCATTTTCAGGTCATCGTGGCCACCGAATTTTTGTATCAACACAATCTCCTTATCAACTCCGAACGTACCTACCCAAATTCGAGCTCCAAAAAACAACAAAATCAAACCAAAATCCGGGCAAAATTGAATGGCTAAAAGCCTCTTTGTAGCAGAAATCATCTTTAAATGTCCAAATAAGAAATGGGTTGGTTCAAATTTACATCACCTCTAAAAGGTTGTACATTTGTCATCTAAATCTCCATATTTCCTGTAAAAAGACCCAATTTAAACCCTGAATTTTCTCCAAGAACCCACTACTTTTTTTTCTTTTTTTTAATGTTCTAGAAACCTTTCTAGGAGAGGGAAAAAAATGGGGTGTGTTGCTTCAAAGTTGGAAGCAGAAGAGGAAGTGGTGGCTATATGTAGAGAGAGAAAACACCAACTGAAGTTAGCTGTGGATAGAAGATATGCACTGGTTGAGGCACATTACAGATATTGTCAATCGCTCTTTGGTGTCTCCGCCGCCATTAGTCTTTTTGTTGCTCGCCATTCTTCGACTCCGGCACCATTTTCCATTACCTCTCCCCCACCTTCTTTCCCTACTCCTCCAAAAGAAAATGTGGTTTCTAACCCGTTGTTTCTACAGCAAACACCATCTGAACCCACCAAAGAAGCTATTGCTTGTGAATCCTGCAGTTCCTCGACAAGTTCAGTGTCTTCTGGGGAAGAATATGAGGAAAAGCATGAGAAAGAAGATCCACAGGTTTGTGGGTATTTTTATATGGACATGCCTCAGACAATGCCTTCACCTGCAAGAGATTTTGGTTGGGATTTCTTTAACCCTTTTTTCTAATGTGCCAAGGCCAGAGATAATAAGTGCTTATAATAGGATTTCTGAGGAGGATTTGAGGGTAGTGAGGGAACATGAAGAAACTCCAGAGCTTGAAGAAGAAGAAGAAGAAGAAGAAGAAGAGGAGGAGGAGGAGGAGGAGGAGGAAAGAATGGAAGGACAGAAAAAAAGTTGTGGAGAGTGAAGAAAACCACGATTTTGAAAGGCTGTTTTTGCCCGAATTTTGGTTAGATTTTGTTGTTTTTTGGGGCTTGAATTTGGGTAGGTATGTTCGAGGTTGATGAGGAGATGGTGTTGGTGCAAAAATTCGGTGGCCACGGTGGCTTGAAAATGACCGGCAGGCGGCGATACGGTGAGGGCATGTTTTGGGAAGAAGGTGGAGTTTTGTGGATTATTTGCAGTTTTTAAAAATTTTGGGCCTGTAATTGCAATTTGCTAGATTGATTTGATTTGATTTTCTTTTCGGTTCAATTGAATGGAGGGTAAAATTGTGAAAAAAAGCAAAAAGGACATTCATCGCACGAAAAGTGATAGATAAGGGCAAAAATGCCAAGAAATAAAAGGTAGGGACGTCCGTCACAATACATGTCAAAGATAGGAACGTTTTATGTCAATAAGCCTAAGGAAAATATAAAATATAAATATAGTAATATAACAATGTTAAAAATGTAATTTGAGGGGTAAAATGAAAAATCTACATTTAGTTTTAGCTAACAAGGAGAACTGCTACAATAAATATAAATATCAACAGATGTTTATGAAATGTTTGAAATGGTAACGAGCGTTTTTACAATGGTCATAGGTTTGTGTAATTTGCTCAAACAACTTTTGGTCAAACCGCTTATTCTACCTACACATTTCTTGAAATTTACAAATACTATTCATTTATTCACCACCATTTCTAGTAGTTTATCTCTTAAATTGATCATAAACAATTTCCAAACAAGCATACATATATAGATTGTTTATAATCTGTCAAATCACATTTTATTTACATATTATGTTGGACACACAAGTATTAACCACTTATCTATAAGTCATTTCTATTTATTTATAATTTATATCCTCTTTAATTAACTTCTAAACATGCCTTTATATCAAAATTTCTGTATTTGGTATGACTTTATTTAAAAGTTTAAATCAATAAAGTGATGGAAATATGACAAAACTTAGGGTCCGTTTGATTGCAAGGGTAGAAAATGGGTGGAAAAAAAATGAATAGCAGAGAATTAAATTGAATAGAATTTGTTTTAGAGGGAATTGTAATTAATGATGTTTGATTGGTATAATTTTTCACCTAATCCGTTTGACTTTATTTTTTTATGCAAATTGTTACCTTTTGGGATAATTTTTTTTCACAATCTGTATTAAAATTTAAAAAAAATTTTGAAAAAATTTTTTTTTGTGTTTTCGTTTGGCTTTATTTTCATGCAAATTATCAATTAAATGAATAATTTTTTTTACCATTGAATTTAGAATATGTTTTCATTGTCAAAAAAAAAAAATGGAAAATTTTTTTCCACCATACTCATAAGAAAATAAAAGATGGAAAATGTGTTTTAAATGGTTGTACCTAGAAAAAGGATGAAAATGAATTTCATGAAAAAATTATGTAATCAAACACCAAATTTAAAAATGAAACACCTAATTTCACCCCAATCAAACGGGGCCATATTACAAAAGATGCCATATATATAAGATCGTAATCTTCCTTCGAGAGTTGTTGACTTCTATTTAACAATAACAAACAGTTTTGCCAACACAGAAAAATAACTTCGTTTTTCAATGAAAGGTACAACTACCAAATCTAATACTAGGAATCTGGATTTGTTGTCATTTCCAATGTCCTTGTACTTAAATCCATTCAATTTTCTGCTCTATATATCCATTGCTTATGTAAATATGATCGAAACAGATTAAATAAAAGAGTGGAATATCATGAAGTACAAGAGGCTTCACAAGTGCAATATAGCCCTGGATGAACCGAGTCATGAGAGCAAAGTAATTAGCGACAGTTGTGTTAATCACAAAATAAATGATGACAAGAAAGTGAAAAGCCTGGCAGAAGCCATGCACAGAGCCATTTCAGCTCGAGCATCACCTTCAAATAGTGATAAAATCTCAGGTTGCAATGGTTTACAAGCCGGTTCACAGAAATCTGAAGGTGGGAGTAATTAAGTGCACGCTACTGTCTATTCTACGATACCAAACATGTCAAGCTATAGTTTCTTAAAGCATATGTTTGTTATCATTTCGTTTTCTTGATCCCACAATGATTCAAGTACTCTTGCTCCACCACACACAGATATAATATATCAAGAGCTTTCTGTACTAATAGACAGTAATTGTAGATGAACAGTGTGCTGGAAACTATGCTATTTAACATTGTGTGGATCTATACCATTATCTGCTACCTTTTATTCATTGAAAATATTCTGTGTAGAAGAAGAAAAAATATTGTACTTTTTACATTCTCTTCGAACACAAGAACAATGTAGTACATCAGTTTGGATATCTCATTTCATGAGAGAAGTACAAAACACCCAATAGCCAATCCGATCGATCTGGACTAGGATCAGAACCTGAAGCTTCCAGCCCAATTTATAGAAAGACTGCAATCTGCATCATACTAAGAGGTCATGAAATTAATACAATTGAAGACACCAATGTTTAGTTTTTAATTTCTGAGTTCCTAAAACCATTATAAACTTCAAGCACCGGAAAGGTTCTGTCAAACGCTTGAAGCAGCGTTGAAAATTAACAATTTGCTTACAGAGAGAATTTGCGAGCTCCATTGCCTCGACTTTCCATCCTGCAAATCCAATTCCTTCAACTAATAGAACGTATGAAGTTTCATTTGGACAGCAACCCTTTTCACTAGCATTCCAATTCCATCATCAATTCTATGAACTTTGCATAAATCCAGAAGCACAATGTTGTGATATAGATGTAGCACAATCGTTTAATAGGAAAAATGCTTATTATATGTTACTATTTACATAATTATTTACAGATTGATAATGTGTCAAAAAGAAAGTGGGAGAATTTTATTTTATTTGATTGATGAGATTTTGACTCAATCAAATCTTCCCACATTATCTGTTGGTAGACAAATTTGTAAGTTGCGATATATGGTAGCACAATCGATTCAATAGCCTCATCCACCATCCCATCTCTACACAAACATTATATAAGTGATTTCATCGGGGTCAATCCTTATATCTATCATATTTGATTTTAGTTCCTATCAAACAAGGACAAAATGTTACAACATATGCGATAATCATAAACGTGAATATGCTATTTATCTCATTGAGGATGAGGCTAAGTGATGTGGCAAGAGATGATGATGAAATAATAATGTCAATTAAATGTGTAGATATAAACTTGTCTTATTGACCTTCTTTTTAGAGCAATGCTACACGAACATTGGGAGTGACCGCATGTGAGTATGGGGGGAAAATTATTTTATTCAAATGGGACCCGCACACTAACATGCGATCACCCATGTGGTCACTCCCAATGGTAAAGAAACATTTTTCTTCTTTTTAATGCAGCATCATATGGAAATAATACTTCTATGCGAGGTTCTAAAATGCATAATGTGTAACAATGCATTTCAATCGAATATCAAACATTACAATTTAAAAGAATAGGCATGTTTATGCGAAGTATATACACAATTACACCTTTTTCAAATTTTAATATTATTTTTAGTATTCTAAACTAACAGATAAATAAAATAATGCGGTATTTGAACTTTATACATATTTTTCACATTTTAAATGAAAAAAAAAATTGTTTAAAATCATAAATGCTACAATTACTTAAAGAATCAGGCTCAGGCTCAGGCTCGACGTAGATAATTTGCAATTCCATAAAAAAATTGTTTTGATTTTACTAAATGTCAAAACTCTACAGATTACTTTATATAACTCATAGGCTTAGGCTTGGATGATTTGAGCTAATTTGATGTTCGTTAGGGGATCAATTTTTTTTTTTGTTTAGTGAAAATTACATAATTTCATGGGTTTAAAAATTACAATTCAAAAATCAGGAATGAAATTTCATTATTCACAAATCAGGTATTCTAAACCTAATTTCATACTCCCACTATCTCCACCGATCCACTTCTCCCACCCCCAAATATTGGTCTCACAAAATCACCACCATCACTCTTCGTTCTTTCACCAGTAGGTGCTGACCGGCGGCGTCGAATCCATCATCGCTATGAGTGGCGCTCAGATCGTCGAGCGCAGCGGCATATGAGTCGCTGCAGCGGCTTTCAATTGCAAATTGGTGTTGATTTGTGGTGGTTATGCTGTTGTTGGCGTTGGGGACTCTTCAGACCGATCTGCGAGATGGTGGTAGTGGGTGCGGGTGCGGTGGTGTTGGCTTCGTGCACAGCGACGGTGATGGAGTTCGCCTTGCACAGATTGCCTCTATGCGCAGCGCTCAGACATTCGCGTACAACGGCCTACGCATTGTCGTTCAGTTGCAAATTGGTGTTGATTTTGTGGTGGTGGTGGTGCTGCTTGGGTTGGTGACTCTTTAGATCGATCTCTGAGAAGATGGTGTGGTTGGATGAGGTGGTGATGGTTGTGTGTGTTGTAGGTGCGGTGGTGGTGGCTCTGTCGATATGCAGTGCCTCTAGCGGTGGGTGGTGTTTGACGGTGGTTCTATGTGCGGTGGTGGTGTTTGACGGTGGCTCTGTGTGCGGTGTGGTGTTGAGGTATTTTTGTTGGGTTTATTGGTTTTCAGAGTGGTGGTGGGTATGTGTGCGGTGGTGGTGGCCTCTGCTTGTGTGTAGCGGCGATGGCAGTGGGTGGTGTTTGGCGGTGGCTCTATGTGCAGTGGTAGTGTTTGACGGTGACTGTGTGTGTGGTGTGGTGTGGTGTTGATTTTTTATTTTGTTGGGTTTGTTGGTTTTTGGAGTGGTGTTATTGGCGGTGGTTGTGACTGTATTGTGGCCGGCGTAGTGTTTGTGACCAAATTTTGGTTGAGGATTGGGATCGAGGTTGAGTATTTGGTGTATGTGACCAACTATTTGGTTCCTTGTGATTAAACTATTAAACTTTGATCGTAAAATGTGATAATTTGTGACTAAAAAATAAATTGTGATCGATAAATAAATTGTGACCTATAATTGATTGGATTTATGACAAATAAAATAAATTGTAACATATAAATTTTTATATTTGTGACCTCGAAATAATGTGTGATCAAATAATTTTATGATATGTGACCAATAAATAAGTTGTAACTTATAATTATGTATATATGACCATTAAGTGTATAATTGTGACATTATTATATTTAATTAATTAGTTAATACTTGATTTTTGCACTTTTAAACTTAAAACCTGATTTTTGAATTGTCCATTCTTAATACATTCTTAATACATAAGTTGTGAATTTTTCCCTTTTGTTTAAGTTATAAAAATGGCTTGGACTTTGCAAAGTTATAATTTGAACACATTTTTTAACACAAATGCATATGCTTATTTTGGCTTTTAAGTGCTTATATGCGGTCAATAAAATATGTTGACCGCATTATCATGCAATATATGCGTGCATTTTGTAACACGGCCTATACGATTTAGCAGGCCAAAGAGACATGAAACGATAAGATCAATGATAATTGTATGGATATAAAACTCACTTTATTGAATTTATCATTTAAATTTGAATCACATATTCATCATAGGGAATAAATAGCATTACTCTTATTAGAATAATGCTATATATCTGTGCTCGCCACTAGAGATGATATGCAATGTGGTAGGTGATGTGGCACGAAATAATAAGGTCTAATATATGAATATGTCAATATGATAATTTATTTTACTTATGTGCCACATGGGATAATCTCGAGTGGAGATAAATAGCACTGTGTTGACATGGAATGACATGGACAATTAAATGTACAGATAGGAAGGATCCACTTTATTGGTTTTTCATTTAATATTGTTATCTCATGTATGATAATCTCTCGTGAGACTAAATAACATTATCCAATTTAATGTTCACGAATTTTGCCTTAAATATGGAGAAAAGCTCGTAATATGAATGCCTTTATTTTACATACCTTCACCCCTTCTCTCCTATAAATTAGGTTGATTTGGAGTGTCATTTTATCATATATGATATAGTGTTATCTTGAAGGCGAATATTTTTTAATTTTCAAGTTAACAAAAGACAAATAGTTCTTTGGAAGCACTGTTTTGATCTTTCTTGTCCTTATTTCAAGTAAGTTTTCTCTTGTTCATATCACTTCCACAATTTCAAACGTGTTATCTAATGTTTGGTCTTGGTCTCATGATTTTTTTTTTTTTATGTTCTAATGATCTATCTCTATTAATATGAATTTGTTGACAGACGATCGGACATGTCAACACTTGCCTACTATTTCTCGTTATGCAATTCGTACCACGTATCCAACAAAGTTATATTATATATTAAGTACATCTTTTGCATGCATTATCAGTTATATTGGACCCTATAATAGACCATTTTCATTGTTTTGTTATTTAATTATATCTGCACTTGTTTAATCTAAATTGTTGAACTTGATATGAAGGTATGTACGGTTGATATCATGAACTGAAAATGACTTAGCATAGACCATTTTGATTGTTTTGTTATTTAATAATATTTGCATTTGTTTAATCCACGTTGCTGAACATGATATGAATGTATGTACGATTGATATCGTGAACCAAAAATGACTTGGCATAAATAAGAAAGAGAAAAACATGACAATATTCAAGAGTTGTTTTGTCCATTCGAGTCAAGTCAAATGAACAAAGCATTTATCCTTTTCTTGTTCATAATTCGATCAACGAGCAAAAAGTTGATTTTTCTTCGATCTTGATTATGGTTACTAATTGTTTAAATTCTTTATGTCGTTGGATTAATTGGTGGATCACCGTAGATATGATCCTGTACAGCGAAGCAAGGTTATGTACTTCACCAAGCGGGTCGATCAGAGGCCTATGCTTCTTTGACAACAATTGTCTTCATGCTCGCGTGAAAGAAGGCAAAGATGATGGTTATTGTGATGGGCACTTTAAATGCATTTGCCATAAATGCTGTTAAAAAGACCGGCCTCCACCCAGGGACGATTGACCCGGTGTAAAATATACAAATTTTGGTTGTGATCTACCACTTATTATTCAGCCAAATCAGTGTTCTAAAAAGCGTGGAGATCAAGTTTCATGTTTTACGAGTCTAGATTTTAAAGTTGCCTATTATTATTATTACTACTATTTTAAATACTTAATCATTCAAAAAATTATTTAAGAAATAATACATACCTAAAGCCTAACATTATAAAATACTATATTTGCTTATACTTTCTATAGTTAGTCAATTATACAAATTATAAAATTTTGAAATGCAAAAATTAGATTATGTTTCGTATTTTCAACTTTCAACTAAACAAGTCTTACTTAACAGATTTATATGAATTTCATACATACTTTTGAAGTTTTTAACAAAATGATAAATTTCAAAATCATAATTACATAATATATATAGCTTAAATCTTATCAAATTTTTATTGGATAAAGTCAATTTTGACTTTTATACATATAAAGTCATTTAAAAATTTGAAACTAATGTCAAATAAAAGCATTTTCAAAAAAGGAAAAAAATAAAATAAAAGTTTAATGAACTAAAGTCTAATAAAAGGTTTTTAAAATAAGGGGAATAATAATAATAATAATAATAATAATAATAATAATAATAATAATAATCAACTAGACAAGTCTTACTTAACAGATTTATATGAATTTCATATATACTCTTGAAGTTTTTAACAAAACGATAAGTCTTAAAATCATAATTATATAATATATAAATATAGCTTAAATCTTATCAAATTTTTATTGGATAAAGTCAATTTTGACTTTTATACATATAAAGTCATTTAAAAATTTGAAACTAATGTCAAATAAAAGCATTTTCAAAGAAGGAAAATAAAAAAAAAAGGTTAATGAACTAAAGTCTAATAAAAGGTTTTCAAAATAAGGGGAATAATAATCGTAATAATAATAATAAAGCGCGTGAGCGTATTAAGCAGTTTCAACTTAGCAATTGATTGCTTAATTTGCACTTACTGCTAAGGCAAAATGTTTTGTCCATTTATTCCAAGTAATACATTTCAACAACCTCACTTTATCCATCAATTTCTTATTCATCTGAAAATGGTTTTGCGAATCCAAATACACACTAATCATCTACTCACTGAGTAAAATGCATTTGACTATTCATCCGCATGAATTGATTAACAGGACCTTTTCGAATATTTGGTCAAAGTTGATTAAAAATCAATCTTATTTAAATCAATTTTGAATACAATCGTTTCCCGAGATACAACGATCTATTCTTGTGCTACTAGCATTTAAACCATAAGAAACGACGAAACAAAAATGTATCTTGTACTCTCTCTATGAAGAAGGACTAATGCAACATGTTTTTAGTATATGCAGGGCGAAAAAATAAGATATAAAAGATGATATGAATGAAAAATGAATTCTGCAAATGAGGAGTTCCTACATATAGATATTGGAAAGACGTGTGTCAAAATAATAACTTTTAGAATAAGAGATATCTCAAAAAGTTATGACATATCTGGACAACTTTTGTCCAAAAGACGCGTTTTTCATCAAAAAGTTATGACATTTTCGGTCGAACATGTTATAGAGTATTCCATCACGTGTCACATTTGCGTTAATTGAATATTTCACCATATACTAATTCTAATCTTCATATAATTTTCATGTGTTAAGTGGCTCACATTTGACCTTAATTCCTCATTCACCCAACCACAATAATGCACTCATGAAGTAGAACATTAGTCAAAACCAACTTTTACTAACTAATTTCTAACAATCCCCAATATGAATGAAATTATTGTAAAGGAATATGTAGACACTAAAGATAGTATAAACAAAAGTATGTTGCATCGGGAGAGGTAGTTTCTGGATTTGAACGTGCCTTCGTAGAATATTATCAAATATATTTGGCTAATTAGTGAACACCACATTTTAAATTGTTCAGTCGTTTAGTGTGAACTAAGGCAATAGTACCTACACTATCTTTCATAACACTTTAGGTTCTCATAGTTGTGTTCATTTTGTCCCCAAGCAACTCTTTGTTTTGTTTTAGATAATTCAAACCTTTTAACATTCTCATAAAAGTGGCTTACAACATACTGTTGTGACCTCCTATTCAGAGTTCTCTACCACTTGGTTTATCCAAGCTATAGAAATCAATAAAAATATAACTTAACCTCGTACACTCTATTGAAAACACTTTTCTCATCATATGAATGGGTTGGAGATAACTGCTAAGAGTTTCATGAAAGCTTCATAAATTAAGAATCAATAATTTTTTTATACGGCATAATAGCCGAAAAATCAAAACATTCCTTGCAAATGTACCCAGTGGGACATATTGTTGTTTAAAAATCACTATTATAAAACTATGGATGGACCATCTCAAATGAGGGACCAAATTTAATGTAAAACCCTCTCCAATATGAAGGACCAAATATACTGTAAAATTTGGTGTAATGAGAAGTGTTGGTGTAACACGATTCATCTACACCAAATTTGAGAATTTTCAATAATTTTCATTTTTGCCCTCCCTTCTCCTTTACAACAAATATTTATTTTGCGTGCATTCATTTTCTATATTTTAGAATGTATATATTTTAATTGATTTATAATTATTTTGATGTGATTGTTAGGTTTATTTAACATTTATTTTCAAATCTAATCAATTAATTATAAGGAATAATTATTGATACAATAAATTAAATAATATAAATTGCAATAATAATAATTTCTAATTTAATGATTTTTTATAATATAATTTGTAATTAAATAATTCAAAATAAAATTAAGTGTAAAACCATCTTCAATGGTCTACACCACATTTTGTATAACTTTCACACCAAATTGCAATCATTGGAGAGGTTACACCAAATTACAACAAATTTGGTATAATATTATACCAAATTTGGTGTTCCTCATTGGAGATGCACTTGAGGAAGAGAAGAGATACTTGCAATTACTATCACAAGAAATTCCTCTATCTTCTAAAGGGGTCCATCTTTTGAAGGCCTTCGTCTTATGTGAGTGATGAGGTGAATAAGTAGAATATGAAAGAATTAGGGGACGTTCTCTTTATTGTTTTCTGATCGATTTTCTGTTTTCGATTTTTCAAAATATTGAAAACGCGTTCTCTTTCCCATTTTCGAAAATGAGTTTTTGAAAACGGCTGAAAATTTTGTGAAGAAAACAGAAAACAACTTTTTTACGTTTTGTCTATTTTCTTCACAAATCTGTCAAAACTCAAAAAATACGGGTTGATAAATATTTTTTCAAAACGACAAAGAACGAATTTTCAATAATCTCAAGACGGACTCCCAAAACACAAAACGAATTCAAAACTCAAAACACAAAATTGAAATACGAAGAAAACGTCCCCTTAAGCTTTGAACTAACATTATCTGGATGGAAATGGTGACTAGAATAAGTGATATGTAAAAAATGCTATGCTTTATATGTTAACTACAAGGACGTTACGCGTGTGCATCTCCTAATTGTAATGATTGGATTGGCTCCAACCCTAAATCAGGTAGATTTTATTGACTTGGCCTTGGGTTCTGGATAAAATGAACACTCAACCGCGTCTTCACGGTAGCGAATGATATCCAACCTTTTTATCTATTCCTTCTCAATAAAGGCATGGATGGACTATGAAATGCTCCTCCGATAGGTTCAAAAAGTCTTGTTGTATATTCACAATTACGGTTACTTTTAAGTATTGGATACTTGTATTATCGAGTTGTGTAACTATTTTAACTCTAAAGCATATGTTTGATAAATAGGCTTCAAGCATGAATTTTTAAGTATTTACTATTTAGAAAGAAAATAAATTAAAACTTTATTTTTATTTAACATTCAACCACATCCTATATTACATACTAAATATTTACTAAATGTTAAAAGGCGTACACGTTGCCTTTACAGCTCTAAAGATTATTGCGGCAATTAGCCCTTATTTAGCCTTAATTTTTTAAAATTCATTTTTTAATACACATTTTATGGGATCCACAACTTTTATCAACTTTTCAATTAAACATATTTTTTTTATTTTTTTTTTATCAAAATCTACTAAAAACTAATTTTTTGCCAAATTTATTAAATAGGGGCTTAATGGTTTTTCATTTCCTACAATAACACAAATGAATAAAATAATGCAATCTATCTGCATTGGGATGTTCCTACATGATGAAGTAGGGGATGTGGCGTGTGGCGTGGACTGAGATCCATCTTAAAATAGCTTCATCATTTAATGTCATATTATATGGAAACAATTGAATTGTGATAAATAGCATTACTCTAAATAATAGAGTTGAAATTTGCCTTCCAACTTGCTGTCTACCAAATGATTTATTGATACATCATTTTAAATTAACATGTCTAACATTTCTCTTACGACACTTGTGTTTAAAAATAGATGTAAAATAACGTGTCAATGAATCATTGGTGGACAACAAATTGGACAATTAATTTTGAACAATAGATCTCAACTACAAATGATACGATCAATTAAATGTAGATTAAGACTCACATGACATTAATTGATAAGGCTAATAATCTAGTTTTCATACATATAACCTCAATCTATGTAGTGTTAGGTGATATGTTAAATGAAATGTGAAATGAAATGACTCATTTAATTCTATTTATTATTGAATGTCACATTAGCACCATTGGTGTTATAACCCCAATGTGGCTCAATAATATTACTCTACATTAATTAGTCTGATCTCTTCATGCCTTAAATGACAAAGCTAGTTAAGTGTACAATATGTGTTACAGGTATTAATTGATAAGAGCAATGAAGTAAATTTCTTATTTATATATTTAATTGACTTAGGCATTACCTGTTTAAAATGATATGCCAACTAAATATAGAGCAATGCTATTTATCTTGAGAATTATGCCCATATAATATGACATTAAAAGGTAAGGTCAATAAAATTGTGTCTTACATATATACTTTTAATTAGCTTTATCATTAACACTAAACTATAAGTCCATTATAAATGTAAAGTAATACTTTTAATCCCAATTTGATAATTGGAGATTATCTCAATGTGATGTGCATTAAATTATAAGATCAATAAAGTGAGACTCAATTTAAAACATTTTAATTGGTCTTATCATTTAATGAATATGATAAGGTCAATTATATGTGGAGTAAAGCTATTTATATCTATTGTGGAGTATCCCATGTAAAGTGGTATTAAATAATGTCAAGTACGTTAATTGACTATCATGTCATGCCTCAAATGATCGTTGGGTCAATTAAATATAGAGTAATGTGTCTCTCATGGAGTGATCGAGTTGGTGGAGTGTGTGAGCGCGGAGGTCTTTAATCATGAGTTCGATTCTCCCTATTAACATTTTCTCGATCGAATCTGTCGTATCGGGCTTACCTAGTATGGTTAACCTTACTGGCGAGTCATAAAAATTTCAAAAAAAAAAAAAAAAAAAAAAAAATATATATATATATAACCACACTAGGCATCCATCTTGAGATTTTTTTTTTTTAAATGTGGACAAATTTCAATTTTTTTTACTGTAATCAATATTTGTTATATTTATTTTGAATTTGAAGAATAACATCTTTTGAATTTTGATTTATTGGTGTGCATATATACTGAAATGAACGTTAATCATAATTATGTTCTTTCTTAGTATTCCTATCAGTAGTAGTATTGTCTCATTTATTTTTACTTTTATCAATATTATAAAATATTTACTATATTTAAAAAAATATTTTCAATTTAAATTATCTTGTAAAAAAAAAAATATAATCTTTTAAATAAAGGATATAAAAAAAAGTTATAAAAGCTTACAAAATAAAAATTCATAACTCACATAGTAAAAAAAAGTTGGTCTCTATTTGAAATAGGGAATTTAAAATTATCTTGTACGCATCAAACTTGTCGCAAGTCGGTTTCTCAATTTCTCCTTGTTCATATAATAAATCATTTTATTAACATTATCATTTAATGCCACGTCAGATTAGGATAATCCTCTCAGGGGATAAATGGAATTACTCTACATTAAATTGGCATTAATGCCACATCACATAGAGATACCTTTGATGAGGCATGAACTGATCTGGCAAATTAGATGTATGGATATACAGGCCGACTTTATTGGCCTTATAATTTAATGAAGAATGCAAATTTGACACACAGCACCCCCTCCTATACCATATAAATTAGGTTGAGTTGCAGCATCATTTCATCATCTAAGGTATGATATAGTGTATGTAGAAGGTGAATAAATTATACTTTTGGAGTTAACAATGGACAAAAAGTTCTTTGGAACTATGATGTTGATCTATGTCTTCTTTATTTCGAGTAACCTTTCTCTCTGTTGACGATTACAAATTTGTTATTTTGTGTTTTCTTTTGGTCATTATATGTTATGTTCTAACAATTTATCTCTATTAGTAGGTACTTGCTGATAAACAATAGGAGACGTCCACTCTTGACAACTATTTCAAATATGCAATTTATACCACTTATCGAACGAAATCATATCTCTTCGCTCACAATCTCTCTCCTCTCTATAAATAAGACCATTGAGACGTCCATTTTTTCATCCCAATTATATGCAATCATAGCATAACATTATTCTCTTATTTCTCTACAAAAATTCTGCATAAACTTTGCATAAATTTTGATTTTCTTCCGTTCATTCATAAAAGGAGTACAAAATTCTATTTTGGTTTGCTGATCTTGAATTTTGGAGTGCTACTAACACAAGAGGATAAAGAGTTCAACTCTTGCCTCGACTCTGCTTCCATTTCAGTTGACGTTATTTTGTAAAATATTTTGTTTTTCTTGCCGTTATTCTGTCCAACTTTTGGTAAGGTTGGTAAGTTTATTTTGATTTTATAAGGTCACCACTCTACTATTTTTCCCAACAATACGTATTTATTGTCAAATCTATATTGCTGTTAGGCCTGGGCACGGGTCGGTTCGGTTCAGTTCTGCAGAGAACCGAATCGAACCGAAAATTTTCGGGTAGTTAGTAAACGGAACCGTCGGGTCCAAATATAATTTTGGAACCGTCGGGTCCAAATATAATTTTGGAACCGTTCGGGTTCGGTTCCATTCGGTTCAGTTCGGTTCGGTTCGGTTCTGTTCGGTTCCATAGTATAATTAATTTTTTTAACATTTATAACAATGCTACAGTCTGACATATTAAATCTTAACTTTTACAAATTAACGTATTTCAATTTAATAAGATATAAATAACTAGTTGTCCAATAAGATTAATTTACCAATATATACAAATAACAAAAAATAGATAGTAAATTAATAATACTAAAACATCGGTGATCCATATAAATTAAAAGTCATAGACTCGTAGAGATAAAATATTTTAAAGTATTGCTAATACAGTAGTACTTACTTAACAACTATGTGATTTAACCATCAATTACTTGACTTGTCATACTAGATACTAAAAAAAAATCTACAAGAAAGATTGAAAAATCACAATTAACAAACATAAATAAACAAAAAATTGTTCAACTAATAAAATTTAATAAGAAAAATTATAATATATTTTTTATTACATATCTCAATGCCATCATAGAACCCAGTCTCTTCATTGCAAACTCTATATTTGTTAATTTATTTTTAAAAAATTAAATAATTTGATTTATCTCATATATAAAAATTTAAAAATTTTAAAAAAATTTGGTTCTTATTCGGTTCTTCGGTTCTGGGTCTAGAACCGAGAACCGATCCGTACCCGTCGGTTCTTGATTCTGATACCCGTTCGGGTATTTCATTTACGAAGAACCGCTCGGTTCGGTTCGGTTCGGTTCGGGTCCGGTTCGGTTCAGTTCGGTTCGGGATATATGCCCAGCCCTAATTGCTGTACACGATTTAAATGTACGTATGTTTGATATCATCGACAAAAAATTACTTGTTACAATTAAGAAAAAGAGATACATGACAAAACTCATGAATTGTTGTCTAGTCAAATGCAACATATGTACATTTATCTTGAAGATAAAAAGTTGTTTTTTCTTTGTTTTTGATTCTGGTTACTGATGTTTAAAATTCTTTTTGATTGGTGAATCACGTAGATGCGATCGTGTTCAGTGAAGCAAAGATTTATGCTTCACCAACTGCGACATACAGAGGACTATGCATAATGAGGTTCTTATGTGCTTTAAATTGACGGGGAGAAGGTTCGGACGAGGGTAAATGTAAAGGGTTCCGCTTTCGATGCATTTGCTATAAGTGTTGTTAAATGGACCAGCCTCCTCCCAGCCACGACCTTCCTAATTCCGGATCACTAAATTTTGATTTCATTTATTTTGAAAGTAAAGGTTAGATAACGGTGACCCAAACTCTGTTTAGTCCGATCCGAAAGCTCGTGGTATGACATATATGATGAATCTACAATTATGATAATTTTTGGGATCTGTGGTGTTAGCGGAGGAATCAGTCCGAAAATGAGTTGCTAATTAAGTAATTTATTGTGTTAAAATATCCTAATTGGACAAGATATAGCTTTAATTATAAAAATCCCTATTCTAAGTAGAGGTAAGCATTATTTGAATTCAATTGGCTTAAAATATGATTTATTTATTTTTCAATAATAAGCCCAAAAACCTAATAAATCCTCTTGTTCTCTCATTTTTGAGCACTGTTACTATCTTAAATATTAGAGTGATTTTGTCACTTATTATGTGGACTCTCACTCATCATTTTTTATTAGTTTCGATGTCTAGCAATAGACAAAGACTAATTAACATATGTTCATATATTTCCGACCAAACAGACAATATCGGAGAACTTATTGTACAATTTGATCAAACATAAAATCACAAAACTAAATAAAAATAACAAAAAGCGCCATTGAATAAATGATTTTAAACATTGAGTATAGATATTATCAATTTTAGAAAGAAAAAAAATAGACCATACTTAATGAAAATTATGATGAAATCAAGAACATTGCTATCTATAGCACCAATGACAAGTGAGTTTTGAATGCATTTTGATTGATTTAACCATTAATTTCAGTTATGGTCCATTGCCACTTGGAGTTGTTATGAGCAGGATGTTACATAGGATTACTCTGAATTCAAATATCAAAAAAGTGCAACATTAGTATCAGAGACTCAGAAAATAGTCATTATTACATAGTATCTAACACTCACGTTTAAATACAAAGCACAAATTGTACTCACGCTTTTTTTCATGTTAAAGTTGGTCAATGTATACATAATAACAAATTAACATGAAATTCTTGTTTTAAGTAGAAACTACATAATGGACTCCAAACATTTTAGGAATCATCGACATACTTTTTTAAGTCAATTTCAATGAAAAGTTGGATAGATTACTATGCTTATTATTTTAAATTAGAGGGTGAATTAATTTTTTATCATCCATGTACAAAATATTTCTAGCTGAAGAAAGAAAAGAATTTGAGTGATGAGAAAATCAAGCAATTAACTAACAACGCAACGGTATCTATTTGTATTAACTATTTAACTTCGTACAATAGAATTATTAACATAACAAATGTCCAATTTCTCGCCATGGGTAATAACGAATTAACTACTCAACTTCCTCAACGGAATATACCAGGAAATAATAGATGACTCGAAAACTTTCTTGTTGATTTAAATGATTAACGAAACCATCTCAACGGATAAGCTCAGCTGGCTTACTAAACAAGAACCCCTTGTGAGGCTATTCTAGCGCGCCACCCATGCATTAAGATAAGAAAGAACGAGGCTGCTCACCTAATCCTTTAGAGGTGGGATTACTGATTGGCTGTTCCAGAAGGGAAATACCTGGCTAAAGATCATAACAATTAAAGCTCCTCAGTTGGTAGATCTTATTTAATTGTAATCTTTCTCTAAATTGTTTTAGATTGGTAATTCATTATTTTTTATTTTTGCATATGGCCATGGAATATAAGATTTTCTCTGGTTATGTCCTCATCATTCCCAGTCCAACCATCTATTAATACAACTAGTGCACGATTACAAATGGCCAATGGGTCGATTTAATTATTTGGTTCAATTAGAGGTTTCTTGTCGAGTTGGCGATTGCTCATATTTCAATACCAAAACATTCGTATTACCTTCTATACTACTTTGAATAAAATGGTAGAATGCTGTCTATAGCTAATTTTGATAAGTAGATACATAAAGAATTATAGACAATAACGCTAAGATAGATATAGAAAAAAAGTTCATTAGGGACCCTTGAATAAGGTAGAAAGGTAGAAAAGTAGAAACCCTTGGTTCATTTAAACATTGCAATACTTGAGAGTTTCATAAGAACCATAAATAAGATAAACATTCTAAGTTCATTGAAATACTGTAATACATGAAATAAAACTCTAATTTCCTCCATTTGAACGAAAATTAACTGGAAACATCACAAGAAATACTAAATTACTTAAAGAAAAACAACAACACAAACGAACCATCATCTGGTTTTGTCATTGATTAGAAATATTTATTTGTTTGTACCACCTCTTCGCCCTATTCCTCCTCCTTGTCCTCGCGCCCCTTGCCTTCCTTGTCGGCATCCACATTGGGCTTCTCCTCCTCCTCCTCCTTTTTCTTCATCTGCTTTTCCTCCTCATCTTCTGAATCATCATAAAGAAGAGCTAACTTGAATCTCCTTTCATCCCAAGAACAAAACGAGAAATTAAAATTAATTTCCACTCTATCAAGGACGAATGCACCACCATTTCCCTCAGACGTCTGGTAAATCAAAGGCTCGCCACTTTTCGAACTCTTCAAGGAAGAAATTGGAGCCGCAGCAAGAAGTTTCCCCTTGTAAATAGTACCCGAACTGTTACAATTTTTAGACAACAAATGCGTGCCAGAAATCCTCTTCGTCTCCTCCTCACCACCCCTGGAGGAATTCAAACCAGAACTCTCACCAACCTGAACAGAAGAGTTGGCTATAGCAAAGGGTGAAGGTGTTGGCATTGCCATCGCTTTGACACTAGGGTAATCTGACTCCACTTCAGATTCAGACGGCAAATATTTAAAGAAGCTGAGTTTTGGAAACTTTTCCTTCTTCAAGATGTCCCTCAGACATATGTACTTATATTCTTGAGCCATTGGTGAAGAGTAGAAGGGGTTTTTTAAGGGTTTGGTGAATATGATGTGTATTCTAACTGAGGAGATTAGTATAAATAGATATGGATGCCACAAAAAGTTAAGGTTAATTCAATCGAGCTTTTGTTAGTGAATGTAAATATAGGTGGGTTGCTTAGCGTGATTGGGGTGTACCGTGGCGTGGGAGTAGGGTGTCGGAGGTTCCACATACAAATAGGAAATAAGTTTGCTTATTTCATGTTCGCGCTTTCATTATAAAATGAAAAATTGATCATTATTATGTATACGAATTAAGTTTATCGTGTTGGGCGAAGACGGAGAGCAAGGAGCTTGAGGAGGTCTGCAAACTTTTTTCGTAGCTTAAAATTTTTTAAGCTGATCAAACATATTTATGATACACATTTTTTTGTAGAACCTACAAATGAACTTGGGTTAGGTCATTGATTTAATTGAATTAGAAATACATCATTTATTTTTTTTTTTGTTTATTTATTAAAAAGTGGATCCATTTTTAGATCAAAGTGAGGGTCAAAATGAGTTGCTAATTAGGTAATTTATTGTGTTAAAATTACCTAATTGGACAAGATATAGCTTGATTAAAAGAATTCCTATTCTAAGTAGAGATAAGCTTTATTTGAATTCAATTGGCCTCATATTTGAATTTTCTTCAATATAAATGGTTATATAACTGTCAAATAACCTAATAAATCCTCTTGTGCTCTCTCTCATTTTTTTAGCATCGTTACTCTTAAATATTAGAGTGATTTTGTCACTTATCGCGTGGACTTTCAATCATCATTTTTAATTAGTTTGGAGGTCTAGCAACAGACAAAGACTACTTAACGTATGTTCTTATATTTTTTACCAAACAAAAACATCGAAAAACTTATTGTACAATTTGATCAAATACAAAATCACAAAACTAAATAAAATAATGAAAAACCCCAGTGAATAAATGATTTTAAAAATTGAGTATATATATATATATATATATTGTCAATTTTAGAAACAAAATTAAAAATCTTATGTAATGAATGTTATAATGAAATCAAGAACATTGTTATCTAACACCAAAGACAATTAATTTTGGAATGGGAAATCTCCACTTGTACATGGCCCATTTGACGCCCCTGTCCGTCCAGGACCCTGGACGTATATCCTCTCTCTTTGGAATGCATTTAGGTTGTTCCACCATTAACTTTATTTTGCAGCATTACACTAGATTCAAAGATCAAAAAGTACAACATTGGTATCATTGATTATAGATGACTACATGAAAATTATAGATGACTTAAAAAATTTCCCATTGATTTAAATGATTAACGAACCACACTTTTATATAAAATTAAATAACTAATTGACTTCCATATCCACAATGGAAAATAACTAAATAATTCAAACTTTCCCTAACGAGTTAAATCATAATTATCGAATCAACGATTTCTTTTTAAATTCAACAAGTTACTTCTTCAATGAAACATAAATAACTAAATAATGTTACTTAGCATCTTTAAATTCGACAAGTTACTTCTCCAATGAAAAATAAATAACTAAATAATGTTACTTCGCAACAGTGGTGTTAAAACACCAGTCTATGTGACATTAATAAATAATACAATTAAATGAGTGATGTTACAGTACAGATGGTGTTGGATAATATTATTCTAACTAAATTAATGACTCAGGCTTCTTTGATTCAATAATTAATGAATTACACTTCTCCCGATGTACATGGTGATCCCTGTCCACCTAAAATTTATATGTATATATATATACATACTGAAAAAGAAAGAGAATGTCAGTTATTAGAACTAATTGAGGACTAAATACTTATCTTCTAGAAATCCTTTGTACAAACGAATATATGAATTAGGGAAACAATGGAATTGAGAGAATTCATAAATGTTGTTGCAAGCGCATATCATAAATATTTTAATGTATTCTTTCCTTGCATTGTTTTAAATTGGTTTTTTTTTTAACTTATGCAATGGCTATGGATAAGATCCCGATCATTTCCAGTCGAACAATCTATTAATACAATTAGTGCACGATTACAAATGGGTCTATTTATGTGGTTCAATTGGAGATTTCTTGTCGAGTTGTTGATTGTTCATATTTCAGTACATGAACATTCATATTTTCTTCTATACCACTTTGAATAAAATGGTAGAATGCTGTCTATAGTTAATTTTGGTTAGTAGATATATAAAGAATTATAGATAATAACTCTAAGATAGATATAGGAGGAAAGTTCATAAGAGACACTTGAATAAGATAGAAAATCTTATTTCATTCAATTTTTAATTTTCCTCCACGTCATTTTATGTAATCCCTTATTTATCAATTTTATGTACAATTTGCATAATCCATATGATAAACATTCTAAAAAATACTGTAATACATGAAATAAAACTCTAGTTTCCTCGGTTTGAAAGGGAAATTAACTGGAAACATCAGAAACACACCATCATCTGGTTTATTAGAAATATAAAATTCTAATTATTTGTTAATTGTACCAGCGCCACCTCTATGCCATCCTCCTTGTCCTCCTCGCGCCCCTTGCCTTCCTTGTCCGCATCCTCATACGGCTTCTTCTCGTCCTCCTCTTTCTTCATCTGCTTTTCCTCTTCATCTTCAGAATCATCATACAGAAGAGCTAACTTGAACCTCCTTTCATCCCAGGGACGAAGCGAGAAATTAAAATGAATTTCCACGCCATCAAGGACTAATGCACCACCATTTCCCTCAGGCGTCTGGTAAATCAAAGGCTCGCCACTTTTTGAACTCTTCAAGGAAGAAATTGGAGCCGCAGCAAAAAGTTTCCCCTTGTAAATAGTACCCGAATTGTTGCAATTTTTAGACAACAAATGCGTGCCAGAAATCCTCTTCGTCTCCTTCTCATCACTCGTGGAGGAATTCAGACCAGAACTCTCACCAACCTGAGAAGAAGAGTTGGCCACAGCAAAGGGTAAAGGTGTTGGCATTGCCATTGCTTTGGCACTAGGGTAATCGGACTCCACTTCAGATTCAGATGGCGAATATTCAAAGAAGCCGAGTTTTGGAAACTTTTCCTTCTTCAAGATGTCCATTAGACATATGTACTTATATTCTTGAGCCATTGGTGGAGAAAAGCAGGAGGGTTTTTTAAAGGTTACAGTGTTTGGTGAATATGATGTGTATTCTGAGGAGATTAGTATAAATACAGATGGATGCCACAAAAAAGTAAACTCAATTGAGCTTGTTTTAGTTAATGTAAATATAGAGGGGTTGCTTAGCGTGATGGCCGAAGGGGTACACTGTGGCGAGGGAGTAAGGTGTTGGAGGTTCTTGTTCAGGGCGGAACGACGTTATACAATACGATATGAATTATTGATCACAACAACCAAATGAACACGAAGACAATAATTTAATTTGGCAGAGGAATGAGAGATTTTATTCAACTATAATGAAGAAAGAATTACAATAATTATGTTTCTCACAATTATTCTAACTTCTGTAATAATTCAACTTGTAAAGAAGAGCCAATTATATATAGAGATATCTAAATCCTAACAATATTCTTAAAAATAGAAATAGTATAAAAAAAAAAATTATTGGATTAAAGAAAAAAAATCTCAATAAAAAAATCCGTGTAATAAAGGAAATAATATTTTTCAAAAAGAAAAAATGAATTTGGGTCACAAACCCAACAGTTCCACGTACAAATAACCAGTAAGTTTTCTTATCTAATGTTTGTGCTTTCAGTTATAAAATGAAAGATTGTTTATTAATCTATATACAAATTAAGTTTATGTTTGAGTGCAGATGGAGGATAAGGAGCTTGTTGAATTAAAAGGAAAGGAAATGAAGAGAGAATTTGTTCTTATTTCAGCCTCTGAAATGGGTGAATATACAGACCATATATAGGTGCCAAAATGAACAACCACTATCCAGCTGGAAAACTAACTCTATAACAAACTTGCCAACTGACCTCTATACAAAAAAACGTGTATACAAAAAATGTGTATTCAGTTCTAATACTCCCCCTCAAGATGTGCTGTAAATGTCCTTTACACACATCTTGGATGAAAATGGTTGAAGAACAGAGGCAGGCAGAGGCTTGGTGAAAGCATCAGCAAGCTGGTGTTTTGAACGAACTGGAATGAGCTTCACAATCCCAGCTATAAGTTTGTCGCGAACAAAATGACAATCGATTTCGATGTGTTTAGTACGTTCGTGGAACACTGGATTGGTTGCAATCTGAATTGCAGCATGATTGTCACAGTATATGATGGTTGGCGGTGTGGTGACCACAATCGATTTCGATGTGTTTAGTACGTTCGTGGAACACTGGATTGGTTGCAATCTGAATTGCAGCATGATTGTCACAGTATATGATGGCTGGCGAGGTGGTGACCTGAAAATCCTCCAAAAGTTGATGTAGCCAGATGACCTCACTCAGGGTGGATGCAAGAGCTCTATACTCTGCCTCGGCTGAAGAACGCGAGATAGTCGGCTGCCTTTTTGATTTCCAAGAGACCATCGAATCACCAACAAAAATACAAAAATCGGTAGTGGATTTTCGTGTATCAATGCATGACCCCCAATCAGCATCAGAGAAAGCGCGAATGCTGATGGAAGAACCAGCAGACTTTTGTGCAGAAAAATAAAGACCTTGTCCAGGGTTACCCTTCAAATAACGCAGAAGATGATGAACCGCTTTAAGGTGTGGTTGTCGTGGCTGTGACATGAACTGACTCAGCTTATGAACAGCAAAAGAAATGCCAGGCCATGATAAGGTCAAATAGATTAGTCTCCCAACCAATCTTCTATAATGAGAGGCGTCTGGCAGTAAATCTCCTTCATGAATGCTGAGAGCTGATTTAGAGTCCATAGGGCTGGTCACTGGTTTGCAACTTAGATAACCAGCCTCTTCAAGTAATTGCATTGTATAGTGACGTTGAGAGATGGTAATACCTGATGAGGAACGAGCAATTTCGATCCCCAAGAAGTATTTCAAAACACCCAGATCCCTGAGCTTGAATTGGGAATGTAAGAAAGCCTTCAAGGAATCAATAACATCAATGTTGGGTCCAGTGATGACAATGTCATCCACGTAAACAAGTAGGGCCACAAAGTTGTCCCCTGAACCTTTGTTGAAGAGAGAGTAGTCTGATTTAGATTGACAAAAACCATGAAGAATGAGATCATGGGTAAACTTTGAATTCCACTGTCGTGAAGCTTGTTTAAGTCCATATATGGACTTGTGTAATTTGCAAACCATCTTCTCCCCCTGGTTGGAAGGCTTAAAGAAATCATATCCAAGTGTAAGATCCATATATACTTCCTCAAACAAGTCACCATTCAGGAAAGCGTTATTAATGTCCAATTGGAACAAGTGCCATTTATTGTGAGCTGCAAGAGTGAGTAAGACTTTAACAGTGGTATTTTTGGCCACCGGAGAAAACGTATCAAAATAATCCAATCCCTCTAGTTGGGTATAGCCTTTGGCAACGAGACGTGCTTTATGTCGTTCAAGGGATCCATCGGATTTGTACTTGTTCTTATATAACCACCTGCAACCGACTGAGTATTTTTCGGGAGGGAGAGGTACAACTGACCAGGTGGAGTTGAGCTCCATAGCTTCCAATTCAAGCCTCATTGCATCACGCCATTGGGGGAATTTGACAGCCTGATGGAAATATTGAGGTTCGAAATGAGAAGAAATGTTTAAGACGAAATGTTTGTGAGGAGCAGATAGATTTTTATAGGAAACATAGTGACCAATATGATGTGGAGATGGAAGATGAGACTGATCAGATTGAGAGAGTAAATGGCAATGATAATCAAGAAGATACTTGGGAGGTCGAGATGAACGTTGAGGTCTTCGAGTGTCAAGACAAGGAAGGCCAATGGGATGGGAGGTAGTGGAATGTAAGGATGAAGGAGTAATAGCTTCATGTGAATGGGTACTGTGATCAGCAACAGGCGGAGCAGGGTTAATGGGGATATTTTCTAATTGGTTAGGCATATCTAGAGGAGAAGACAGGGAAGAAGATGGTAAGACAAGGTCAGGGAAGGGATCTAACACCTGATCAGCCTGTATAATAGTGTGAAATGGAAATATATCTTCGTGAAAGATAACATCCCGGGATAAAAATATTTGTCATGACTTAATATCAAGAAGTTTATACCCTTTGACTCCTGATGGGTATCCCAAGAACACACACAACTTGGCTCTTGTCTGAAATTTATCTCTATGGGCAGTGAGTGTGGATGCAAAACCTAAACACCCAAAGACTCGAAGATGATGGTAGCTAGCCGAATTGCTATGTAAGATTTCATAAGGAGTTTTATGTTGTAGGATGGGAGATGGGGTCCTATTAATCAGGTATGCAGCCGTCAATACACATTCGGACCAGTAGGTAATAGGAATCCTTGATTGGAAGAATAAAGCCCGAGCCACATTCAACAAGTGTTGATGTTTTCGTTCTACAACTGAATTTTGTTGTGGTCGTTCAACACAACTAAATTGATGTAACACTCATTTCTCAGCAAAGAACTTCGTAAAAGACAACTCATGAGCATTGTCTGATCTGAAGCACTTAATGGTAGCATTGAATTGTGTAGCAATCATATTAAAAAAGCGATGCACTGCACTTACAACATCTGACTTTTGTCGCAACATATATATCCAAGTAAATCTGGAACAGTCATCCACTACAGTTACGAAGTACTTGTGTCATGAGTGTGAGGGAACATGATATGGTCCCCAAATGTCGCAATGCAACAAATCAAAAGGCTTACTGGACAATTTGTTATTGGATTCAAACGATAATCGCCTTTGTTTAGCAATAGGACAAATATAACAAGGGATATGTTTATTCAATCTTGAAACATCACAGGCTACATGATTTCTCAACACATCTAACCTTTTAAAAGATAAATGGCCAAGTCGATTGTGCCATATATGAGCAGAAACATTACCAACAAAAGCATTTGAAATCGGAATTAAGGTCTCTGGTGTCTAGTACATATAATCCTTGAATTTTATCACCCTTGCCAATCATCTTCTTGGTTGTAGCTTCCTGAATGATGAAATGGTCATGAGAGAAGCTTAAAGTGAGTTGAGATTCAATGGTTAAAGCACTAACTGATAGCAAGTTGAAGTTGAATTGAGGCACAAATAAAACATCATATAACATAAGTTTGGGACTTAATCTGATATCATCACAAAGGCTGACTGATATTCTCGTGTGATTTGGCAAGGTAATACTCGCATTATCAACTGTTCTCAATTTCATAAAAGGCACCAGCAGAAGAACATACATGTCTAGTAGCTTCTGAATCTACTATCCATATCTCTTTATTAGTGAGGATGGGGTTGATTGATAGGGAATAACAGATACCTGTAGCACCTGAGGTGATTTATTTGTCCTGATCAGTTGAAGCATCATTTGAGCTCGAAGTCAGGTGGTTGGACAGCATACCCATCAATTGCTGATATTGAGTGGAATTCAGATTCTGCATAAAATTCTCCAAGCCATTTGGTTGATCAATCTGGGTATTAGCAGTCAACTGATTCACAGAATTAGGAGCAGTATAGCTTTGGAAATTTTCTCTCGATTTTGGCTTGTATCCTGGTGGATGTCCATGGATTTTGTAGCACCTATCAACTGAATGTCCATGGTACTTACAATGAGTACAATAAGGCCTCTCCTTCTTCATGACATTTCCAAAATGACCAAACCTAGAACCATCGGTGCGAAAACCAGAATTATTCACTGATCTTGCACTGTCAGACTTTACAGCAAAAGCAGCGCCATTTGCATCATTCCCAAAGGATTGTACACTCAATTTCCTCTGATTTTCTTCTTGTGAAATTAGTGCAAAAACCTTATTGATAGGTGGTATAGGGTCCATAAGTAGGATCTGGCCTCTAGCTTGAGAGAATGATTCATTTAACCCCATAAGGAATGACATAATGTATTCCATTTGGTAGTATTCATTCATCTTCTTAACACCTCCACATGAACATTTTCCACAATTGCAGTTTGGTCGAAAATTGATCAGTTCTTCCCATATGGTTTTCAGTTTAGTGAAGTACACGCTCGTATTGCTCTGATGTTGAGTCAAATTGATCAAATCTTTCCTCAGTTGAAAGATCCGTGGACCATTGCTCTGTTGAAACCTTTCTTTGAGGTCATTCCAGATCTCGTATGCTGTAGAGGCATAGATAATACTAGCTGAAATTTCCTTTGAAACTGAGTTAAGTATCCATGACATAACCACATTATTGTTTCGAATCCAAGGATTGATCACGTCAGAGCTTGTATCCTCTGGTTTCTTCATTGATCCATCAATGAATGAGAGTTTATTCTTCACCGAAAGGGCAATCGTCATTGCACAACTCCAAGAGGCATAGTTTTCTCCTGTGAGCGGCTGAGAGACAAGCATCAATCCAGGATTGTCAGCATGGTGAAGGAAATATGGACTAGACGGATCATCAATGGCGGATTTACTCATGGATGATCGTGAATCAGAAGTATGTTCAGATTGTATCGGTTCCATTACAATTGAACTGGTATAGGGAAACTCAAAGAGTAAAATAGAATAGATGAAGAAGAAGAACGCTGGTAGAGAATTGCTCTGATACCATGTTGAATTAAAATGAAAGGAAATGAAGAGAGAATTTGTTCTTATTTCAGCCTCTGAAATGGGTGAATATACAAACCATATATAGGTGCCAAAATGAACAACCACTATCCAGCTGGAAAACTAACTCTATAACAAACTTGCCAACTGACCTCTATACAAAAAATAACAAACTTGCCAACTGACCTCTATACAAAAAAACGTGTATACAAAAAACGTGTATTCAGTTCTAATAGAGCTTGAAGAGGTCAGCATACTTTTTTTTTAAAGTTTTTTTTAAGCTTAAATTTTTTGAAAAGACAGAGATTACGGAATTGTAAATAGGGAAAGTTTTTCTTAGGCCAAAAACTCTAACCCATCGGGTTAAACAATAAAATTACAATTCGCAGAAAATATTTACGAAATTGTAAATATTGACATGTTAGCAATCGAAACAGAGTAAAAAGTGTAGAAATACAAACTTCAATCTAGAAGTAATATGTACGATCACCCTAGATAAAGATGTAATTACAGAAACCTTAACGTGAAATTCGGAACTATAGAAAACCAAAAGAAAGAAATTTTGACCCCCAAAAAAAAAATTTATCTGGATCCAGGATCGTTCGCCGGAGTGGTAAATTGTAATTTTCGTCGCATGCACGATTGAGAAGAAAAAATTGTGAAAAAAGGTTTCCTTCTAATCAGTAGTTGACGCAGAGATTTTGTATTAGTGAGACATACTCAAATATGTCAAAAGCTGGCAAAAAATTTAACTATTCGATATCTTATTATAATTGTTCCTACGCGTTCTCATACATTGATAACGTTCCATAATGACATCATTTTCAATATTGGAAAATACATCATTCTCAATATATGCAATCAAACTATCATTCAACCATTGATCCCCAATTCGATTAAGAAAACGATTTTTGACAATTGACATTGCAGAAAATGCTCTCTCGACTGCAACAATAGTCAACATCTATCCCTGATTCTATAAACATCTATTTTCTTGAATTGGAAAAATCTGCTCCAACAGTCTTGTCAAGATTTACGCTAGAGACATTAGTGAAGCATATCAATAAGGAAATATGTCTATTCCATGTTTCTCATCGAACAGGTTAATCAAAATGATTTCCACGCACAACTTTGGAGCTAGAAATGGAATTTTCAACTATGTATATTGAAATATTTGATGCTTACATATAAAGAATAGTATAAATAGAAGGAAGACATTATATCCAAACCAACAGGCAACACCGGCAAGGCGACAAGGCGACCAACAGTCCATAAATCAAATAAATAAAACATCTAAAATAGAATAGATTTTAAGGGTTAAAGAGCGTATTTGGCCAAGAATAGGCTGCAGTTAGTGGCGCTGGCGGTCCCGATCAGTGGCCGAAAAAGAAGGGCGACGGCGCACGACAGATTTTCGCTTGAACAGCGATGTCCTCTCTCAGTCAGTCTCTCTCTCTCTCTCTCTCAAATTGAACGCGTGTAAAGTGTGACCGTATGGGTGTGTGGCTATGTTAGGTCACAAATTTGGGTCCAATGGGCCATTGCAATTTTAATGGCCCATTGGCCCCAAATCTAATGGGTTTTCAATTTTACCGTATTTAAAAAAACAAAAAATTGGTTGGTCCCAGGACCCACCAGGTCCAAAGGTGGGTCCGCCAATGCTTCTAATAAACTTAGTTAACATCGATGAATGGCTCAACTGTAGACTTCAGAACGTGATACGACGTGGAATGGAAGCGAGTATCTTACATGCTTATGTGGCATAACAAGGAAATGAATTTATGATTATTTACTAATCTATTTGTACATGTCCGATATACATAATAGATACACCTCCTTACATGGAGGGGGTCCACGCATGAAAAATTATGTGTGGGCTCCCTCCAAGTGAGGAAGTGTCAATGATTATGTATCCATTTACTAATTACAAAGAATATTACAACATTGATATATTGTTAGGAAATTTTAACATCTTTGTTGACAGAATGTTTCATGACAAGTCTATCAGTAATCAGTTTTAAAAAATAAACAATTTTTATATGGATTAAACAATTTTATATGACAATCTTGGTTGACAACTCAAACTTGTTAAATATCACATTCATTCATTTCAAAAAATTATTTTTAAAATCAATGGTCCAAATTTTGTAAACACCAAACATTATCAATCATAATTGTCAGCAAGGATTGTACAAATAGGTTAATTCTAAACTTGTTGCTTAGGGTTGACAGGGGCTATTTTCAGGTGCTAAAATGCCAATTTTTTTATTAGCAAATATATATATATATATATAATCCTGTCAATGAAAATTTGTCAAGTGTATATTTCTATAAAATCCTGTTATTGACCATATTCCTGTAGCAGGTAAGTCTGGGCACGGTTCGGTTCTGAAGAGAATCGAACCGAACCGAAAATTTTCGGGTAGTTAGTAAACGGAACTGTCAGGTCCAAATATAATTTTGGAACCGTTCGGGTTCATTTAGGTTCGGTTCTGTTCGGTTCCATAGTATAATTAATTTTTTTAACATTTATAACAATACTACAGTCTGACATATTCAATCTTAACATTTACAAATTAACGTATTCTAATTGAATAACATATAAATAACAAGTTGTCCAATAAGATTAATTTACCAATGTATACAAATAACAAAAAAATAGATAGTAAATTAGTAATACTAAAATATCGGTGATCCATATAAATTAGAAGTCATAGACTCATAGAGATAAAATATTTTAAAGTATTGTTAATGTAGTAGTACTTACTTACCAACTATTTGATTTAACCATCAATTACTTGACTTATCATACTAGTTACTAAGAAAACTTTGCAAGAAAGATTGAAAAATCACAATTAACAAACATAAATAAACTAAAAATTGTTCAAGTAATAAGATTTAATAAGAAAAAATATAATATATTTTTTATTACATGTCTCAATGTCTTCATAGAACTCATTCTCTTCATTGCAAACTCTATCTTTGTTAATTTATTTTTAAAAAACTAAATAATTTGATTTATCCCATATATAAATTTTTTTTTTTTTTTTAAAAAAAAAACCCGGTTCTTATTCGGTTCTAGGTCTAAAATCGAGAATCGAACCGTATCCGTCAGTTCTCTATTCAGATACCCGTTCGAGTATTTCACTTATGAAAAATCGCTCGGTTAGGTTCGGGTTCGATTTGATTAAGTTCGGTTTGGGATATATGCCCAACCCTAGTAGTAGGTCTCACAATCATTCACCATCATCAATGCATTTGTCATCCAAGGTGGAAAATTCATCGAGAAGAAAGCATTATTCAAAGTAGTAGTATTCATAATCAATGATTGTAATAGTCATTATATATAACATTTTACGTTATATAATGTTATTAAAAGCTTGTTTGAGCCTATTTTTTGGTCAAAAATATATTTTGGAATAATATTTTGATGCAGAATATGTGACTAAAAATAAGGAAAGATTTTGAATTTGCATTTAATAGTATTTTATTGAAAAATGTTATTGAAAATAAGAAAAAGAAAAATCTATCTTAAAAATGGAGACCAAACAAGGACTAAAATATATTCATTTCTAAATTGATAAATTATGTGACATAAGATATCATGTATGATGATTGCTGCAGTGATTAACTATGAATTACTATATTGAATTACAAAATACGAATTTTGTACATAACATGTCTTATAAAATGACTACTGCAATAACTGATTATAAATAAAATTATTCTTTTAAAAATAAAAGTAAGAAATATAAATATGACTTTTTACACGCTTGTATATATTAGAAAATGGAAATGTTTGAAATGAGGAAATTGTCCTTTTTTTTTTAATTAAAAGGAAGAGATTAGAGCATGTTTGGAGTGCACAAGAATAATTTAAAGGTTAAATATATTTACATCACATTTTGAATAATTAAATTACATTTTAATTGAATGAAAGGATCATAATCTCAAATTTCTTTTCAACGCATTTTTATTCTCAAATTAACATAAATGATTTATTATTATGATTTCTTTCCAAAATTTTATTTAAAATATGTTAAAAATGCTCATTTGTTTTACTGTTCCTACAAAAATTCGATTAAATATTTGACCCTCATTTTAAAGTACGTTAATAATATTTTAAAGTTTTCTTTATTTGTAGTTATCTTTACAAATTAGAAATTTGGTTTGATTACTGTTTTTTGTGATGACGGTGTTAAGTCCTTCAAAATGAAATACATTTTATATGGATAGAATAAAATACGTTTTATATTGATATGCAATTGCTCGAACACCTTCGATAATAAGAGAGCAATATTTTTTTAATGAGATCCTTAATTCGACAAAAATAACACAAATAAATTCTTTTTTATCTTTAAATTAAATATAACAAAACGCTATCGAGAAAGTCTTGCATAGTTAATGATGGCACAACGCTCCGTCCCTATCACCCAAATAGTGATATCCACCTCGATTCTTATTTTTATTTTAAAAAATAAAATATATTAAATAAATAAGCAAACAGTACTTGAAATGAAGATATTTTAATTTTTGTCATTGCCCTGCACTCCCAAAACTTTTCGAAAAAATAATATGTTTACATCCTCGTACACATTATTGTACACAGCTCCCTCACATGAGAGGAGACCCACGGTGATTAAAATGTTCGTGGCCCCCTCTTATGTGAGGGGGTTGTGCACAAGGACTGTACACCAAGTTCCTCTTAACTTTTTGATAGGCCTGTTGCCAGTCCTATGCATACTGTGACCTAATATGAGATCTATTGTCCCAACCTTTCTATTCCCCATACATTTTGACACAATAACACATCGCCTCTTAGGAAATGAAAAAACGTCATCACATTTTTTGACACAACATGGTGTCTTCTCATTTCATTTTTTTTTTTTAAAGAAGAGGTGATGTGTCAAAATACAATCTCGCTACAGGTGCCCGATGGATTACACTTTGATTTATCCGACCTCACTCGCCCTCTCACATTGAGGGTGGGGCCCACACATTTGTCGGAAGTGGGGCCCTTACCCCATATGAGGGCGCCGGTGGAGTTGGGTAAACAAAAGTTTAAATCACCGAATACAAATAGCTTAATTCGTCAAAATACGTGGAAGAGATAACTAAAAAGATCGCAAATTTAAGACAACATATTGAACACGACCTAACTATTAGACACCTCTAATCTCAACATTTGAAACATTTTTCCTTATCAATAACCGAGTCAAAGACATGAAATTCAATTCTAACAATTGAGAAGCAAAAATAAGGCTTTCCAAAGTGAAATCATATGTTAATAATCCTAAAGCGAATTAATCCATCTTTCATGATCAATCAACTAACATTCAAGTCTGTTGGATCATTGTTATGTTTAGTTCATGCAGAGCAAACCATGGGAATTATGGACTAGTAGAATGGACCTAGAAAGGTCCATGTTAAATCTTGTCTTGCCTTGTTTTGTCCGTAAAATGTGAATGGAGTTGTGTCGACACACGGGATCGGACCTCAGGTGAGGCAAATGAAGACCTAGCCTCAAGCTCTAACTAAAAATTGGCTCATAAACCTTAGTCCTTAATCTTTAGCACCTATTAAAAATTTATATCCAACCTTAAAAGTAAACTTTTCAATCCCCAGTCTTTAGTTTCATTTATATGTTTTTGTCTTTTTAATGTAGTTTCATAGACGTTAATTTTCTCACGCGAGATGCAAAAGCCATTTTTTTTTTTTTTTTTTAAGAGTGGCAAAACACCTTGCTTAACACCTAATTGAATCTTTCAAGCCTTCTTTTTCAATTTAAAAATTATTTCCTTCTTTTACACACAAATCTCGTATAAATTTAGTTTAATAAGTGACCATTTTATTAAAAAGTTGTGAAAAATATTTGAAAAAAATGACTGCAACTCATGACATTTGTTTGTAAACTGTACGAAAATTTGTTTACATCACTTTCATATTTATTGTACATAGAGAATTATGATTTATGTTCGAAATTGACAGTCTTGAAATGCAACTTATCAAAACTAATAATAATAATAAAATTGATGTGTTGCATAATTTGAAGAAAATATATAGTTGTTTCTCAAATGCGCAATTGCATACAACCCATTTAATAACTCATAGACAGCCACTTCACACCTCTAGTTAGAATATAACACATCGCTAAAGTTTAAAATGTGAAAGCATATAAACCTCGATGCGGTATGTGATATTTGTGGTTGAAATAAAATAAACAAAAGAGATAATCAATTGAAAAGGGGTTGTGACGTCGTGTGGGGTCACAATGATCTGATACTTCAATGAAGGAATGACTGTAGGAGGTGTGGGACAAAAAGACATGGACACTATCTTGGTTTGTAACGATATTAAGGCATGTCTGAGCTGCATTCTTTAAAAAAAAAAAAAAAATTTAACCAGCAATTTAATATCATTTCAACCACACAGTAATTCATCTAAAGCACTACTAATATTGTTCTCTTGAACTTATCAACTATTTTCTCAAATAATGTATACTTAAAATAATATTTATACCATTTGATATCCTAGAAATCTTTATTCCTAAATAACATCCACAACCCCTATTTGTTTGGCAGCTTTGACTTGTTCATAAAATGCTTATCCTCAGCAAAAATCTTTCTATACACCCTAATCATGGGAATTTTGGACTAGTACAATGCGACTTCATGTTGAATGCGACACATATGAACCAATACATATGGCCATGCCATGCCTTACCTATACAAAAGAATAATGCTACTTATACAGTTGTACATAATGAATTATCTAATGATTTACATACAGATGAAGTATCAAAAAGAGAGTAAGAAAGCAATTTATTTTTTATTTATTTATTTGGTTGAAAAAATTATAATTCAATCAAATCTCACTACATTAGGTACATATAGCACAACCGTAATGCATCGATAAAATTTAATTCAAACATGACCTGTATAATGTAGAAGAATGCAAAAATGGTAGAAGAAGTGACAAAAATATAGAAACAGCAAAACAACAATTTTATAACAAGTGATAAGTTTACAACACTGCACCTCTTTCCAGAAGAGCTGGAAAATGTTCACCAAGTTCAACTTCAGTTTTCTTTATGTTCTCTTCAAAATCAAATGAATTTGAAGAAATAGTTACGACGGAAGCAATAACAATTACTGGAATGTGTTGGAACAATTAGAATTTAGTCCCAACCATAATTCAATTTAAATTAAGTACCTTCCAATATCGGTTGTGGCTTAAATAGAAGGTAATAAACAATTAGTGTAGTTTTGTCCCATTAATAGCTGGAGCAGCACCTCTAGCTGCTTTGACATAAGCAACATACTCACTGAAGTGCATGGTAAATAAGGTGCTCTCGTAACGGGTGAGTTGAATAAGCTTCCGCAGTGACTCATTGATGGTGCCATTGTAACCTGCCTTCCTAATCAATGAGTCAATTGCCTCTATCTTTGTCCAGCCTACATGGAAAAGGGAAACAAAGAATCAACAAATTGAGTTCCAATGAACAAAACACGTTGTGCTAGGCTTTGTGTCTCTTCCTTCATAGCTGAAGCAATTAGCTGGCTACAGTTTGAATTTGCAAAGATTTATTTAAAACAATTCTCTACATGTTAGGGAATAATTAACTATCAATGTGTCGTCAGTTACATATAATGTCTTTTGCTCTGATGTTTAATCTATTATAACATTTCTGTATTGTTAAGATTTCAAAAAGAAACTATCGGACAAGTTGCCTTGGAAAAGAAGAAGATATGTTAAGGTCAGATTATCTCATGACTGTGAGTAAGAGAGTGCTGTCAGTCAACTCATTGGCACTTTCCTCATTGTTACTGATAGGTGCAAATCATGCCTTCCTCATAGACTCAGTTATCTTTTCAGAGTTCCAGCAAAGGACTCTTTGTAGAACATAAAGGGTTGGAACTTTTTGTGCTGCTAAAATGTTACAGTTATTTTGTGATAACAAAGAAATCAAAGCACTAGAAGTAACCTTCATGAGCAGCCACCTCAGGTAAGTACGTGGCACTTCGCCTACTATTATAATCAGGATCTGTAAATTCAATAATCATCCCATGCTTTCCGACCTGCACAAACAAACCAATTCTTGAGAACATATGAACATAGCAATTTTCTTCCTGGGGATTGGCTTACTTAAGTCCTTCCTACTGAACTCACTCTGGTACAACCAAGCTTTAGAATCAAGACATCTTACCTATAAACATCACAATAGAAGAGAGAATTCCATAATACAGCTACACTTTGTAGAAAGATTATAAATGCAAAATTAAGATTAACTCGTCATAATTGAATTTACAGTCTGATCACCTCAGCACAACAATTTGGAAAGTATTAGTTCACCAGGGGATTAGGATGAAAAACAAAAGTGAACAATCTCATACTGCAGCGTGTAAAACAACATATTTCTAGAGCTATTGTATAAAACTAGTGGGGTAAGATACGAAATAAAGTTGTAGTGACAAAAGCAGCAAGAGGGCTATAAAGTTTAGTCCTTTGCGTTTGAGCATGGGGGACAACTTAGTATTGAATCATTTAAGCCTTCTGAGATTGCAGTTACAGCCACTTGTGTCGGTATATTTCTTGTAGATATGGAATCTTCTTTGACAAAATTCTGGATTTATAAAATCAAATATTTGGCCGTCGAATTTAATGGATATAAACTGAGTGTCCTCATTTACATATTACTCATTTGCATGCAGCAAGTGTAGAAGAGAGTCAAGGGATATAAACTTAGTTTCCTCATTTACATATTTACACTAAGTGTAGAGGGGCATCCGTCCATTTATAAAAGAACAATATATACTGCAAGTATAAGCAATTACCAGAGACAATAATAACTAAACATTTCTACTTCTGAGGATAATTGTTCCACAATTGATTAAAGCACTTATATCCTGTCACTGCCAGTATACGATGTAACATTCCATTTCCCCCCATCATATTATTTGAAAGCAACCTGTTGGCATTTGTGGGTTAAACATGACGTGAAATTACATGATGATGCAGTGAGCATATACTGAATCAGAACATGATGAAATATCATAAATAATTCAACAACATGCATTCTGTTGTTTGAATTTATCAAAACATTGTTCTAATACACAAAGATACTGTTGGTGCAGTGTAATACAGTGTGGATAGCACTAAGTCCGATATAACATAAGTATCATAATATACATGAACATATAGCATAAGTAGCACGATATGCGACAAAGGAACATAGCATATTAATCTAGTTCTAAGATGAATGCTAAGGTACCGAGAAAGCTGCATGGTTAGACATAAATTGCACATAGTGCACACATAAAAATGCTAGGAAATTCACAACTTAGAAAACTACCTCCCAGTCAAGATAGTCACGAGCAATTTCATAATTTGTCAGAATGGAAACTGTACATTGCAAGTAAGGCAATTCTTTAGCTTGTATCGGGGGAAATCGACGATCCCTAAGGGCACTGCAAAATATATTTATATAAAAAAAAAACGAAGAATTAATTTAGCCACTGCTTTAAAACTGGTGGAAATTTAATGAGATGTACCGGTAAGGAATTAATCATAAATTACGACATACTAACTAAATAAATACTCCAGAATACAGTGGAGAGTAATTGGTACGAGAACAAATACTACTGCTGACATAGTAGGCCAGATTCCATGCTGGTGATATGCACAAAGGAATTGAAATACAAAAGACAACCAGGGGCAGGGGAAGGATAATGTTTAGTGCCCATCATAACTAATCATTGAAGAGATACAGCAAATAAATAAATAAATTAATAGATAACCCATCTACCAAGTTCTAAATTTATTCCCATCTACCTCCCTAATACCCATCTCTGCAAGCTTTACTAGATCAACATTTTGTACTTATCCAATCCTGGGAACAAGTACAGTCACACACCACATGTTTTTGCAGATAATTTCTAAATTACTTCATCCCAAGACACCAATGAAGACATAACTAGTGAAAACGAATGGCTGGATATACATTCTATAAATTTTGTGTAAGAAGATGGGGGAATTGAATATAAGCATGTGTAAAAATCACTTAGGATTAAAATCAGTGTTGCTAATTTCTATCTTTCCCATGACGACTATGAACAAGCAAATCAAAAATTTCACTAGAGAATTTCGAATCGCAACATCGTGCTGCTCATGGTGATTCGCGATTAGTATTGCTCACTTCATAAACCAGCATAAAGGATATTAAAATGTAAATTAAGCTGGACTTAAGAACATGTGCAAATTAATGAACAAAAGAGCAGTCAGGTTTCCTTTTCGTGAGACACGATAGAGTTATTTGATTCACTAATAAATGCCAAAAGAAAGAGGCTAATGGAATCTGAGTTGAAGATTACTCATGTCTGATTTCTCACAAATGCAGTGCACAAAAAAATGCCACGAATTTGAAAATTTTAATATGGAACCACCTTGTTAGAGCATAGTCCCTGAAACCATTGATTATGTAGTTAGCTTCAAGAGTTCCAATGCATCCACGTAAACGAGGCTCCCCTCCATTCACCACTTTCTTCCAGGTCACAAATAATGGGCTGAAACCAGAGTGTAAGTTGGTCCAACAATAAAAATTATACCCACATTGTTCTGGTCATCAGCATACATTTAATTTATAATAAGATAAGGTTCCATTATTTAAAGTAATTTTTACTCTTTTCATAAAAAGGATAGGAAAAAAGAACCAGCCGTAGCTGTAGCCTATGCATGATCGCATCAAAAAAACTGTTAAAAATATAGAGAGTCCATCCTTGAGATTTAATAAGTGATAACAAGGGTATAAAGAACAATAAAACCGCACTAATTAATTCAGAAGACAAAAGTGTTTTCTTACATAATGGGAGCAAAAATAAAGAAAATAAATAGAAAAATAATATATTTTATCTCAAGGATTAAAAGAAAAAACCAAAAAAAAGAAAAAATATCTGCTTTGACAAAACTTCCGTAATGGAGATACATATATAGACACGATGCATATGAAAATTCATAAATCAACACAAACAATCCGGAAAATAATTTAAATAACTAGAATTCTACAAGCAAACTTATTTTTTTTTTTTACAGAAACTACGAACTGGAAAAAAAATGATACGCAAACAAATAATCATCTAAATAATTGATTAAATATATTCCAACAAACCCCAGAAAAAGTATGTGCAAAATAGCAATAACATCAAAGAAATTGAAAAATAAGAATAATCCAGCATAACAAATGAATATCATACTGTTGACCCTCATCGAAGGCAGGAGGGGGAGCTCGTTCGCTGTTGTAGTGAGCCACCAGCGTGTCAAAGCAGTAAACCGCCATTTCCCTATTTGCCGACACCATTTTTTTTTCTTAAATTTAACTCTCTTTCTTTTCTTCAAAATTCGCAGCACTTTCACTGAATTGAGCTAGATCGATCGGATTTTATGAACGGAATAAGAATTTGACTATTAAAATAATTAAATTATGAAACGAAGAATTAAGAGATTCTTTATAAATTAATGGTGGAGTGAGGGACTCTCTTTTGCCACGGTTCAGAGAATAATTGAAAGAGGAAACTAGCGCTTTATGTCACCAATTATGCGTCATTCTATTGACTGGCATTGAAAACAGGTGCTGTTTGGTTCTTCTTCATTTTTTTATTTAAATTGTCTAATCAGTATTTGAATATTAAAATGCACCTAATTTCTGAACGGGGTAATTGCTGTGGAGGTCCCCCAAAGTAATTTATTTATATTTCATTTTAATCCTTAACTTTTCACATATGTTGCGCATGTGAGCGTAGATGTCATTTTTGGTTCAAATTCGTTTTGTTTGGAAGGTGTTTATAATCTATTTAAATTATAAAAAATAACAATAAATGATGGATAAGTGATAATACTTATAGGTCCAATGAAATAGAAAAAAAAATATTATGTTTGATCAAAATTGTTTATAATTTAAACACCTTACAAACAGGTTTGCTTCAAAAAAAAAAATAGAAAGAATAACTTTTTCTAAAAAAAAAAATAACTTACAAGCCCAAGGAGTGCTTAACATGCTGTTTTTACTCGATAATGTCAAAATAATCGTAAAACGAGCATGCAATCCTCCAACTATAGAAAACATCGATGCTACCAAACTGACAACAATTGAGCCTAATGACGAAATGGAGGGCGTAGTCTCTACAAAGAGACAAAAGCAATAAAACTTGTAAGTCAATTTTTGAAAGTTGAAGACACTTCACAAAAAAATAAGACAATTGAGAATGTAGAGCATATTTGGAAAGCATATTATAATTATTTTGGAAAAGGCTTCACTAAAAAACCAAAAACTAACCCAAGCTTAATATAGTAGGTACAATAAAAAATATTTTGCTCGAGTTGGGATTGTCGAAAATATGTAGTTTTAACTTCATTTCGGTTCAAAAAAGAGAGGTCTTTTGTAGCAGTTATTGCAAATACCCAAAGAATTAACATGGGAAGATGTGATTGTGTTCGTTGTTAGTGCTTAGTTGTCGCTATTCACAATAAAAAAAAATGAGTTTTGCTACATGAACATTGAGGATGACCACATGGATGACCCCAGTGAGTGTGGAGGAAAAAATTATTTAGTTGTCCCGCACACTATGGGGTCATCCATGTAAAAAAAAAAGTAGCATTTTCCAAAAAAAATATGCACTTGATAGAGTTCAATCAAGCATGTCTCCTACCCAAGCACAAAACAACTAGTTGAGGTATCTATGCAATGATGCTATTAATTTATACTGTGTTAGAAAATCACAAATAATTAATGATTTAAGAAATTATAGTGGTGTCATTTCTTTAACTTCCTATTTGTGATCTAAAAAAAATCATAAAGGCTATATTTGGACGATCGTCCATTACATTGATAAGTTTTATGTTAGTCCTAAGATTATGTTGGCTTGTTACCGTCACCAAAATCACTGAGTTGTAACCAGGGTTTGCATTTTGGGTGTTGAAAGTAGGCTAAGTATGTTATTCTATATTGCTAAAAACTGCCTTTGGGGTGCTGAAAGAAGAAGCTCGAGCGCCATTTATTGAGACCTACCGTCCAAGGTATGTCCATGAAATACTCGAGCGTTCATCAGGCGGTCGTCCCATGCCAAAGTTCCGCTCAAGCAATCTCCTGAACGGGGAAACCCTAATTTCCATCTTTTCAAATTAAAACTTTCCCCAACTGAACAAAAATTGCATTTTTCTTCAGATATATTGGGGAGTTGTTCATTTGAAAAGTGTGTTGTGAGAAAAGAAAACAAGAGAGCATATTTCACTTTACCCTCAAAATCATAGATTGGAGTTTATTTTCTCATAAAGAAATCAAAACACAAAATCCTCTATCATTTTACTTTGAGTATTCATGGTTACAAGAGGTAATGGGAGTTCCGTTTATTGGAGAACGAATTCGTTCTTGAAGATCATTAAAGAAAAGTTGTACAAAGGTTCTAGAGCAGGTGTGGGTGCAAATGCACACAACCGATGAGTTTTTCGAGTATTTACAGATTAAATATCAGAGTTTACTAATGTTTAATCATGTTTGATTCAAAACTTAAATTAAACCTTTTTATAGTGGATCTTTTGATGGCAAAGAGTGCTAGAAAGTTTTTTCTCTTAAAGAGTTCTTCAAGGATTTTTTCTTCGTAAACAATTTTGGTGTTATTTATATTCTTGCACAGTTACTTGTTTTTGTGAATCCTGCAATTTTAATATTGTCGTGTATGAATCTAGACTTAATTATTTTTGACTTGTTGCAAATAATTATTGATAATTTTGTTAGAGAAATTTTGAACACCTATTCAATCCACCCCCCCACCCAACCCTCACCACGCCCATGGGATGTTTGTTGGGCCTTACTTTCACTTTACATTTTGGACCATGTATAAAAAAAAAAATATTATATTTAAAGTTAATGAATTTTCACACAATGCACAATATATTTTCAATATTTTAATGTGCATCCTACGTGAATTTTATTACGAATATAAGGTTCATAGTTTCACTTTTGATAGCATTGTTGTTAACATAAATGTTATAGAAAAATTTATTAACCAAGACAATCTTGATTATGATGAAAAGCTTTTTCACGTTCATTATATTTGTCATATTTAAAATTTAATTGTACAACGTGGCCTTGAATATATTGTATCACGACTCACAAAAGCTAAACTTGCTATTGTTTTTATTTTTGTCTCTCCATCTCGCAAAGAAGCATTTGCAAGTGTATGTGTAGATGAGAACTTACCTGACAAGATGTCCACAGAAGATATAGCAACTGGTGAAACTCTACTTATTTCATACTAAATTCATGTTTTAATTGTGATACAATTATTAATAATTTTTTTTTTTTTTTTTTTTATGACTCAGGAACCCGCAGCAGCTACTGGCGGAGCCCGACCACTCTTAGAGCGGGGCTCGACCACCAGTGCGCACTGGGTAAACCTGAGGCCTGATGCAATACCCGCAAACCACACCAGGCGGGTAAATCTCCCCCAAGGGGAAGGCGGATATCTCAATCTGGGTTGAACCCTTGTTGAAGGAATACGATTGTTTTGCCAACTTGGCCACACACTCTTGACAATGATTAATAATTTTATAACAACGGCTAGTTGTGCAACGGTGCTCACAACAAAAAATGTAGAGTGACACAATCTCCAACGATTGTGGCAACGGTCCATGTCTGAGGGAGACGGGAGAGGAAAAGAGAAAGGAAATGAAGAAGAGAGAAAATAATGTAGGATTTGAATTGGGTGGATGGGGTAAGGCGTGAGTATATAAATTAATTTATAATATTATTATTATTATTATTAAATTATGAAATTATCACCTAATTTTTGTATAAACTAGTTGTAAGCACATGTTTTGCACATCATATGTATCAGATGAATGATATGTATAATATTTTTAAAATATACTATTTTGAAAGTTGTTGAAGTAATTGATATTATTAAAGAAAAAATTAAAACTATTAAAAATAATGAATGTAAAATTAAAAATAATATTGTCAATCACGTTTATGTTGATGATTTGAAATTCAGCAATAATTATTCAAATAATTGATTAATTATTATTCAACCGTGATGAACAAAAACTATTCCGTTAACTATTTGTTTAAGGGTAATTAATGTGATTTTTATTTATTTATTTATTTGTGTGTGATCCTTCGATTTCTTTGAGAATCGTTGACATCAGTTTCCCCTTATAGCTATATAATTTTTATTCTCGATGCAAGAATTTTTAGGTTTTTCTTATTTCAACGAAGGTAAATCAAGAACACGTGTTCAATAATGATTCAAAAACATCATTACATATTATTGTTTTTTGAAATATGTGTATGTGTGTGTGTGTGTGTGTGTTTATTAATTGTTTACTAATAATTGTGTTTAGTGAAAATTGATTGACTTAATTTTTTATAGCAATAATAATTATTAATAATCTTATTTGGAGGAAATAAATTGAATCATTTGGTATTCAAATTTTATCTGTATATTCATATGTAATTGTCAATTAAACCAATTTTTAAATAAGTGCCATAATAATTATAACACATCAATGCTGCCTTTCAATCTTGTTTATTTATTTATATTTTTTTTTTTGTAAACCAAACGAGGGTATATTATTGTGCATATAGGTAAAATGTAGAGGTAAAATTGATATTCAAAATTTTTTCCTCAATCCCCGCTTTTAATACATTGTAGATGTAGACGCAGATAAATCATAACTGACTTTTGAATTGGAAAGATTAAAAACCTGTGTGGATGTAATTTCCACTTAAATTATTAACACTCAAAAATCTTATTTAATATTCATGAGTACATCTTACTTTATGTGGCGAATTCCCTCCTACAATCATTTACCATGCCATATTTTACATTTCTGTTGCCATCAGTCAAGAAATCAATGTTTAAAGATCAACAATTATGGAAAAAAAAAAAAAGACAGGTGAAAAATAGTATTGTATTACTACATTACATAAAAAAGACCACAATAACAAAACACTAATACTACATGGGATGTCCTGAAGAAACTGAAGTGGAATCAAATCTAGAAAACCAATTCAGAAAAATGTCATGCTACATGTTCTTAATTTTCTTACCTTCCTCGGACTATTAATTTATTTTCATCAATCTGAATCATGTCTTCTCTTTTCCTTCTCTTTGTTGTGTTTCCTCTTGTTGTCATCCGAAGCATGCGAGTGCCGCGTCTCTCGCTTTTCATGCTTCTCACGTTTCTTCTCGTCACGCTTTCTTCTCTTTCTGTTACTTTCATCTTTGGACTCTTCTTCATCATTCCTTGCAGGTGCGATTAGCATGGGATTATTCATCTTCTCAAGTGACTCGGACTCCAAATTGGCAGGTAAAATTGATTCTTTCCAAGGGCGGGACACCCTGCCAATGTGCCAAAAGTTAATAAGAAACTGGAATTAGTGAGGGGTTTCTTTTGAGAAAATGGAAAGCGGGGCATGTAAAAGGAAAACATAATTATGTAAGTATCATACCTAGATAAACCAAGACCCTGAACCTGAGCAGCTTCAGCATGGCCAGCTCCCAAGTCTTCTGCAGTAGAACCTCGTTTTACAAGTTCAGCCAATTCATGTTTATCTAGTTGATTACCTTGAGATTTTTTTGCCCGTTTAGGAGCTAAGCCTAGAGCCTCTCTCATGGCTTGCTCCTCTTCCTCCTTGATCCTTCGTATCTCTTCTTTAATAGCGTCTGAATTTGTAGCCTCAGATTTTTTATCACGGGCATACCAGTGGAGGTCTTTCCCTGTAAGAATATAAATTCAGACATGATATAAATCAGAAATAGACCAATTTAAACCTCAAAAAGTGTGCATCTCTTTAATAACGCATTCATTGATAGTGTAATGAAAGCTAAAAACTTAAGGTAGAAATCACTCGAAAGTGCAATTTCAAAGTTAAACTGGTAGGTACACCAAAACTTTATGACGCAAGCCACAATTTATCAGAACGGATTAACAATGGCAGAAAATGCTTTCTTTAAGAGGCATGTAGACTTTATAATGTGAGTGCCAACAGCATAAATCTCAAGGATCTGTTTTCCACTTGGAGTTTTATGTTACTTTGCCCCTGTTTGGTAACCATTTTTCCCAAAATGCATTTTTCTCTTTTCTTTTCAACCACACATTCTTCAATAAAATAATATTGCACGCAAACCCAAAAAAATCCTTAATTTTTAACCACACATTCTCCATCAATCAACTATTTTCTCCCCAAAAATGGCTACCAAACAGGGGCTATATCTGTTCTTCTGAACCGCTCTGACAGGCAGGAAGTCAATTTTTACAGACTTCTTCTAGGACCAGTATTCTTATTGTTAGATTGAAACTTAGTGTAGGTTATACCTTAAGTTCTACTTGGGATGCCTAAATTAACTTTATTTTTAATTTCCCACCACAATTAGTTTCTTTTCCGAAGTTATAACAGGTTTAGAATGCTTTAGGGTCTAGACTCTAGAGACCCTATAAATAGGCCTCAGTATTTCAACCACATACACTTGAATAACAATTACCTTTGGTACAAAAAGTTCTGGTTTGATAGCATTTATGCCTATGACACTAATTACTAGTGTTGGTAAAGCATGTCCGCACATCAATTTTGTTCCTAATTTATCATGTTAATATTTAGAGGCAGCTGAAAATCCCAGGGTGAGCTAACTCAACAGCAGAAACAGATGCAAAAGGGAATAGAGCATCTCACCCAAGAGATGGAAAACCTGTGTACAGTTGTACAAAGCCTTAAGGGGGGTAGAAGAGTCCTTTCTTTCCATAATCACATTGTTCATAAGAATCCCAAAAACGTTGGAGTAGCAACACAGTTTGCAATAGCTCTTGATCTCAATTCAGAGTTCGAATTGAAGTTTCAAATTTCTCCACAGAAGAATGCAAAGAAAATACTTCATTGATTTTGATGCAAGCTTGCAGAATTATTTAAAAATGGAAGCAAATAATTTTTAAAGAACAAAAAGTACTCTTGGTGATGATGATAGTTTGATACTAATAAGAGTTGTGCTATAAAGGTGGAACAACTTGAAGAATAGGGATATCAAGGCAAGGAAACCAGATATTCTCAATCAGGAATTGACGAATGCGAGCAGTTTGAATTGATGGGACTTTTAGAGTTAAAGAGTAATACAGGAATCCAGTAATCTATTGAAGTTGGCATACCTAAGGCTGATGAGCAACTCACAAATAGTAATTTGTCAGGATTGAGTTGCCATAAGTGATCAGATGATAGATGAGCATTACTCCTCTTTCCAATCATGAAGATACATAAAAATACGCTATACAAACGGAGGAAAGACTGGGTTGATACAGAGATAGAAATCCAATATATATTCATACGGTAACCACAGTACTCATTTTGGGTACAAAAATACTCAAATCACTTCTAACAGGACCAGACAAGCAATAACAATGGGAATTCAACCACCAAGTTGCTGGAGGATGAAATAAGGATAAAAAGGTAGTGATTTAATACTGTTTGGAGGTGCAAGAGATACTGACAGGAGCCATATACAACCCTTTTAAATTGCACAAGAAAGGTTTGATTCTCATTCGCGTCATCAAGATCATTATTTTAAGTTAAGACCTTTATTTCGAAGAACCTACTTATGGCAAATATTATAAGAAAGAAGAAATAGAACTAGTACATATCCAAGGTGAGACTTCACTTATCAGAGGGGTATTGGACATCAACAATCTATTGACCAAAAGGAATAGAAATTCAATAGTTCCTTGTGAAAGGAAATTTTTTAATGCTTCTGAAAATTTTGGCATCTCCTAAGGTGGAAGAAAAAGGTTGAAGTCCACAATTCCAGTAAAAAGGTCAGCCATATGGGAAGGTACGTATTGTGATTATCGACATAGTATGGAATGGAAAGTATAGTATCTAAAGAAACAGTAGCTGAGTTAAAAATTCCTAGAGAAAAAGGATCCACAAGATCAATATATGAATAACACATGGAGTAGTTTTCTCAACCCTACCATTCATAGTTGAAAGGTTTAGACTGTTTCACAGATTAAAATAAAAATAAAAAATCAATCATTTGGTTGATGAAAATTCACCAATACTATCTAGTCGTACAAGTAATATCACTTGCATAAGATTATCTAAATCTAGCTGCACGAAGGTAGCTATCTAACATATATATGTGTGTGTGTGTGTGTGTGTGTGTGTGTGTCACGATACAAAGATTCAGCTTTACAGCTCAATTTGTTGATAAATATAAAGATAAGTTCACCTTATATTTCTACATACATGGGCTTGTATCTTTGTCATAAAACATTTGAAGAAATCTGAGTTGGACAAAAATTTCTCCAAAATAAATGTGGTTCAGCAACCATGAAATTCAATTTTCCGATGGATGAGAGATGGATTTAAGATTTCAAACTAGTTATTCATAAAGATTTTGAAAAAGTGGATTAGAAATGGCTAGAGTCAGCTCACAACTCATCATAATCTTCTCAAAAAGGATACAAGGATGCATTATTTTATTTCTGTGCATGTGGTTACAGGAAGAGGAGATAGAGAAAGTGAATGATGAAACTTGAAGTTGGTCCCTTAACATGGTTTCATTCTAGTGACATTTGGTTTATGACAAGGAGAAAGAGGGTAAAAAGAGGACGAAATCACAAGCTTAACTGCTGATTATCAAATACCAGCCAAAAATACGAACACACGCATAGAGTTTTTTACCTTTTTGCCATCTTCCAACAGGTGCATTGAGACTATGTCCTAAATAGTTCTCTCGATGTTTATCAGCTTTCACATCTTCCCAACTGAACTCTGCAAATGAGAAACAGACAATAAATTATCAAATAATCCATGACAAATGCAGTTTCATCTTCATATGCTGAGGAGACATGAGAGATTCAAAAGAAAAGAAAGGAAAAATTAGGCAAGTAGACAAGGTCTGAAACAAAATAGAAAACATATTTAGTAGTGTAAATCCTCATGGAACTGTGGGTATTTATTTTAGTGATGAAGACAATTGCTAATGATATTGCTCCAAGAAATATTCTATTGTAATTCAAATTCATAAATTAAGAACCTGATCATAAATAACAATTGAACGGGTAGGAAGACGAAGACAGACAGCAATTACTAGACAAAGTTTTGTTCTTCCGAAACCCCCATTGATGAAGTAGAGCATTATTGCTACCCGAATGTTGAACTCACATTCCTGAACTTCAAATCCGTAGTATATTGACCCAAAATTTCTGAAATTACCATTCAAATTGACTCATTCATTTCATTGTAAACCACGCCGTTTCACATGTATTAATTTTTTTCTTTTTTCCATGGCTACTTAGCTTCGTTACCTGTACATAACTCTCACGCTAAACACTGATTCATAGTAACGAACTTGTGATATAGATTTTTGATGCCTATAGAGCGGCTTCATCATATCAAACCCTAACATCCTAATCTCACATTATAGGGGGGCAACTATGCTGGAAAAAAAATTCAAAACAAGTACATAAATTCATAAATAAAATATAATCACAAGCAATAACAATACGATTAATTCATAAAAGAATTTGTGATTTGTACAGCGCATCGGAAAAATGAAGAAAGAAGGATCTTACGATCACGACCGCCACGAACTCCACCTCTCGACGGATGGTACATCCTCTCCCTCTCTCTAAATGTATAGGTGTAAGTATATGTATCCTTTTGGTTGGGGTGGGGTTTCGATCTGTAGTCTGTATAGATAAAAGGAGATTTAACGGAATGAGAAAGAACGGAAGACGATGTCCGTGGGGTTTACAAAAGAGCCCCTATATATTCATGTATCTAGTTTCCGAACGCCAAATATTTATCCACTGGTATACGGCTTTCCCGCGGTGGGATCCGATCCGAGCGCAGTGTTGGGTTCCAATTTAGCCTCCTTTTTTTTTTTAATAATAAAAATTCCAAAATACATCTAAAAATATTTTAAACATGGAGTGGTAGCATGTGACCTTGAAAAGTTCAAAGCAAATACTCAACGAGCAGATAGAAATGACTCAATCCCAGTTAAAGAATAAAGGAAAAAATATAGAGGGCAACATGAAATAAAATTCTCCATCAACATACTGATTACATAAAATTAAGTTCACAACATAAGCTTTCTTATCCTCCTAGGTAACAGAAGAAGCTTGCTGCATATGCAAAGGATTGACAGTTTTTAACAATGATGATTTTGCATAAAATGAGTAAGGTAAAGTCATAGGATATAGCAAGTAGAAGATTGATATGCCCGTGACCAAGAAAGAAGAGGAGACTTCTAAGTATGATGGCAACGATTAATTTAATCATAAAATTTGGATAGATAAAAAAAATCTTACTTTGGTCGATGACTAGGTTGGATTGGTACTATAAATTACACAATACGAAACATGACTAAAGAATAATTAAAATTAGATCTATTTGAATTTCAATTGATCCAACAAATTATGTCAATTGACATATTTTATTTATAATTTTAATCAGTTCTTTATGGTCTAATGTACCAACCATGTCAAGGACAACTTCATTATATAGTTTTGTCCCCACATGAGTATTGAGATTACGAAAATAACCATGATGGACACTATCTAAATATTATCATCGTGTATAGTAGTATTTTGGCACGTTAAATATTGTAATCATGCAAATGGAGGATCCATTGACGAAAAGTAAACGTGTGCAGTCATGCAGCCATTTAAAATCCATTTTAGATCAGTGTTCTAAAAAGTACACATAAACGCGAAGCATGACGAAAACGCTTCGACTCTAACCTAAGCGGGAATTAAACGATCTACGAGAATATTGACTGCTTAATGCGCTCCTTAGACGGCATAGGCACACCTAAACACGCTTAATTCTTAATTATTTATTATTTTTTTCCTAATAAATTTTTTTCATCTTCCGTCCTATTATATTATAAGATTAATCTATTTGTACACCTTATGGTGTACCAAATAAATTACACCTCTCTCACATGAAGAGGGGCTCACAAATATTTTATTATGTGTGAACCCTCCTCTATGTGAAGGGGGTGTAAGGTTGTGTGTACATCATTATGTACACACAACATAATCCTATATTATATTATACAGTAAAAGTGGTATAGAATCATAGATAGACCGCCATACTTACGCTTTCAAGTTTGAAGAGTTTCAAGTCTCATCAGTCAACACAAGAATTCCAAAAAAATCCTTTCTCCTCCAAATCCAATACCCATTTCGGCACTTCCTCCATCTCATTAGTGGTAACTAGTAAGACCACATCTCTTGCCCACTTTTTTTTGGGTGATATTATATTAGTTGGTTTTTGTTTTTGGCTTTTTGCAGCTTTGCTTCGTTTTTTAATTTTTAGTGGGGGTTTATAATTAACTTGGTTGAAATTGATTAAAATACGTGCTTAAAACTTGTAAAATTAAAGCTTTACAAGTTTATGTTGTTTATTGATTCTTAAAGTTTTTATTTGTTTTGTCGTCATTACTGATTTTTGAATGCTGCAATGGATGTTATATAAGTAATGTGCAGATTTATGAACTATTTGTTGGGCTTGTGAGCCCTTTTCCCAATTTTAGTTTTCTTCTAATTAAATGGTCTAACCAGTGATAGGTTAAATGTGTTTAGTCATAGTTGAATTGCTATTAAATGTACTCAACCTGATAATGATATTGCACATGGAGTTGGTGTGGTGAGAAAATTTATATCTAATGTGGGAAGGAGCAAAATGGATCATATAGTATTTTAGAGGGACTTCTACACTTATGTTTGGGTTTTTTGACAAGGTATATTAGTTGCAAGACCTTGATAGCAGAAAATCTGCATCTTTGTTCTTATTTACTTATGAAAGGGCGTTGTTTCATGTGTTTTCCACTTCCCTATGCTTTTATACTGGACACTACGAGGATGAACAATCTCGTTTATGTCCAATTTAATGCAAGGTTGATGAACAAGAAGAAGATAAAGGTCAAAATAGAGACTTTACTAGCAAGTGATGCTACTAATGCACAATCTTGGATTATAGAGGGTTGTGATGATGAGCGTGGGGAGGAGAATGATAGGGTTGAGAATGATATCTTACAATCTACAAGAGATACAAGAAATGATCAAAATGAAATAAGGAAGCCGAGCATAATGATTTTGTATCGGATGACTTGAAGGAAGAATTAGATGAAGAAAAAAATATTGGATTAGAGTCCGATAAAGAGTTAAATAAGATTTAAACTACAAGCTATTTATATTATGTAATTATGATCTTGAAACTTATCTTTTTTGTATGAATTATTAAGTACATTCAATATTTTATAATTTTAGATGTTTGATATGTATTATATGAACTATTGAATGTTTTTTACAATGATTAAAAATTTAAAATCAAAAAAATAATTTTTTTACACCTAAGCTTTGTCTAAGCTCGTAAAGCTTAAAGTTTGGCCTCTACGTCTAGTCACGCTTTACGTTTTTTAGAATACACTATGGATGAAAAGGACTATTTCTGTGAATAAAATGTTGGTAGGGATGTTTTTGTAAAAATTCAAATGATAAGCTATGAATCCAGAAGAAGTAAATAAGATAGGGACCAAAAGTGGGAAAATGACTTTTATAAAGAAACTGGAAAAGGACGAGCGGTTTCGTGCAGTGGAGTTCATCATCTAACGTCTAATGGAAGCCAACTGGCGTTCATCGACGTCGAGTCGTATCCTCAGTGAAGAAGGCCGTGCTAGGGAAACCGTTTACATCCAAGTAAAGCCCATTTCTTTAGTGTACATTTTGGGTATATTATTTTTGACAATTTTATGCTCTGGTTGAGGTGAATAATATTCATTACTTTGTGGTTTTTCGGGGGTGAAGAAAATGGAGAGGGAGAGGATGGAGAAGACGAAACAGAAGATGGAGCAAGAGAAAGCTGATAAGGAGAAATCTGAAAAGGTAAGATTTATTTATGTTTTGGTATTTATATTTATTTTGTGTTTTTCCCTGTTTGGTGTTATGTCTGAAAATCGTTTTGGACTTTTGAAAATCTGGAGAACCTTGAGTCTAAAGATTTCACTTTGTGTAATCCTACCAGTGATTGACATCTGAATTGAAGCATCTAAGTAATGAAATTCAAAGCGGAAGAAATACTTCAATATTGGGATTTGCTTGACACTTTTTTCATTCTAGTACACTGTTTGGAATCTCAGCACTACCATGTGTTATGAAATTAGATATATACAAATTTGCAATTTCGTTAAAGCTGTTCCATAGAACTTTTGATGGAACCGGTTCCAGGCTCTGAGGTTTATCCTTCACCCCATAAATTGATGAAGGTTGTAGTGGGATAAGAAGTATTTGGTTTCTCAGCATGTGCAATGTCTTGGTGGTTCCACTATTGAGATTGATCAGTCATGTGCTGAAAACAGAGGGAGAATTCAGTTATTGAGTTGTGAGAAACAAGCTGGAGCAAATGAGTCCTTTTTTAATAGTGACAAGCTGATATAATTTGTTCATGGAAAGTTAATGAGACATAATTCCTCACTGAACAATCCAAGGCAGGGTTATAACTTGTAAACTTCAACCAATAATTCTGTGGTTAGTTACCTCGATAAGTTTTTATTGTGCTTCAGAGACATAGTACCATGTGGGATTGGGACAGCTTCTCTACCATATCCTTTGTAGACATATGACATCCATATTGTAGATCTTGAGCCTGTACTATGGGTTGAAAGGGGAATGTGTGCTTTTCCTGCCATGCCTAACTAATGTTTTATCCAGTTGAAATTGATTGAATCAAAGTTCAGTGAAATAGATTCACTTAATGAGTTTGTGCCGCTCAGAAGTTGTTAGTACTCTATATTTTTTGCTTTTTATTAAATTTAAAAAATGATTATATAGTGAGGGCTTGAGGGTTAGGATGGATATTGGCTCTCTCATAGCGGACTATACGTTTAAGTAGAGTTAGCTTATATATTATCCAGTAGGTGTTGCGTCCCAACGTGGATTTCTATCGCGTCCCCAGCTTCTCGAATCCAAGGCCTTTTGCTTATGAGATACTTAAGTTGAAAGATGGTACCAATTGGGCAAGCTATGAACATGGACCATGTCAGGGCCAAATCTGGTGGGCTATTATCGGTGTCATATTGTTACACGTGAACCCAAAATAAACCTTTAAGAATTGTACTTACTGTTTTGCTAATTTATATCTAGTTTAGAACTTAACTTCTGTTTGTTTGAAGAGTTAATATTCTGTTGGATTTTTTTTTATTTTTTTATTTTATTGTAATAGTCTCTTATTTTCTTTATTGAATCTTTAACAGGTGGATCAAAAGAGCTGAAGTGGGTCTTCTGCATTCAACTGACTGATGGACTGTTGGTAAGAGTACTGCTGTGAAAAAAACAATGTGCACTACTTTGCATAAATTCTTGCTGAGGTTTGATCCTTATATGGAGTTCGGGACTCCTTGTCAATATTTTCAATTGGTAATGCTACATGTTGTTGATCACCGTTGTTGTAATTTCGCTAATTTCTTGTAGCTTTTTGTCCTCTTAATTTTTCTCCCATGTATCGTTTATTTTATTTGGCATCAATAGTTGCACACTTAGTTATAAGTTAATGAGAAATGATGAGAATTCAATGAAAATACAACCCTTTAATGAATGCAACCTTCATTTTCGTTCATGAGGTCATGATATGCCTAGTGGTTTAAAAGTGGGACAGTTTGGAGATGCAAGCTGTGCCACTTATATGTTGGGGAACCTCTGAACACAGTAGCTTAGACTGAATGCGGGAAATCTAATTTGGCAATGGATTTCTATAGAGAAATGTATCGTTTTCATCACCCTGTATTGTACAAAAGACAACTTTTACTGCTGTCCATCTTGGGTAGTTAAACTATACCGTGGTGGATATACAGTAAAGGAACTTCTTTCGAGAAATAGCTGAAATAGCTTCAGATATGATAAAAAGCACCTTAGTGCATCTCATTGTTACCAAAAAGAAAAATCTTACTCAATAATTTTAGTGTCGGCTGCATAAATGTTTTTTGGCCACTCTGTAGTGTTGAGTGATGCGTGCATTGGATTATCTAAAGCAAACTAAATTCATAGCAACGATACATACTATGTTAGTTTTGATGTACCATTTTGTTGAGATAGTATCATGAATCATCTTTGCCACTCTTTAGTGTTCAGTGATACGTATTGGATTTTGGATTAGACATGTAATTTAACGCTTAGCAACCAAAACAGACTATGTTAGGTTTGATGTAGTCTCCGTTTTGTACCCATTCTGTCGAGTACGTATCATGAACGGGTTTAACATAACTAAATCAACTAGACATGTCAGCTCGTATAAATTAATTACAATGTCCCCTAAAATGAGAAGAGGGAAATAGGATGTGACACAGGATACGTACTGTTTCACCTAAACATGGGGTACATCTAACACAACAATCGTATCAGAGACTCATTGTAATGAACAACAATGGTACATTTTTTTCCCTACTATTTGTGGAGAAAACAGCTTGCAGCACTAAAAAGTAGATTGAACCAAGAAAAATAAATGTTAAATCTTGGATCTTGTCAAGAAGATTTAGCTATTGATCAGAGTGGATGTGGTTTCTCACCTTGACATATGCCTCCAAAATAGTCTAATTTTCCAATTATTTCCATCTGAATGAGATGTGTTTTTTTAAAAGTTGAACTATATAAATTATTGTGATAGATGATTTTATGGGTTAGATTCGACAAACTTATTTGCTGAGCTAAGCAGTTCCTTGCTATTCTGAATTGGTGACTGGTCCATTCTCTGCCTGAAATTAGATGACTATCTTCGTTTTAACTAAAGTGTGCTCGTGATAAGTGTGCATTTACACACTTATTGAACACCTTTTGGCTTATAATTATTGATAAAATTGAGCATATTCTATGCATAATTGTGTAATATTTGATTTTATAGGCAAAAACCCCGACCAGACGAAGAAACGAGCTAAAGAGGAGCAAAAAGGACTAAAAGTGTGCAATTTTGTGAAGTGGAGGACTGAAATGCACTTGACCAAAAGATGGAGGACTTTGACTGCAAATTAGTAAGGGCCTAAATGTAATGAAGTTCAAAATCTGAGGACTGAATTGTACAAATTCAAAGATGAGGGATTAAAGTGCACTATGACCAGAATGTCCAAGGACCTGAGCAGCAATTATGGGATGAACTAAGCGACCGCGTGAACTTGAACTAAGCGGTCGCTGAGTGGCCACCAGGAAATTTAGACCGCATTTTTGTTTGCCCAAGCGGTCGTCCAGGCTTGAACTAAGCGGTCGCTTAGAAGAAATTTGAAATGGCGGTTTAAAACATTTCTCTCGAACTTTGGCCAAACTTTTTGATTAGTTTTGATTTGTTTAATGCTAAATCTTATCTATAACTATTATTATATATTATATATATTATAATTTATAGCATGAGTGGATGGAAATCTCAGTGGAGAGGGGGATAAAGGATAGAATTCTTTCATTTTTAGGGGATTATCACTTATCTTCATCCATCCTCTCTCTCTAACTTCCTTCCTCTCTCTCTACGCAAGAAACTCTCTGGTTCTTTATTTTTCTTTTAGTTTTTGTTTAATTTTTGTTTTGTTCGTAGGTAAATTGAAGGGTTGAAAGTGGTGAACAAAGGGAGGTTATCAAAGAAGAATTTGGAAAAGAAATGGAAGAGTTCAAAGTTGTTCTACAAGGGTTTTATCTATTTTTTTGAATTTCTTCCTTTATTTTCCTTGTTTGTATTGTAATGGAACAAAAATCTCTTTGTTACACTACTTTTATAATGAGCTAAATTGTTTTATGTTGGAATTTATGTAGTAACTTAACCAAAATTTCATTAGTATGTTGTTTTGTATGGTAAAATGCATGTGTTACTAAGTTTTAGATGTTTTAATTATTGTGTTTTATTGATTATCATGTACTTGATTAATATGTGATATGGCTAAATGGTTGGTGCAATTATTGAGAAATTGTTGTACTAGCTAGATCAAGGTAATTGAAACCCTAGGTTTGTATAGTTTCGACTATTCTCGTTTAGGTGTTATAGGAATATACATCTACCCTAGGTGACCCTTAGAGTATTCTCACAACAATGTAATGCAATTGGTTAAATTGTATCCACATAGAGATATAGTGGATAGGTTAATCAATTAGGGTTAATTTCGCTCGGAAGAGGTTGTTAACTAAAATTGGAGAATCGGGTCTAATCTGACACTTTGGTAACACTAGCATCTTTATTTTATCGATTTTAATACTAGTGAAACAATGGTTAAGTGAAAGCATAAATTCCAACATTTTTCAAATTAAAAACTCTTTTCGTAATTTTCTTTTTCTTTTTAAATTTAAATCTCGCATTGGATTATATTCGTATTTCAGTTGATCTCCTGTTCCCTAAACTAATTTGTAGCATATTTTCTATTGCACCATGTTGTCTTGTCCAGCACTATGTTCTGAATATTTTGCTCTAATGAATTTTCTTATGCTGTGTTTAGGTTAACTAGAAAGACCTTTTACATACTCTACAAGATGAAGAACACAACAACTTCGATTAAGAATAACTTTTACGCCCTACAAAACAAGATTACATGTAATTATGAACTAGAAAATGAGAACATGACAATGCATGATCAATGCTGATATCGAAATTGAAGTTGTAGACAACAATATTTTAAAGCAACACAAAATCTTACAAAATGTAATAGAAGATCCTACATAAAATATGCAGGAAGAAGATACAAAATCTAGGTGCAGCAAAGAATCTTGACGGCATAGGCCTGCTCTAATAGTAACCATATGGAGGTTGTGGCCTCCTTGGTGGTGGATAATATCCATATTGGGCTGGTGGCCTCTCTGGGTACCACCTCGGATAATACGAGCCTCTAATAGGGTACCGAGGATTTGCTCCACCATAATACCCTTGTGCATAGTTTGGCATATATCCATATGCACTACTCTCGTCTTGGGGGGGTGGATCATACACTTCACATTTATGGACGTTATTCCCATCATAGGACAAGATCCATCTTGGCAGCACCAAGTCTTGTGCATTTCTTCATTGTGTTGAGATTTATTTTTGTTGTTCGAATCCTTATCCTCTACAGTTTGTGTGTTCTTCGATTTTTCCTCTTTGTTGTCTGTAGATTGTGCCTCGTAGGATACAAGTTTTGCCTTTTTTGCTAATTTTTTATAAATAAGTTTGATGATTGTATCTGGATCCACTGTCCCTGAGAGGGATACAAGATGTTCTGCTGTGTTTATAGTGTGCGAAGAGATACCTACTCCACACAAAAACATAATTACAAAATCAAGAATAGATTGAAATTGTGCAATAGGGAAAGAAAGAAATAAAACTCCAGAATTGATGGGCAGGAGATATGTTGCTCATCACCGGTCACATTATCGGTGAACAACAGATCTCATGTCTGCTATGGGCAGGAGATCAGTTCTGTATAAAACTCTAAATAGAATGAGCAAGCAATTGAGTAAACTGTAGTTGTTTTGAAATTAGTACAATTACCTTTGAGTTTGAATAATGCTTTCTCCAGTTTCTTTGGACATGCTTCACAGCAATCGAGATTCACTTTCAGTACAATCTTCTGCAATAAAGCAACAAATAGATGAAGGTTTAAGCTATAGAAACATAGAATATAATGTAAAAAATGTACATTACCGTCTCCAGAGGCTGATTTTCCATTGGAAGAAATTTGAAGAAGAATGTAATAAAATTAATAAGAGAAAAGTTTCATTGGGGTGAATTGTATGCCCAGTTCGAGAGCAATTATGTTATGTTTCTTAAATTCCAAATTCAAAATTAGAAATATTGCACTTACCATTATATACATGGTAACAAAATATAATCATTGAATTATGAAAATTTGAATGATTATTTTAAAACATAAAACAATAAGATCAAAGAAGAATCATATCAGAAAAATAGATTATATAATTAAGAGTTATGCTATGTGTACAACTAAGGTTGACAACATCGGTTAACAAACTCTCACATGGGGGGGGCTCACGGTGAATAAAAAAAAAAATCGTGGGTTCCCTTATGTGAGGGTATTGTCAACCGAAATTGTACAAATAGCAAAATTTCATAATTAATTAACCTAAATGGTAGGTTGCACAGAAAATATTGACATTATTATAAGTGATATTACTCTATTTTATGTTTCTCATTTGGTATTTGTTTGGAGAATTGACACTGATTTATTGGCTCTCTAGATAAGCAAATTACATCTTTGTTCCTTTTTCACTTTAGAGTTATTTAGATTTTTTTTTTTTTTTTAAAAGGAATGTAAAAATCAAATGAAACTATAGTGGTGTCAAAGTAAATCAGAAAGTCTAAACTCGATTGAGGCGATCCACCTTTTTGAAAACTAGGATCAAAATCAATGGTTGATAAGTAATAATGAATGGATTGTGCCTACTTGATTGTAACTCATGAGGATTGATTCATTGGCTTGATTTATTAGAAAAATTAAAAATACCATTTTGATTATATATACTAATTTCTTTACTATACTTTTTCAAACAATCTCCTATCTCTCGTATTCTCTCCTTAAATCTCGTAATATTTATGCACATTACAATTTTTTTTATAGTACTGCACGGTTTGTACATGCAATTAAAATAAATTTTCAATATTTATTTGCACTATACTTAAATTTTTTAAAGTCAATTTGACAGGTGTCAACTTGGTTAGAATATATTTAGTCCCGGTTTGGGCTCCATTTTTAGAAAATTGGTTTTTTTCTCTTTTATTTTTAACTACACATTTTTTCAATAAAATAATGTTATACATAAACCTAAAAAAAAAAAAAATCTTATTTTTTAACCACACATTTTTCATAAAATTATTATTTCAAAATACATTTTTCCTCAAATTCTCATTAAAATGTAGCCCAAACAGGGGCTTATAATAAAAAATTTTACTCATGGTTTAGAATTCTGTATCTACTTCAAATCCCAAACAGAAGTGCTATAGGGCCAGGGATGCGCAACGCCCAACGCCCAGCCAAAGGGGGTGGGGACACTTGTCCCCTCCTCTCGGGCCAGAATTGGTCATTGACCCTGATCATTAATCATTTTCCAATCCCATAAGAGTGCTTCAGAGATTTCAAATTACTACATCAATATTAGGAGGACAATATTCTTGCCTTGATTCAATCTCAGTACAGCATTATATATATATATATGAAGAAATGTTAAGGCTACGTTTGATTGCACACTTGAAATTTGCATGAAAATGAAATAAATTAGACGTAATTCAATTGTTTAGAACTTATTTGTAGGAAAATTATTAATTAAATGTGTTTGATTAATTTAGTTTTCGACCTAAAAAATATTATACTTGTCCATTCTTTATTGGTAGATAGATGAGAGAGAGAGAGAGAGAAAGAGTGAATTTCCTGAAAAATAAAATCATAATTGTAGCGACCGAGAATTTTAATCTATGTTTCTTGAAAAACGTGTCGCTAACTCTTAAACCCGAGTTTTAAAAAAATAAAAACGCGTTCGTCTAGCCGTTATTAAATTAATCAAATCCAATTTTAAGTATTTTAATTTAATTAATTTCTTATCGTTTTAAATCCGAATTTAAATACGATAGATTATTATTATTTCGGGTCCAATAGTTCATTAGTCCAAATAGGATTATTTCAGCCCAATTCCTAATCCACTTACTGCCCTAGGGATTCATGCCCTATATTTTCTACTGTTTAAATACCCCCATCTCTCCCCCCAACCTCAACCTCACGCAACCACAACAGTAGCAGCCTAGGTAAGAAATTCAATTCCTCTCCTCCTTGCAGTTAACTCCCGGTTCTTCTGCCTAATCGAGAAATTTACCATTGATGCTAGAAAACCAATTTCTAGCATCAACGGATTCACGTGTGATGCTAGAAAATCAATTTCTAGCATCCACACCATCACCTCCAACCTACAGACCGTTGCACACGGCCCTATCCATCCCACAACCCAGAACCACCACCTCCAACATCGCCGCAAGCCACCACATCAACACCACCACCACCTCACTGCAACCCAAAACACCTGCAGTCTCGATTCCGGGCAACAGACATACACCACCAAAGGAACAGCCCATTCAACCCAAAATCGAATCCCCAAATCAAAACCCAAAACCAAGAAAATAGGAAGACCTAGAAACTTACCTCTTTCCCGACCACTTTATAGCTAGTCCGCTGCCGGAAAACTTGAGAGCCGAACCTTCAAGTCTCGGCTTCTCTCCAACCCGAATGCCGAACCATCCCATCACCGCCGTCCCACTGCCGGCGCCGCCTCGCGACGGCGACGCCGTCACCGTCGGCAGAATCGGAGGAAGGGGCTTCGCCCCTCCCCGTCGCCGCTCTCTCTCTTCCTCTCTCTCTCTCTCGTCGGTTCGAAGTGAGAGAGAGAGTGAGAGATTTTGTTTTTTTATATATTTTGAAAATTACGATTTTAAGCCCCTAGTTTAGAGTTAGGTTATTTTAGTCCCCCTAGTTTTAAAATTATTTATCTTCAACCCTAAAGATTTGGTTTTTTATGAAAACAACCCTAGAATTTATGTTTTAAAATAAATCAGCCACAGATTTTGAAAGAGTCAATTTCAGTCCTTAAATTCTTATTTTTCAGTTTTAATAAATTTAATCCGACTTTTTCAGTCCCTCCTATTTTCGAAAAGTTCAATTCAAGCCCTTAAACTTTTATTTTCAGTTTTAATAAATTTCAATTAAGTCCCTAAACTTTATTTTTATCGTTTTTAATCTTTAAAAATTTCAAAACACTAATTCAAGGTTTATTTTCTATTTTTGGCTAGACTTTTTAAATCTCGTACGATTGAGGAACTGAGATTTTTTTTTCCCGCTTCACTTTTCACGCAAATCGAGATAGATTGAGGTAGACTCGCCCCCATTAATTAGTTTAAATTATAATTGCATGTATTATGTGATTTATATGCTTGATTGCATAAGATGAGAATCTCTTATGAGATAGATTTTGTTGTTATGCTTGTCGTAACTTATATGCTTAATTGCATGAGAAGAAAGAGGATCTCTTATGAGATAAGATGATGTTATGCATAACTTACTTGCTTAAATGCATGAGACAGACTACCCACACCCTATGATTTTAAAGAGCCTATGATTTTTTCAAAGAAAATAAGCCCATGAGAATATCACTGTATAAGTTGCATAATTATGTGTTCAATTATTCTGTAAATTAATTACTGGCGATGAGTCTACTGAGTATTTCTTCGAAATGCTCATGCTACTATTTTAACAATATTTGCAGATTTTGGAGACGGCCGAGTTTGATGGGCAGTGGTGGCATGAACGAATAATAGTAGTTAATTGTTTTTAATTTACTTTTAAATTTCACTCATTTGAACGTTATGAACTTACTTTGTCGTTTCCGCTATTTCAAACTTGAGTTTTAAAGTTTAATAAATTTTCTTTAAATTAATTCTAATGAGGTTTATTGCCGTTAACGTTCACAAATTTTAAATATGATGCTTTTAAAAATTAGTTATTCCGTCAAACTTTTCAGTTAAATTAGGGCAAAGAGAAGATGACGTAGCGTTCCGGGTTCGCGGAACTCGGGGCATTACAATAATCCCCCTCAAAAAAATATTTTCCTTGATTTTGATGAAAATATGGTCGCGTGACTAAAAGTAAGAAAATGTTTTTCATGGAAAAAAAAATGTCAATCAAATAACACAAAAATGAGAATTTATGTGAAAAAAAATACATTTTTCATGAAAAATATTGACAATCAAACATACCCTAATGAGCAGCGGTGTTCATCTTATCCTAAGCACCAATAATTTGTCATATTAATTCATTGATTGATAAAGATTTTGTGAATTCCAACATTTGAATTAAATTTGTCACCCACTAATGAATTTATATGGTACATCATCGGTGTTTAGTATAAAATCAAAGCAACCAATGTTGGAACCTAGTAGTTTAATCCGGCAGCCAAGCGTTGGAGCCCTTGGGGAATTTGGATTCCGACAAGCAAAAATGTTAGGCTGTGAATCAAGTTTGGTACATTCTATCCTGTCTCAGCTGTAATTTCACAGTATGCTGAACAGGAGATCAGTATCAAACATTGCACTATACAAATTCAGTATCCAAAACTAGATAAGGCATAAAAATCATTGCCAAATTTGATTTGCCTACAGTGGCAATTCTATTTCAACAAGAGTCAACCAAATATTTAAAGGTAAAGATGGAATGAATTTCAGGCAAAAACACTTCACAGCCTAATAGTCAAACGCCAATGTCCATTTCCGAAAGCCAAACAAGCATAACCCACAACATTGATCATAAAAATCTGATATGTGTAATCCCCAAGAAATACTGATGAAAAATGGAAAACACGAAAAGTACGAGACGAAAATTGAATTTCGTCAACTACAATCAATTCCAGTGTCAAACTTCAACAGTATCTAATTAGTAATACCCTTTATATTTACATCTAAAATTTCTTTGTGCACCCAAAATAAAGGGAAGAGAAAAGGTATTTTTCACACTAAGCTCTTTAATCTGCCTATCTGATCCTCTATCTATCAGTCAGCTTTTAAAAAAAAAAAACTATTACTTTACAAGTCGAGCTGCTAATTTCTAGTAACTGTTTATGTATGCGGATTATCTAGGTTCTTAATTCTTCATCTTGGCATAGGAAAGCTAAAATCTTGAAACCCTCCTTGATTGGGGAGATTGACAGGTGGAGGCACCGTTACGCTATTATCAGCTGTCGTAATGTCATGGATGCTCGACCTTTTTCTCTCTTTTTTCACAGCTGTTTGACGAAGAAAATATTTCTGCGCATGACTAGCTACTTGTGTTGGTGTCCTCGTAACTACTACATTTCTTGAAATGCTTCTCCAATCACCTTTGCCGTATTTGCTGAGCCCGATTAAAAATAACCTGCAAATATGAGTAAATGTATTGATATTATTATGTCACAACTTAGGAAAAAACAAACAGAAGGTTTTCACATCTAATTATTCAGAAATAAAAATGCATTGTCGTTCTTGTCAAAGAAGATGCATAAGAAAATGTCAAAAGAATTATTATCTCATTAAAATTTCACTAGAAAGTTACGTCCTGTATTAATAAGTAATTTAAAATTATATCCGTACTGAAATGTGACAACTGGTTCCATTATGCATCCTACCTCAAATAAATAAAGATTCAACTCTCAGATCATAGATTTCACAGAAAAGCTGAAAAGGTCAGGAGGCATTTGTTTTTCCATTTCAATAAACATTAATGAATTATCAATACAGGTTTTCAAAGATAGTACAGGCCGGCTTCTGCTTTTACTTTTAGGGTCTTACTTTTAGGGTCTGTTTGATTGTAAGAGTGAAAAATGGGTGAAAAAAAAATGAATGACAGGAAATTGAATTGTCTAAAAAACGTTTTACAGGAAATTGTAATTAATGATGTTTGATTGGTATAATTTTTCACCTGACAAATTTTTCGTTTGACTTTTTTTTATACAAATTGTCAATTAAATGGATAAATTTTTTTATCATTGACTTTGAAATGTGTTCCAATTGCTAAAAAAAAAAAAAATTGTCAAAAAGTTGGAAAACGTTTTCCCACCACTATGGTGAAAAAACGTTTTCTAACTTTTGTGCATCAACCGCTCGTACTTTGGAAAACGTTTTCCCTGAAAAATTAGTGCAATCAAACAGGTGAATAGTAAAAAGTAGAAAAACGTTTTCCACCTTCCACGAAAAACTACGGCCAATCAAACAGACCCTTACTTCTTTTAGAAGAGAAAAACGACAGAGTTATTTTAGATCAATTTTCTCTAAAAATTCTTTTAATTAAAATAAAATACTTCCAAAAAAATTACTCAAATAAAATAATATTATTTAACACCATTGACGTTAAAACACTAATCTAAGTGGCACTAATGTGACATTAAGCCCCTAAAATAAGATTTTTAGTAAATTTTGATAGAAGTTGATGAAATATGTAATTGAAAAATTATGAATCCCATGAAATGTGTGATTAAAATTAATTATTAATTTTGACTTGAATTAAAATTTTGATTTTAATTCCTTCCAAATAAGGGCCAAATACTAGATATAATTTAAAAGAAATCACTTAATTCTACTTTTAATTCAGCCCATCATTTACCGTCATCTAGAATGGTGATGTAGCATCAGTGATGCTAAATAACATATAAATGTTCAAAAGCAACTTATAAATTTCAAAAGCAATTTTTAACTTTTCAAAAACGCTGCCAAATAGACCCTAGCGTGCCCTAAATTGTACTTGGATCTCAAAATAGATTGTGCAGTGTTTTTAATTAGCATTTTCCTTCAAATACCCTCTTTCATTTCAAATTTCTCAGGAAATCTTATTCACCATTACTAATAACCCAAAAACAATATAATTGCTTAAAATTTCATTCCACAAAAGCTAAATATACGTACTAATGAGCCTCAAACATGTCCCAATTCCAAAATCTTCTTCTTCTTCTTCGTTAATTTAACTATTCCCTCTCCCCTTCACATCTTAAACCCAAATTCTAGATTTCCAATTGACATAAAATACAGCTCAACTACCTCTTCATCAACCTTGTCCTTGCGAAAATCTAGAAACCTTTGAACAAACAATTTCTGTTTCTTCAAACTTTAATTCTATTGTTTACCTAACAACCTAACTCACATGAAAACAAAGGCAATAGGCGCATCAAAAGAAGAAACATTACCGAAATTTTCAATAATGGAATTGAAAGGAAACCAAAGACTGTACATTTGAAAAATATAAAAATCCACATTCAATAATTACTCCAAATTGTTCTTTTAAAAGAAAATCACGGATTATAAACCCGAGATTCTACCATATTCTGAAGATTATAGTTAATAAAGATTTTTGTTATATTTCAATTGAAGCAAAAAAATGATAAAAACAAGAATCTAATGATTTTGTAGAATTCTCCTTTCATCTCGACGAAAAATAATACCCACAAAAAATATATATAAATTAAACATTAACCCAAAGTTCAAAACCATTTCCATTGAATAAAAGCACATAAATCAACAGTTTTAAATCTGTATGCACAAGTACCTGTGTTCTTCTTCTGTCCAAGGTGTTCCTTTCTTCCTTTCTACCTCGTTCTTTGTTTTATGCCCACTCGACCCAAAGGAGATCTGACCTGGCCTACTCGATTCAACCTGATTCCAGTCAAGCGTGTCCGAGTCATCATCATAATAACTCGGCAGGTTGACCCGACCAGAATCAATTTCGTACAAATCGTGCAGAAGCGCCTCGTAATGGGCCCTGACATCATTTGGAGTCTTCCCAGGCAGACGATCGGCGATTTTATGCCATTGGTTCTCCTCCATCTCGTCGGCGAAATCCACCAAAGCCTTCTCAAAAATCTTGTCATCTTGCCGACTCCACAACACCGGCATCGCTGCCTCAGAATTCCCCATCATCATCCATTCATTACCACTACTACTATACATCATTTAATAACTTAGCTTTATCAAATTCAATGTGTTAAAAAGAGTTTTTTAGAAGGGTTTTGGGAGATATTTGAGGTGGAGGTATACATACAAATATGGAGAGGTTTTGGAGAGAGAGAAAAATGGATGTACACGTTTTTACTTAAATTGGTGGAACTGGATCTTTTGGAACTGTACATAGAAACGAATTTCATTTTGACTTCTTTTTATTTATTCATTTAATTATTTATCACCCATTATTTTTTTTCTTTTATTTTATGCCTTGTCATAATTATATAATGTTAAATTTAATTATAATCAGATTATGGCCTATTTGTCATAAGGCTTTTGACTAGAAACTGGACTTTATTAATTTTGTATTTATGGATTAGCTTATACATTTTCAATATATCAAAAGGCTCCAACTTTTAAAGATTTAAAGATTTTGTCTTTGTTTTTTACTTACGAAAAATCATGTTTGAAATTAATAATATTATAATATCATTAACGATTTTTGAATCATTTTTAGTCAGTTTGATTCCTAAAAAAATAAAATATATTGGTTGACTTTGTGGGTTTATTCCGACCGAATCTCTTGGAGTTATGGGAATATTTTGGTTAGTAATTGAAGATGACATTGTAAGCTTTCCAACTGTATCCAAATCCTACGGTCTCGGTGGTCGAAATTTGCCTCAAAACTTGTCCAAACTTAGAGAGAAAAATCTTATTTTATCAAATTTTGGTAGTTTGATCCTCAAAGTTCTATGTTCACGTGCTTTGGTCCTTCAAGTTTGCAGTAAATCATAACACTCCTAATAGTGACCGTTTCTACAAGCTTGTAAACTTCAGTAACCGTTAGTGAAAGCGCCTCTTAAGTTCAGTGATCGTTTCTGCAAATTTTGAACTCCAGTGACCATTTTGTAATTTTGAAGTAAGTTCAATGATTGTTTGTGAAATTGACCCTTATTCGAATATGCCTTACATAAGATTGCGAGAAATGATAATCTTTTGTTAAACACAAATAAATATTTTACCATTTTAATCTAAGCAACAATGCCATACATAGTAACACAATTGAGAAATGACTTGAATAAATGATTTTTTTTGTCACATTTTTTCCTTCTATAAGTTTATTCAATTCTTTTAATTCAATTGGCGTCTCCTAACCTCAAAATATTATTCATTATTGTAGAAAACAAGACTCAAGTGAGTATGTATGATTTTTCTTTAATATTTTAAACATATAGGTGTTGAGATTTATGATATGCACTTTTAGATCACATGGCTAGTTCAAATTTTATCAACGCCTATTTAAAAATAAATTGTATGCATTAATCATTTGATCAGAAGATTTGCATGTGAGAATGTGTTAAAGATATGATTTAAATTATAACACGAATAAATTATGAAATGAGCCATATAAAATATAATTCACTATCATGAAATTCATATAAATGAAAATAAATTATTGAAAAAATGTATTAAAATTTTTGACTACACAAACATGACATGCACTAATTTTAATTTAAGTCAAGACATTGAATTTGAACTCACCAACCTACTTCCATACAACGTACAAACGTCACACACTAATTAATTTAAAACTATGCAAAAATAATTATTAATTATTTCACATATTTTACTAATTTCTAATAAACGTGTCCTTTCATTAATGTGTGTGTGTAATGTCGGCAGCCACCTACGGCATGTGGATTTGTCGTTTTATTGAGTTTGGTAATACCATGTCACTTTAAAAAAAGTGGCATTGACCAGTCTCCGTCATCCAGAAGGTACCGGGAAGTTTACGATTCTACGTGGCGAGCAGACAGATGAACACGTGTCCCACAATTGAAAAAGTACAAAAGTTTTGGATAAGATGAATTTTGCCACGTGAGATGTTAATGGATAATGTTGAATGTTTATTTCAAAAATATTTCTAATTTGGGACTCTTCGCTGGTTAAGAATGCATAAACTAGAGAGAGTTCTCGGAAAGAGCTCGTTCTTGTCAGCTTTCTTCATTCAACGAACAATGTAAGTCTTGACTCGTATCGCTTGGATTGATTGTATACGACTTTTTATTTTATCTGTGTTCATTAATTTTTGTCTGTTTGAGCCCCATTTTAAAAAAAAAATTATTTTTCCCTAAATTTATTTTTAACTATACATTATTGCAATAAAATAACTTTACAAATAAATTCAAAATAATTTTCTATCTTTTAACCACACATTCTCCAAAAAAAATATTATTTCAAAATTCATTTTTTCTAAAAAAAAAATAAAAAAAAATTGGGGCTTGAATAATATTCGTTAATGAAATTTCATTGTTACTTTAAAAAAAATATGGCAAAAGGCTCCATGAAGTGAAAACTACTATAGCAAACTAGAATGCTAATAAATAAACGAAAACACGATTAAGCACTACAAATTTGAAAAGACCTAAAAGTAAAGTGTAGATAATTAAAGTTTGAACACGAATGATTTTTTTTGTCGAAATTCCAGAGGTTCGGTGATCACTTTTATTAGTTAATTCCCTATTAAGCATCCACAAAAGTGGATAATATTCTATGCACTATGAAATAGTTGTGTAGCAAAAATTCCGTGACTTCCCCGACGGTGTGAGGTGTTCTAGCCGCACCGGCAAACTAATGTTACCTGCAAAACGAGGTTGAAATTTTCTCTCCCATTGTACCTCCAGGCGCGAGAATTAGTATGAAATTTTTGAACGTAGACTTGAGAGAAAAATGTATAGTGAGTGTTCAGATAGTGAAAATTTTGAGAGTCATACCTGTTTCGCCTTAGAAGTATTTATAGGTGACTGATGCTAGGTAACCGTTGGGTAGTTATACTGCCACGTGTTCCACATGGCCCCTTCCACTATCCCACGTTCTGAGTGGAGGATCTCCACCTATTCAGTGGTTGGTTGCGTCTGTGATAACCGTTAAACGACCCATATTCAATTCAATGGTGTTTTATGGTTAAGTGTTGTATCGACCGTGTAGTGGTAGAGGACTTCATAATGGTCGACAATCCAACATGGATGTAGAGTGCTTATAGTGGTCGACGATCCGACATGGACGTAAGGGGCCTCATAACAGCCTAGCATGGATATAGAATGCTTATAGTGGTCAATGACATGGCATGGACGTAGAGCGGCCTAGCATGAATGTAGAGTGTTTATAGTGGTCGACAGCCCATCACGGACGTAGAGGGTCTCATAGCGATCATTGACCCAGTATAAATGTAAAGTGCTTATTGAGTAGCCATCACTTTAACGGTCATCATAGACTATTAATATCATCCAATATCACACTATAAAACCTTAAAGCACCAATCAAGGAAGCAGCAATGTACAAATTATAGATATAAAGTCACACAAGACTTATATTTTGCATCCAAACAATCCCTTTTGAGTTATCGTTCACAAAGAACACTACAAACCTAATCTATACTCTTTCTAAAACCCACGAAAGAAAGAACATTAAGCCCTTGTTTGAACCCCATTTTGGGGAAAAGAATGAATTTTTGAATAGTATATTGATGAGAAATGTGTGGTTAAAAATAAGGAAAAATTTTGGATTTACGTGTAATATTATTTTATAGTTAAAATGATATCAAAATACTGTTAAAAAATACATTTTTTTTTCAAAAGAATGGGCTCAAACAAGGGCTAGGTTACTTATTCATATTACACCAAGTAATAGACCAAAAATGGAAAAGAAGACAACGAAGATGAAGATTTGAAGTCTGGAATGAAAATTTCGAGAGAAGACAGAGAATGCAGAAAATGAAGCAGTTTTCCTCTCAAAAGTCTCAATACAATAAGGTAACACAAAAGCCAAATGAAGCGTTTTAACCATCACAAGAATCCACAAGCAGGGGCGGATTTAGGTACCGACGAACTAGAGCAGTCGCTCTAACTGGATCTGCTTGGAAGATTTTTTTTTTTAATTTTTAATTTTTTAATTTTTTGAGAATAGATAAAAGATTTATATTATATATTCAATAATTCATTATTTTTACGTTCATCATTTGTAGCTCAATTGGTTGGTGCTTCCTCTATTAAATTAGAGGTTTTGAGTTCGAAACCTTCCAATGGCAATATGTTATATATTTTTTGTAAACATTTTGTTTTACCAAAAACAAATGTAAAGTGGATTTGAATCCATGACCTTAGCTAAAGAATATTGATAACTTTACCATTATGACAAGCATTGATTTGTCACACTTAATGAAATAAAATAATATATGTTCATTTTACCGATTTTATTACAAATAGAAACATTTTAACCGATTATTTGTCCCTCTTCTTGATTTTTTTCTAATCAATTTATTTGAGAATTTGACCAATTAATGACGAATGAATTTGTAAAAAAATTTGTTTTAGTGTCATAATGAGTCTTTCAACAAAATTTATTTAATTAATAGAATGTTCCAATTTTCTTTCACAAAAAATTGATCACGAAAAAATGAAATCATACAAGCACATAAAATTGATATAAACTCATAAATAATTTCAAATTTGTTAATATAATAATGTTTGTTTAATTAATTTTAATTGTAAACTGAATATTGACATTTTGTAAATATATATTGCATGTTTGATTGAAAAATAAATTAAAATATTTTACAGAACAATTTTTTCATTCGAAATAAAAGTTGGTACCTAATTCTAGTTCTAGTGATGTATTTAGTTCTTGACCGTACGATTTTTTGAATATTAGTTAATTAAATATTACTAAACAACACCACTATCACAGACGTTTACCGTTGATAGTAAGCGTTCAATGTTCGCGGTCCGCTCTAACTAAATTCAAGTTCTGAATTCGCCCCTGTCCACAAGCAGATCCAACAAATTTCCTCGTGCCACGTGTCTCAATCCAATAAAACCCATTCACTAAATGAGTACCAATTTTTGAAACATTACTTCAAGCATCGACTAAAGAGTGAAGAGTCAAACGGTGGAACTAAGATCCAACAGGTGGTGCTAAAATATTAAAAAATAAAGAAGAGCAAATATATCATGATGTGTATCTGCCGATTCTTACTTTTTTAAATGATTTTCATTTTTTGTCTATTTATTATTTACATATAATCGATGGGGTTCTAGAATCAATTTTTAGTATTTCCAGCCAAACTGGTAGACTTGATTCAAGTTTCAAATCATTCGAAAATACTAAGTATTAAAATATTTGATTGTATTATTCTTTTATCATATTATTATTCCACTATGCCGAATAGTATCTTAGTCGGAAGCTTATCCTGTAAATTTATATATAGATCATAATCTTATAATAAAATAAATAATTGCACCTACCATGTATCAAATATGAATTGAATTCCCCCCATATTTCAAAATCCTGATCACAACGAATCCAAATCGAAAAACATACAGATTCCCAATTCATATGATAAATAGTATCAAGAAAATTCACAGAATCATGACACTCGAAACACACATTAGTTTACATTCATAATTTTTATATATGCATCCCATTCTATATGCATCCATATTAAAATTTTAAAAAATTACTATTTTCATCTACGTCAAATTTCAATATTGTCCTTATTAAATTCATTCATTTAAACATTATAGATCCATACATATTTTATATATTCATTCTACTATAAATACATTCCTAATACAATAACAAAAATCATTATATTCATCCAATCACTATCAATATTTAATCTGATTCTTACTTTTTATTTTCTATATTGTCATATCAGTACTTTAATATTTAATTATAAATGTTAACAAATCCATTTTTTTTTTTAATTTATAGAATTCTCTCAAGAATATACTGTTCACGCAACCAAATAAATCCCTCCTCGAATCATATATTAATTATTATTATTTTATTTTATTTTGCTTATAAGCTCATGATTTTGGTTGTTTGTGTTTCAATTGATAATTTTAAGTTTGTTTCATTTTATAATGTAAGAATATTTGAACAGATATTAAAACTTATTTTGAAACTTCTCGTATTATTTCATCTGTCAAATCAATATTTAAAAATGCATAAAAAATAAGATTCCATTCATATCATAAAAGAATTATAACTCTAATACTGTGTTGATTTTTTATTTTTTTTAAAATTCCATTTAAGGGGGTATTTTATGATTAGGGTTTTATAATTTTAGTTAAAGATGATAATTTATGATTATTAAAACTTTAGTTAAACACAAACTCTAAAAGAATATAAAAAGATTTAAAAGAATTTATGAAAATAAACATTAGTGGATGGATTTAGAACAATATATTTTTATTTAATTTTATATATGTCTATTTAGATAAATTTACATAAAATAAAAAAATATAATATAATTATCTTTTTAAAAGTGGATGTATTTATAAAAACTGCAAATGTAAATAACGTTACCCCTATATAGTCATGATCTTGAAAAATTAATATAGACAAATGGGGTGTAGATTAAGGATGCCAAATAGCCATTACCAACCCCGTCGGTCTGTAATTTTCAAGAGGCGAGGATAAAAAATGACCCATTTATTTGTATCATTTAATTATTTATTTCTTTCTTTTAATATTTTCTTCAAAATATGATTTAAATTGAAAAAAAAAAAAAAAAAATATGACACAGTGCAATACAGGGCAAGGCGAGGGTGGGAAATTTTGCCATCCTTAGTGTACAAGAACTTGAACACTAGATTTAGACAGATTAATTAAATAATCATGAAAATAAGTAATTGACATGAATTTAAATCACAAATAATCGAACGAATAAACAAGGGTACATGAACTTCAGAAATTAATTTACACCTATATCAATTGAATAGTTCTAAATTCAATGTTTTTATCTAATTGGACAAAATGGTATTACTGAAATAAAAATAGATAAATTACAACCATCCAAATATTATTCTCATATCATGCGTGTTGTCCTCAACTGAGATTTTATTTAATCTTAAAATATCATAAGTTTCATAAATTTGAATATATTTTCACAAAATTTATAAAAAAAAAAAACTTATTAAAAATAGTGAAATTTCAAAAGAATTTGTTATCTGTATTCTTAAACTTGAAATCTATTCAAATATTTTGAAATTCATTTATTAATGTAATCCTTATAAATCCATAAATTATTAGGATCGCCTAGATTGTAGTGGATTTTAATATGTTGGGGACAATTAGCTTCCGGGACATAGCTCAATGGTGCAAATGATAAGAGTGGGGTAATCTCAGTTGAACTGACAGTCGCTGTGTAAGAGTTTATTTTTGCCTCTTACAAAGTATCAAATTGGACTTTTTGTGGACACTAGTATGACAGTTCTTGTATTCTAGCCACCTAAGGTTGTGAAGCACATCTCATGATTTACCTTCATCTACAATACTTTAGGAGTGGGACGATAGGAGACTTTCAAGGTTGAGGTTCAACCTTTAATATGTTGGGAACAATCATTGGGAATATCTAAGGTTACAATGACTCTTAAAATTCATTGAAATTTGAATTTGAAAAATAAAATGCGGCCTATGCCAGTTGGCACATTTGGGCGTGGGCCTTAAAAATTGGGTTCAGGTGGACTTATATGAGAGGAAATTATATAATTTCAGGTGTTAGAAGATTAGATTTCAAAAATAAGGGATCGAGTTTTATTGTTAAAAAATCAGGTATGAATATAACAATTAAATTAAAAACTTTAATAATTTCATTTTTTAACTCTCACTCTCGCTCTTCGTCTCTTCCTCTCCCTCTCTTCTCTCACGACGCGATCTGTGGCGCTATCTCTTCTACCGTCATGCTTCGCTACCCCATCCTCTATATCGGCGACATCGTTGGTCCTCCTTTCCATTATTCTCTCTTCTCATCTCCCTCTCCTCTATTGTGGTGTTTTGCATAAATTGGCGTCGCCACTCCTCCAAATCGACGCCGATCGCTCTACACAGTTCGACGTCTCTACTCCTCCAGATCGACGCTGGTGGTTTTGCACAGATCAACAAGGCAACACCACCAAGTCACCGGTGATTCTGCACAGATCGAGGTCGCGAGTTTGGGGGTTTTGGTGTTTTTTTCACTGTTTTTGGTGGTTGGTTTGTGTTACTGTGGGTGTGGTTTGCGGTGAGGGTGGTGTTGTGCTTGCTGTAGTGGTGGTGCCGAGGTGGGTTTGCGTGGCGGTTGGGTTAGGTTTTTTTGAATTTGGTGGTGGTTTGTTTGAGACAGAGATTACGATGTCGTGAGGTGGTAGTATTGTGCTTGCTGTAGGGGTGGTAGTTTTGCATGGAGGCGGTGTTACTGCCGCGTGGTGGTGGTGGTGGTGGTGGTTTGGTGACGTTGGTGTTTTTTGCAAATAAGTAGTAGTGTGTATTGGTTTGTAGTGGTGGTTGTGGTAGAATGTGTTGGTGGCGGTGTAAGTGTAGGTGGTGTGGCGATTGGTTGTGGTAGCATGTGTTGTTGGTGGTGTAGGTGGTGTTGGCGCGATGATGGAGGTGGTGGTAGTGTGGAAAGTCGCAGGATAAGGATGAGGGTGGTTTGGCATGATGGTGGCAGTAGTGTTGGTGGTGTGATGTGTCATACTATCTGTGACCAATTATTTAATTACCCGTGACGTTAAAATTTGATAACCTGTGACTTAAATATAATTTGTGACCAATTGATTTGAAAATCTGTGATCAATAGATAAACTGTGGCCTCTAAAAAAAATTATTTGCAACCAACGAAATAAACTCTGACATAATTTTTTTTGGATTTTGTGACCTCAAAATAATCTGTGACCAATTAAATTAATAATACGTAACCGTGACCAATATTTATATATATGTGACCTTTAAGTAATAAATATTTTTAATTAATTAGCTAATACTTGAGTTTTGCATTTTGAAATTTGATGCCTAAAAATTGAATTGTGTCAAATTTAACACCTGACATATGAATTTTTTCCCCTTATATGATTAAATGGATTCGATTTGTTCCTCCTCTCTTAGATTACTTCCAATTTCAAACGTGTTACTTGAGAGGTGAACATTGGCTAATTTGTCGTCACTATATGCATGTAAAACTAGTCCCGTTGCAAGCTTTATACTACGGTAGATGCAGGCTCAACGATCGGACATTTCGACACATTTTGATAACTTTGCAAAGTTCGTTGAACATAGAATGAAATTTTTTCGTAGCTCAATAGGTACCATCCCATGAAAATTACACCCATCACATTCTTTTCTTTCAAAATTTCAATTCTATTTTCACTACTTTCAAAATATATACAATAAGGGTTGCACCCTTTTAATAAGACACGTTTTCAGACCTATCAGAGAGAGAGAGAGAGAGAGAGAGAGAGAGGAAAAAAAAAAAACACAGGCCCCAGCTTAAACCCTATAAAATTTATAATATATATTTTTTTAAATCACACATTCTCTAATAAAATAATACTCCACATAAATCAAAAGTTGTTTCTTCTTTTTCAACTACACATTTTTCAAGAAAATACTATTCCAAAAATTATAACATCAAATAATGCCAAATAATGGGGCTCAAACAGGTTGGTAATGTGTTTGACATATGATCAAGAGCAAAGTGAAGCTATTATGCCAACATTTTTTTTACTTAGAACTCCATTTTACCACCGATAACCTGGACAATATTGGCCTAAATTATTCTTTCCAACTTTGAACTACTTTAGGGTGGCAAATGGGCCAAGACACTCGCTTGCTTGGCTCATAAAAGTTCGACCCATGGACATTTTGGACTCATATTGAGACGAGTCATGAATCAAGCTAACCTATTTTTATATTTATTTTTTTCACCAAGTCATGAGCCGGCTCCTTTTTTGGGCTTAATTTGCTAATTTCTTTAAAAAAAAAAAAAAAAAAAGTTGGCTTGTGGATAGCTCCATCCATGAAACCCAAGAGCCAAAGAGCAGGACTAATTTATGGAAACTATCCGAGCTCGGGTGCTTAAAAGTCATACCAACTTAGCTCAATCCATTGCCGTCCATAAATTACATTAATGAAAATTATATCCCACCCTACTTTTGAATATCAGTTTTTTAAAATCAAGCTCATTGTTTCATTATTCAAAATTCAAATGAAAAATTATTTTTTAAATATCAATAATATTATTATAAAATTAAATTAATTTATACATGTGAGATTATTTGAAATTCTTTGTTATTTATCATATTTATGAGATTTGTGAATCTGTAATAGTGATCACATGTATGTGTTTTTGTAGAATATATAATTTTTTAATAGTTTGATTGTGTTCCTCTAACTCCAAATGTCTGCGTCCGTCACTAATCTAACCTGTATAGAACTGTCAACTTTGCAATTCGAGATATTATTAGTTTTTAACTATATTTTGAGGGTGTACTTACATTTTCCAATAGCTAAAAATTGTGTACCATAATAAGATTATTTAGTCTTGGTATCTTCATCTTAATAAATTTCTAATTAGAATCTGATTGCATGCCATTATATCACATTGTAGTGAACTCAAGTTTAGGGATGGCATATAATAAGGTAGTGAATTTAAGGTACCTTACTGCAACGTTCGAAGAAAAAGAAATATCCTCGGCCCTTGTTTGGTTTGGTTTAGTTAAAAATGCCGTTAAAATTTAAAGTCGAATTCAATGATTAATTTTAGCAACATATATTATGAAACTCACAATTTTTATGAACTTTTCAAACATACATTAAATCAATTTTTCTAAAAATCTACTAATATCTAATTTTTTTTTTTTTTGTAAAATCAAACAGGGACTTGGTTAGTATCCCACTTTCACTTAGGCCATCTCCAATTCATAGTATTAAATTGGTACAACTTTCGCACCATCTTGCAAAGTTATCTCCAACTCATTGCATCAAATATTACAAAATAAACAGTATTTTTCTAATTTACTTATTTTTTAATTCTCAATGATGAATTTATTTCTAAAAAAAATTATATTACTACAAAAATTATTAAATTAAAAATATATTTAGTTAATTAAAATATTGAATTTATTAATAAATTTTAAAAAAGGCATTACAATTAACGTCATAATTAATATATATATTACATTTAACACACAAATTTATTACTTGATTAGAAATTACTGTAAACGTTCATAAATATAATTAAAAAACACTTAATATAAAATAAAAAGATATAATATTAATAATTTTTTTTTTACTATAAATGAAGGACAAAAGAGAACTATTAAAAACTATAAAAATTATACATATTGACAGTGTTACACAAAATTTGGTACGACATTGTTCATTGCACAAATTTGCTATTGGTTGAAGTGAGTTCTTTGAATCATGTTAGGTGTCAAGGTAAAGTTTCACAGATTTTTTACAGGCTTTCACTTGACATTTTTACATTGGTAATTGATAAAAATATACAAAAAGGCACCACACAGGGTGTCGCCAACTCGAATTTTTTGTACCAATTTGATGTTAAGGCTAAAGATGCCCTTCAAGTACATTGAGCAAATCGCAATAGGAAGATGATTTATATTCATAAAAGTACAATGATATATCTATATATCAAGAGCTAAAAGTCTGAAACAATTTTATTAAGGTCCGTTTGATAAGAATTTTGAAAAGTAAAAAACTGCTTATAAAATTAAGAAACTATTTTTGAATATGTTTGGATAACTTTTTTTAAAGTGCTTTGTCAAAGGTAGAAGCTCCCATATACTGCTACATTAATCCAACAAGATTCAATCTCAAGAAACCTCCAATAGTTATATAAACAACATGTTCGGAATCTTTGAGTATTTGGTGAAAACTCAATTTAATTATATTTGTAGCTTTTAACGCCATTATTAACTTAAACATCAAGTTATATATCCCAACGAATTTCCCTACCTACTCGCAGTTACAATTTGGTGTTCATTGGACAATCAATCATTCGATGGTTCTTTAAAATTGAAATACAACAATAACATTCTTTTTCGTTAAACTACAAAATTCTAAAAATCATTATTTTATTTTTAATTACAGTAAAGATAATTGTACGGCATCCAAGTGCTGTAAAAATTATAGCCCTCTCACATGTGTGGGTCCGTGATTATTTTAATCGCGGATCCCACTCTTTATATGTTAGAGGGTTGAATATGTTGCAGTACATGTAGTACTTTTCTTTTAATTAATTTAAGAGTGATGTTATTTGTACGATGAATGATCATATTTAGATGAATTAAATGATAGGTTTAATAATGTCACTGTATTACTACATAAAGGTGATAAGACGTCTTATGATAACAAATAGCATTATTCTGATTTAAAGTTCAAACTTGTCACACATAAATTTCAACATATTTTGGAAAAACTGAAATTTTAATTTTGTTTCATTTATATTAAATTTGTTTATTTACCACATATCAAATATAAATTTGATATATAAAATGGGTGACACCATCACGATCCGAAGAGTTGAAAGATTCCATTGCATGACAAAATTTGCAATCCTCATGCAAAACGTTTATTGTATTTATATGACTTGACTTACACTTTTAATCAATGACGCAATCAAGATGTTAGAATTGGGGCTCCTAAAATGGAAGATATTAAGGTGAAGGAGGGGGCATGGGGAGGGGGGGGGGGGGGGGGAGCATGGGGCTGCCCTAGAATATATATATATTTTTTTTAGCTGAGGGTATAGCACAAAAAAAAGGTACACAAAATAGCATGAACTATCTGAACCAACAACAAACCTGAGAGTAACTGGGGCATTATCATCGATGAATGAAGTTGCAGGATCTATGAAAGAAGCCTCACCAACACCCACTAACCAGCAATGACAAAGGTTTAGACTGACAAGCCGACTCCAATAAACCTAAAATGATAGGCACTGCCAAGTTAAAGTAAACAAAAGAACAAATCGAAAATTAGTTGGGTGTTGGTGAGGCTTCTACGGTTTTTGGTTGGGTAAGTGGGTTAAATGGGTTGGGTTTCCAATTTTTTATTTTTTATTTTTAAACTTGGGCCGGAGGGTCCATCCAAATTTATGAACCTGCAATTTAAGAATTAGGGTGTCCGTCTAAGACAATTCTTTGTAATTTCACTCGAAAAAAAAAAAAAAAAATCTGAAAATCTAGAGGGTCCCAGGACCCGTGGGTCCGCCTATGCTTCAAAGTTCTAACTGTACATTTCGAACAAAATGTTGTTCCATGAGTGCTCGCTCTCTTTTCATCATATTATAAATAATTATTTTTTTATGTACGCAATAATAGAGGATAATATTTTTTCTGGACCATTGAAGTTGCTCGTAAAGAGAAAGAAAAGTTGCTTTTGACAAAGAAAAAGTCCCTCAACTTTGATGGATGGCTTAGGAAATGATGAAATCATGAAAGCAAAGACTAACATTCTTCAAAATATTGCATGATTCATGCTCTCTATGTTCTATTTTTACTTTGGATTATTTATTTGAATTTACATTTATTGTCATTGTTGTATTTTATTGTTACAATCCAACCAAGCAATTTAAGAGAAAAAGACAAACGTACGATTGCAAAGTTCTCTACTCTTTTCGTGGCATAGTTAGATCATTCGTAAAATTCATCTTCACATCTATCATCAATAAAAGTAAAGAAAGTCCACAAGAATTTAATAACAGATTAATACAAGAAGCAGTCCAATAATATATATATATATATTTAATTATCGAGATAATTCAATTTTCTTATATTAAATTTTGAAATTATATCGTTCAAACAAGATTTTTACAACTATCATAAATATGATTTTTAAGTGAGTTGACATATTGTTAATAATCCAATCCATAACTAAATCCACTAAATTAATAAATGATGACAAGTTTTTCAAAGCACGCCAATGATTCAATAATTATTTCTTCTAAAATAAGGGAATAGTCCAATTCCATTGTAGGTAGACTAGGTGACACATGTCCACAAAGAGTCAATCTACAGATACAGATATAGATACAAAACACATACAAGATGACACAAACATGTGGATCCACTTTTTTTAATAATATTTTAATTAGATAAGACCCGCATCCATGTGACTGCATGTAAAACTTCTGACAATAAATAGCTTTGTACAAACGAAATTTTCCGTCCACAAAATAACCTTAGTCAAAATGGTTATATTTGGGTGAATGTGGAGTCTCCATATTAAGAAAAAAAATATCATACAATATTTGAAAAGAAATGACCTAACTGTTAGCCACTGTGTTATGGAAGTGGGATCAGTATTTCATGTTTCAGAGTCAAATCAAATGAATAAGGATCAAAGGTTAAAGATTTGAACTATGAATTATATAAAAACTAAAAGTTATCTTTGATTTAGAAAAAAAAAAAAAAAAAAAAGTGTTTCAACTGTTAATAAAAGTGTTTAGATACTGATAAAAGAATCAACACCAATAGATAAGATTTTCTTCTTTTTGACAAAAATAAATTCTCGACTATTATCTTTGTTTAGCCTTATTTAATATGGTAGGTGAATAAGGTTTGCTCTAGAAGGTGGATAGTGCAATAATACACAATAACAACGATAAGTAGAAAAAATATACCACAATTGTGCAATGTCTAGTTCAAATTTACTCTTTCGGTACATACATGATTTTTTAAATATGTACCGAATAGTATTAAAGAAGAAATGAAACTTTATATATAATACAATCCAACTCGATCTGGTACTATACAATATTTATGGTAAATTGTAAAGATTTGAGATATATTTCTTGCCTTGAAGAGTGAACACCATGTGACAAACACTATGCACTCTTTATAAAATATCTGATTAATGTTGATATAACGAGCCAAACCTATTGAGATTCGGATAAGATTTTGTTGATATAAATCGATCAACTTTTGAAGACCTAATTTCGTGTGCATATGGATCTCGTTCTTGTTAAAACTTTTCGATATTTGTGATTTAATGAACGTAGGTTATTCTTGTAGTGTGTGCAAAGCTTATTGTAAAGAGCAATAATGTACGTACAGAAACATTATACACCACACACAAAATAGGGTGGGTGATAATTTTTTGACACTATTTTATTTCACATGGGACCCATTCCCATGTGAGACTTCTTGTATCACTTCCGTGAAATGATTTATGAACATCTAAAAATTTTTTATTGTAAAACATGTATTAAAATATTTATTGTAATACAAAATATAAGTATCGATAACCACCTCAATAAGAACACATACCTATAAATTTAAACACGATCATAAATAATTGAATATTATGTTAAATTATTTATCTTATATTTTAAGGACTTTTTGTTGAGCTAAAGTAAATTGGATTAGTTCTTCAGACAACCAAACACGTTAAGGGCCCGACTTAAGCCTCCACAAGTCAATATAAGAAAGATAATGAGAACTGAGAAGATTTGTGGCAGTGGCTTGTTTGAAGACATGCTTTTAGGTGCTGAGTGATGCATTTTTCTGCGTTCTAGTAGCTAGTCTAATATGGCTCGATAAAGAAACACAAATTGTATTGAACCACTCTTAAAGAATCACTTGTTTTGTACTTTTAATTAATGTTGTAAATTGATTCATCTATTCAAGCCAGTGAATGAGTATTAGATCCACTAGAGTAAGGAAGATATTAATCTCATCTCATGTCCATGAATTAAATCCTCTAGTAAGTGGAATGTTTGCCCAAGTGACATGACCTCAATACAAAACAACTATACTAAAGTGTAGTTGACAAGTATAGTAAAAAGACACAGAATGGCCCTTCCAAATCCCAAACTACACATCCCTATTGAGGCTACTCAAAAACAGTAGTGTGATGAACCAAGGCTTTAAAGGTTGTATATATGATGAGAGCTGATATATGTACACCAGGTGTACAATTCTCTCACAAGAATAATGCTACATGTATACACGAATTTATATCCTCTCATATGGGGGTTCACGCATATTTTATTATATATGAGTTTCTTTTTATGTGAGGGAATATAAATCTGTGTACACTATTATTTACGTATAGTATCATTTTTCTTATAACAGGAGGATCCATGATTTTTTTATCAGACGTGAACCCCATAGTGAGGGGGGGGGGTCTGTACACCACGTCGTAGAAATAGCAAAAATCATATATGATTCCATGTTCCTGCAAAAAAGGCTCAAAAGGTTGTATATAATCAGATTTTTGGGTGGGTCCTAAATTGAATGCATTAGTTTGATTGGTTATGGAACTGATAAGATTTCATTCAACCCATAATGCTAATGGCTACAGAACCCATAAAGACCTGAGGCTGATCCCAGGCACACACTGAGACAGACAGGCAACAGCTCTCTCTGACAGACATAGTTATCCATTTCAATAGGAAAAACGGGCAAAGGAAGCAACCAGAAAGTTAGCAGCAAAAAAGTTGACTCTTCAAGAAACAACCATGTTTCTTGTACATTATATTTTACATCAAATTTAATATTATATTATGTGTCGACAAATGATTGTTCAGTTTTTGAATTCAACATCCCTTTCCCCTTGCACAACATTTTGAATTTGCAAATGATTGTAAAAAATGTCAAATTTCATGTCATCCATTGAATATTTTAGGAGCATTATTCTTAGGTAATCATGTAAATTCTCACTAATAGCTCTCAAATAGTACAACTTGTTGCACTTTGGTCACTGTTCAATTTTTTTTTTTTGTTTGCAATTAGGTTTCCAAGCTTTCTTTTTAATGCACGTAAAGACAAATCGATGGAAATCATTCTGCTTCCCATAAAATAATCACTTCAAAAAAATGCAGAGCTTAGGTTATGATATATAGCAATTACCTTAAAAGAATGGATAACATGTCTTTGAGTGGCTGTGAGATAGTCGAACGATTTCTATTCAATTGTCCTTAATCCTTATCTTCACCAAAAAAGAGAGATGGGGAACTAAACGAACCTAGGCGAGACAAATGATAATGTTTTAGGAAATCGAGAATTTCCAACTCTCCATTGTAAGTTATCTTTGGACAATTTGGGTGGTAAAATGCAATGAAACAACAAGGGTAAGGTTTATATTTTTCTTTCTTTATTTTTTTTAATGGATCCTTGATGTCTTCTAATACATGTATAATTGTTTTTAGTGTTCTAAAAAAACGTAAAACGTTATTAAACTTGGAAGTCGACGTTCAAACTTTACGAGCCTACGTGAATTTAGGTGAGGTCTGATCGTAAAAAAAGAGTTTTCTTATTTTTAATATTATTTTAAAGTCATTTAATAATAAAATAATATATAACAAACATCTAAAATTATTAAATACTATATTTATTTAAAAAGATTTCTACAATTAGTCAATTATACAATTTCTCGACTTTTAACTAGATAAGTCGTACTTGAAATTTTCTAATGTATTTTCATTTTTTATTTTGGTACATATAAAATCAATTAAAAACTCAAAGTTAAAGTCAAATAAAAGACTTTAAAAAAGAGGAAAAAAATTAATAAAGTTCATTGCCAATGTGTGGTGTTCTACCCTTGCCCGAGCCTCGACCTAGGCGTTGTTTAAGTAGATTTTTTAGAACACTAATTATTTTAGAGGGTTCTCCTTTGATATATTTGTGATTGTGATTTAACAATCAAACGATATTTAAGCTAGACATTTTTGAAACTGCGTAAACATTGTTAGGGAGTTCCTAGAAATATGAGTATTATTGGCAAGTATTTGGCTTCTTGACAGCAATTTGAGCTTCTAGATCACATCAGTTGAACGTAACAACCATTGTGCAAAATCAAGACCGCAAACTCGTTTACTTCCATTCCACATTTTAAATCCCCTAATACGCGTCCTCTCCTTCAAGCTTCCACCTAAAAGAGGCAAAAATATTATTAAAACCTTTGGGCAGAGCAATCAAGTGATGTAAAATTTTTGTGCAGAGCAGTTTGATGTTGTAAGATCCATGGAGGAGGGTCTCTTGTGGCAACAAGTAGAAGGACGCATGGACACTGGTTATGGAGGGCATATCCTGCGGTTTACCTCCTCGGGCTGGAGAGGGGTCAAAAGCTCGAGGTCCAGGATTTAGTCTGGCGAAACTTGGACACTTGGGTTATCAAGAAAAAAAAAAAAGGCAAAAATATTATTAAACCCACTTCTTTACACCTGTCAACGTAGGGACAAGATTGTAATTTCACTTACAAATAAAAGTAATTTCGTTGTGTCTCCTTTCAGTTTTAATTCGTCTGCTACCCACTTTGGCTTGGCAATTTTTCTGGGAGTCAGTTGAAACGTAACGTACAGTTGGTTCATTAATTACATTTGTTTGGAAAATAATAATTTTAATTGAGAAATGGATTCTTGTTTATCGGTGATCTATGTTGGAAAATATATCTTTATAAAGAAAAGAATGGAGAAGAAACAATGAATAAAATTAAGAAATCAAGACTAAAAAATGAGACGATGAAAATGAAAAAAAATCCAAACACGTAATCGTTGTCTTCAAACGATATTTGCCCTCTCATCGATTAAAATTTAGCGCTTGTAGGGTTTTGACAAATGATTTGCAAGATTAATCAAACCGTAAAAATGATTAATAATCACTTAAGTACTAAGTGAAATCCTCCAAAGCTTTGAGAATGCAAAGAAGATGGATATGATATAAAGTAAGAGCTTTATTTTGTGGAATCAAATGATGATCACAAGTAATTTCAAGTGTCTTGTATTGAAACATTAATCATATTTATAGGCTTCAACAATATTCTACGAAGTGGTGCCAAGGAACACTCAAAAAGTTGTGGGACGACCTTCAAGAGCCACCAGAAATTCAAATTAAGACGGTCATTAACTGCCATATAGTTGTTCTATGCGACCGCATGTTACAATTATATGCGGTCGCATAGATCAAAACTATGCAGACCATCAATTTACTGTAAATGACCATGTGACCGTATGCCAATATGGTCTATTCGACCGCATATGCCAAGTATTACCCTTCAATGTCCACTTTTAAGTTCTACAAGCTTTTATTGATTTTTTAACAACATTACAACAATCTCAATCTTTTGATGCCAGTAAATAAAAAAATGTGGTTTTGGTATCTTATAACTTGTGTGTTATTTCTTCAATGAATTTTGAATAAAAAGTTGTGTAAATTGTTAATTCTTGTCTTTGGTGTTTAAGTTGTGTGTGTGTTGTATATGTGTATATATATATATATATGTGTGTGTGTGTGTGTGTGTGTGTGTGTGTGTGTGTGTGTGTGTGTATATATGGTCAAGTGACAATCTAAAAATGAGATTATATTCTTCATCGATAACAAAGTGAGAGAGAACCATCTCAATGCATATCATAACTTAAACGATACGTGAATTTTCATTCTTTGTATTCTATACGTAAAATTGAAAATATGAATGGTTAGTTTATAATATGATAAAATATTTTTTTATTTGTAGACCTGTTGGGGCACAATTAATACGACTACATAATAGTATGTCATAATTGATAAGAATCGAACTGCACATGATTTTAACTTTATTTATTTATTTTTAATAATGTTTATTCTTGCTTAATATCAGATACTAGATATATATGTTACACTGACATACTTCTTAAGGAGGTTTAGAAGACACCAAGGGACTCTTTCGGAGTTTTGAGGTACTGATTTTTTTTTTTTTTTTTTAAAGTATTGATTTTGAACGTTTATAAGGAGTTCGCTTTTGTATGATAGAGAATTTTTTAAAACAATCCAACCCATAAAAAGGAGGTTTAGAAGACACTAAGAGACTGCTTGAGAGTTTCGAGTAAATAGATATGAGGTTTTTTTTTTTTTTTTAAGTATCGATTTTGGACATTTACAAGGAGTTCGCTTTTGTGTGGTTTTTAGTAGAATTGTTTTAAAACAATCAAACCCATGCTTGAGAGTTTTTTTTATCCAATCGTTCTGAAAGTTTTTTAAAGGGTTATGCTAGGTGTATACAATGCATTACACCCCCTCACAAGGAGGGGGACCCACAAATATTTTATTATGTGTGGGCTCCCCTTCATGTGAAGGTAGTGAATAGCAATCGAATCGAGTAACTTGTGGGCTCAGCTCGTAAAAAACGAGTCGAGTCGAGCCAAGCTGCTCGACGAATAGCTCGTGGACTCGTTAATTTTAAAAAAAAAAAAAATTTAGAAAACGTGTATTATATAATATAAAAAAAAGAATGAGCTCACGGGCCAAGTTCGGCTCATTGCCCACGAGATCGTTGGATAACGAGCCCGAATACGGGCCGAGCTGACACGACTCGACCCATTATCACCACTATATGAGGGGGGTGTAAAACATTATATGTACCATTATGTACACATAGTTTTATCATTTTTTAAAAGAATAAAATTGCATATATGCCATATGCGATTTTGCTACATGCACATCAGTGATTTCCTCTTCAAATAAGAATTAAATTGGAGCGTGATGTCATTCGAATATCATCTCAAATGTCCAAATAGCAAAATTCATATGCCTTTAGTTAAATTTTCAATTTATAATTAACAACCGTCAATTTTATTAACAACTCATAAATGGTTCCACCTAAAAAGGTCAAAATTGGTTGAAAAAACTCCCAAGCGGGCCCTAACAGTACTGGAAAAATTTAAATTGTGGCGTCATCTCATTCTTATAAGAGGTGAGATTAGCAAATCTCTCTGCACATTTTTAGTAAATTAAATTTCTATTCTGCTTTTCTTGATATATTGCAAATTACATTAATTTATGATTATACTTTCATTTTGGTGCTTTACCGTAATGAGGTGTGTCCTATTCTTACCACCTTTCTATAGTTGTATGATTAGCTAATGAATAAATGGTGATCTCACTAAGATCTTAATCAACTTTTTCAATCCAATCTATTTTGTTTCTAATTATTTATATTTAAATTACCTAGAAGTATTGGTGAATGGTGCAATATGTCAATTTCGATAATTTTTTTTTTTTTTTTTTATATGAAGACAAAACGAAAGTGAGCACCAAGTGCAGAGACTAACAAATTACGAGTAATAGTGAGTTTAATCTAGTGTAAATTGTGGAGAGTTGACAAATGCCAATTAAATTTAATTTTTTAGTATTGCTGAAGCTTTAACCACAAAGTAAGTGATATTTAGGTTCCGTTTGTTTCTCATTAATCATTCATAAAAATAAAAAAATATGATCGTTATCAATTACATTCTACTCACCATTTTTTATTTTTCACCTTTTGTGTGAGACTCATAACCATTATATTTTTTTATTCTTATTTTGATGATCTCTTGTGGTCCTTGAGTATTTTGAATTATATTTTGAAAAAGTGTTTATTTACTTTGGAAATAATTGGTTCTTTAAAATATTTTAAATAGCCTTTGACCATTGGACTAATCATATCCTAACATCTTCCAAACAAATGCTTATCCTCGTTACTTCCAAGTAGTTGGTCCACACATTACTCACTTTAGGTTGCCCACTTAAAAGTAATTTTTGAGGACAAGAAATATTTGCCACTACTTGCAATAATATGCAAAAAAATAAAATAAAAATAAATACATTGTAAATCCCATGTTATCATTAGTCATGGAAACTTGTATTATTCCTCAAATGGACATAGTTTAATTAGTAATTTTTTTTCTTTTATTATGGTCAACTACTAATGTACACGTTCTATAAGAAAAATTCACCATTCTCTTAATGTCCTCATCATTCTTGTCCTTTTTATTCAAGATTAGTAGCTCTGATTCCTTATCTTTCAAGATTAATAGCACTGATTCCTTATCATTAGTAGCATCAATTGAAATCAACATTACGTTACTAGATTAAACGCAGATTAAAAAGAGTAAAGACAATTTCGTTGCTACTTTATGAATTCTATACGAAGAACATTCTCAAAGTCCATTTAATATTTATGAGAATGAATTATCTTCATATATTAAAACACTTTTCTTGAGAATTTTTTGATCATCTAGATTAATGCACAAGATTTCCCCTTGATCTTGAAGAAGATGAGGAATATTAAGAGTGTGTTTGATGTTGATTTTAATAAGAATTAGAATTTTTGGAATAGTGATTGATGAATGAATGTGTGGTGGAAAAATGATGAAAAGTTTTAGATTTGTGTGTAATATTATTTTATTTGAAAAATATGTGGTTGAAATAAAAAAAGAGAAAAAAATGAGAATGAGAATGAGAATAAAAAAAAGGGGCCAAACGGGATCTAAGTTGAAAATTTTACCTAGATTACATTAGCACGTGATTCTAGATACTTCCTTTAAAGTCATTATTTCTATAATTTCTTTGAAAAAAAATTAAGAGAAAAGCCATTTGTACATTAAATTTTGTACATTAATGTTGACAGCTCCCTCATATGGGATGGGACCGACCTGATTTTAATCTTTTTTTAAGATCTGGCCCCACCCTCAAATATGAGGGGGCTGTCATCCGGATTGTTAACCGAGCTGTACACACAGCTTGGTTGAAAAATTAACTATGATCAGCATGTTTGCCTAAACTTATATATTTACGGTCTTGTTTCAATTCTAAAACCATTATTCCTCATATAAATATAATCATTCAAGAACTTTAGGAATAATGTCATGTTGCAGTACTATTTTTAACAGCAGTTTGCGTGACAACATTAGTTCATATTCATAACGATATCATGAGCGCTTTAGAACGTCCTCAATAAATGTTTTTCGGAATAAACCGATAGGATATTAGTACCAGGGGCTAGCTTGCATCTGGTGAGCTCACTTGACCGTTTTGATGGAGATTAAAATCAGATTTTAAGTAAATTTTATTAAAAATTGATGAGATGTATGATTCAAAAGTTATGAATACCATAAAATAATAAATTGTTAATTTTGATTAACTACCAAATTAGGACTAATAATGTGGAAACAATATAGCGTATAATTAAAAATAAAAATAAAATTACTATTTAGCCCATGTTTGAGTCCCATTATTTTGTATTTTTGGTGGTTGGAATTTTTTGGAATAGTGATTGATGGGGAATGTGTAGTGGAAAAATAATGAAAAGTTTTAGATTTGTGTGTAATATTATTTTATTTGATGAATGTGTAATTATAATGAAGAGGGAGAAAATTTTAATATAATGTAATGTAATTTAATGGAGCCAAACGGGGCTTATTCAATCCCATAAAGTCCCTGTGGAAAACACTCTTGGGGACCCTCAAAAGTTGTCCAAAAGTTTCGGTTCCTCCCATAAACCAAGTGGACGTTTGTTTACCATCCAACCAATATCAGTCTCTTCCCCACCCCACCCCACCCCACCGCACTGGCCCGGTGTGAACTTTGTGAACTCAATATATAGCCGCTCTTCTTGTCCTCATCTCTTTCCAAGAAAGCAAGAAACGGTAGCACGTATTCTGCACTCTTAACACTCAAAGATTTACATAAATATAGAGCAAGTAGTGGTTCTTATGGATAGCCATAGCCATGTCTCCTCTTTCTCTAGCTTTAACTCCTATATCCGGGCACTCTCGGATACTCCGAAACGGTTGGTTCGCAGGGCATGCTCGGTCTCGACTTCTTTTGAAGAGACGAGCCGAGTTCGTGCCAGGTCTGGACCGGAGATGAAAAGAAGCCTCCGGTGGTATGACTTAATGGGCATAGGCATCGGCGGTATGGTCGGTGCCGGAGTATTTGTCACCACTGGCCACGCCATTAGACATGATGCCGGCCCTTCTGTCATCCTCTCTTACGCCATTGCTGGCCTTTGCGCTCTTCTCTCTGCTTTCTGCTACACAGAATTTGCCGTGGACCTCCCCGTCGCGGGCGGGGCGTTTAGCTACATACGCGTAACTTTTGGTCCGTTACATTTTCATATACAACACGTTCATATTTCAGTAGCTAATCATAACCTTTTTCTCTTCCTAATCTTAAATACATATAAATGCCATTGCAGGTGAATTCTTGGCCTTCTTAGCCGGTGCGAATCTGATAATAGACTACGTACTATCAAATGCGGCGGCGGCAAGAGGATTCACAGCATATTTAGGTACAGCCCTGGGAATATCAAATACCCATTTAAGGTTCACCATCCATGGCCTACCGAAAGGGTACAATGAAATTGACATTATTGCAGTGGCCGTGGTCCTACTACTCACTCTCGTAATCTGCTACAGGTATCCACACATTGTAAATTTTCTAAAATTCAATATTTCGTCATCATTTTCACTTTATTTAAACCTCAAATTTTTTTTTTTTTTTTTGGCAGTACAAGAGAGAGCTCATGGTTAAACATGGTTTTAACTGTTTTGCACATTTTGTTCATAGTTTTCATAATAGTGGTTGGGTTCTGGAGAGGTAAGTGGAAGAATTTCACTGAACCCGACAACCCGGAAAATGTTGGCGGGTTTTTCCCATTTGGTGCTTCTGGTGTGTTTAATGGTGCTGCTGTGGTATATTTGAGCTATATCGGTTACGACGCCGTTTCCACGATGGCTGAAGAGGTAAAAAATCCGGTTAAGGACATACCAGTCGGAGTTTCCGGTTCGGTTATCATCGTCACTATTCTTTACTGCTTAATGGCTGCTTCAATGACCGCCCTCCTCCCTTATGACGTGGTAATTCTTCTTCTAGAAACAATTTAATTCATTAGTTACAATCCTGCCGTGCAGATTTTCAAGAAAGTAGTGAAGATAATAATGTCATAATTATCAACAAATTGGAGTAGTTGTTTTTTATGCCACGTGTATGTGCATATCTAACAGTAATTAATTATATATTTATGACACAGATCGATCCAGATTCGCCGTTTTCTAGGGCGTTTAATGAGGGATCCTCGGAGTGGAGGTGGGTGTCGAATGTGATCGGAGTGGGGGCCAGCTTTGGTATTTTGACGTCGCTTTTGGTGGCGATGTTGGGGCAGGCACGCTACATGTGTGTAATCGGACGGTCATGCGTGCTCCCTTCATGGTTTGCGAGGGTCCATCCTAAGACTTCTACACCTGTTAATGCCTCCACCTTCCTTGGTATGTTGTCCCACTTTATAAATCTTACCTTCTTTTTTTTTTTATAGCCGTGTTTGACTGTCTTCTACTTGAACTGATCCTCTTTCGATCTTTCTGTTTTGGATAGCCATTGTTAAAACTAATCTTTATAATCGCCTTGTCGGAAAAGGGTGTTCAATGTACTTAAAAGTTCACCAACTGATGAGCGCATCAAGAATTAACATAAAATTGTTGTCTTAAATGTGTGCGGTTCTTAAATCGGAGCCTGTGCAGAGTTAAGAGGGGATAACAATGTACTCATAAGTCCACCAACTGATGTGGACCCAGGGCCGACCCTGGCGATTCTTGGCCTACTTCAAATGAAGCCTTCTAGTTCTAGTTAGGCTGCCCCTCAAACGTCGTCTTGTCTTGAATGAAAGCCATTCTTTAAATTGGCCCCTATGCTAGTTAAGAGAGGGTGTACATTGTACTCATAAGTTAACCCACTTATGTGGATCCGACGCGTCAGGAATTAATATAAATTCGTCTTGTCTTGAATGAAAGTCATTTTTACATTGGCGCTTTTTTGTTGAGTCAAGAGAGGTTGTACAATGTACTTATAAGCTCACAAATCGATGTGGAACTCGAGGATTAATTCAATGTATATGACATGGTTGGTTATTTGAATGGCTTCGTTTAGAATCGTTTATGGGTCCATCTAGAACCATTTCAGATATTTGACTGTTGTATGAATATGGGTTATGGTTTATCTTTAGATTTTGATTCTCATTCAACTAATTTTTTTCTTATGGGGGCCAATTTTTGGTGCAAGGACATGTTGAAATTCCTTGGAGGTTGAAATATTGGAGTTAGAACTTGAATATTTTTGGTTGGGACCATTTTAATGTTCTTCCATAAATCTGATCTTTTTCTATCTCTGATAAGTCTATGCAACTTGTTAGTAGGCTATAAAAAAAAAAAGTTGTACTGAGAATAGTGTTCATAATTCATTCATATAGGTGTGTAGTATGTGAAGTGATTTGAGAATATGCCAAATAACTCTAGAAGAATTCTATTGTATTACTAAGTACTGTTTTAGTAAAATTCATAGTATGGGATCAATATTCTCTGATCTTGTCTTTCATCTTTTAGGAGTTGAGTGACGTGACGTGGGCAAGATTGCTTATGAGAAAGTAGGACCGAATTGAGGGAACTGGGAAAGTTTCAAGAACCATGCTTCATGTACACCGAGTCATACAATTTAGTGTACAGTCCTCTCACATGGGGGGTGGGGTCGATGCATTAATTGACGTGGAACCCATCCTCTCATGTGAGGAGGTTGTACACTGAGCTGTATGATTTTGTGTACAAGAGGCTTAATTCAAGTTTCAATTTCTGGGAGAAAAATCTTTTGGGAAAGAAATAAATCATAATAAAAATAAGATTTAACTTTTTGGATAAAATTTGTTATTTTAAATTTTATTATCATTGGAAGTTAGTGGAGGAAACTATTGCTTTAGCATTTTTGATATTGATAGGAGGACCTCACGTAATAAAAAGGAGAACAGAGTAAGAGATGATGTCAATCTTTAGCTGATCAATAAAAGTTTATCTTTGACTTTTGCAAAAGGGAAAGATCGTATGATTCTTCTCAAATTGGTAGAGCTAAGAATGACCTAGTATATATAGGATCACTAGGAGAATGGAAATGCTGTTCATTCATTGATGCTCCAAACTTACTTTTAAAGATTTTGAGATCAAGATTTTGTCGACTAGGACCACTAGAAAATTGTTCCATCATCAAGTTCTTTTTGTGGTTGTCACCATCCCATTTTTCTCTTTACCATTTCGTATCTATGTTTTTATTTTTTTTAATCATGGATGCTTGATATTTTTTTTCTTTCTTACTTTTTTTCTTGTTCTCATTGTTCTTTGTTCTTTCTTGTTAACTCGTTCATATATACTCATACTTGGGGAATTCTCTTCAGGAATCTTCACAGCAACTATTGCCCTTTTTACCGATCTAAACATCCTATTGAATCTCATATCCATTGGGACATTATTTGTCTTCTACATGGTGGCAAATGCGGTGATATATAGGCGTTATGTTACTATGGGAACGACAAATCCGTGGCCAACCATTTCGTTCATGTCTTGTTTTACACTCACTTCTGTCATGTTTACCCTCCTTTGGCATTTCGGGCCATCAGGTAAGCCCAAAGCCTTTATGCTCGGGGCTTGTGTCACTATGGCTATCGGAGTTATACAATTATTCCATTTCATGGTCCCACAAGCTCGGAAGCCTGAATTTTGGGGGGTCCCTTTGATGCCATGGATTCCTTCCATATCCATCTTCCTCGACATATTCTTGTTGGGTTCTCTTGATAGAGCATCCTATGTCCAATTTGGATTCTTTTCATGCCTCTCGGTGCTTGTATATGTTCTATATAGTGTCCACTCTAGCTTTGATGCAGAGGAAGTTGGAGCTCTTAGTCAAAAGACTGGGGATGGTATGAAGGAATCTGTTGAAAGTGAAGACAATACTCACAAAGTGTGAAAAACTTTCAAACTCTTTTTTTGTTCAATAACTTTACAGCTTGTTTTTGTTGATGGCCACTTTAGAATAGGGGTGAAGAAGAAAGAAAGTAAAAAAAGAAAGACAGCCTGCATTTTTTGCAGTTGCAAGTTGTATAGTTTGATCTTCGGTAGAGATCTTAGTTTAAGATCCCCTGTATGGATTCAGTAATGTGATCCATCAATTTTGTGCAACTTGAACTTAATGAAAGCATCAAAATTGAAGAATTTTCTTGGATTTGGAATGTCCTCTGATGGGACAGAATTGAATAGAATAGTAAGATAGATAATGTATTTCAATTCTTATTATTCCTTACTGAACAAAACACTATTATTTTATATTCGAAGTGCATGATAAATACCGTCGAAGCCCAAAATTAAATAAAGTACTTCATATACAAAGTATGGAAAGACGTCTACAAATGAAGTCAGATTTTACAGGGCAAACACTTTTCAATGGGCATACAACTAAACTTGCTAAGTTAAACTTACCTTCCATTAACTGCCCAAGATTTGAAAATTGAAGATTCCATTCCATGTCACCAGTTTTTGTTTAGGCAATGTGATAATATAAACTGCCCAACATTCCAATTCCAATTCCATCTGAAGAATCCATAAAACCGTGATTCTCGGGATTGAAAGGAATAACGAACGAAGTAGAGGTCATCACTACATTGGTATTGCAAGAAAAAAAATTCTACTACTTTTTTCGTAAATATTATCTTAATTCCCAGCCGGCCATCCCCTTAGTAGAAACTTGGTCATCATTACTTATTTATTAGAAATGACCGAGTTGGTCTTCAACTATTAAAATGAGTTAGTTAGTCCTCAACCTTCCTACAAGTCCATGCAAAAACCATCTAAATTTTTGTAATTGCCGTTTTGCTCTCTTATATGTTTAGATTTTTTTTTTTTCAATGTACGTTCTCACGAGGGAGGTACACATGACGACTTAATGATTAAGTGACTGTTTTTGTCGTCAGAAGCTGATTGTGTATTCAATCTTTTATAGGAATACAAATCATAACTATTCGCATTTCATTCAGTTCATTAGTATACTCAAACGTCCATTTAATTATTGTATTGTATAAAGATGAAAAAGGCTACAAAAGAACTAAAAATCCAACCAAGATACAATTTTAGACCTTGTTGTTTTGCTCAACTACAAGAATACCATAATGACAAAATGAGGACAAAATTTTTTATGGGTTTCCATCCCAAATTTCTCCAACGTAATTGAATGATTTTTGTCTCTTGCCTAGTCAATTTATAATCAGCTTATTTGGATTATTGAGTGAGTCCCTCCATTTGTTGGATTTATGGGTCCCTTCCCTTCCCTTCCCTTCCCTTCCCCTCCCCTCTCTTATCACTTGGATTAATTATCTCTAAACTCGCATAGGATTCTAATCACTTGTTTAAAGAATCACTTTTTATTTTGTATTAATTATTCTTAATGAATCTCTGAGGTACAATAATAAAGGACTTAATATTAGGTATTTACAAGTGTATTGACAAATAATTCAAAAAAAAAAAAAAGACTTGCAAATATCGGACGCCCGACTGTAAAGGAATAAAAATGAGTTGGACCGACCCTTTGAGTTGCTGGTGCAGGCAGCATGTGGACCCACCACGGCACATATTAGGCTTGGTTTGTGCTGTCTTAGGTAACTAAGGGTTTAAGTAGTTCTTATCTTGAACAAGCCAACTGCCAACTCGTACGAAGAAGAATTTGTTATGCCATACATTCGCAAAGAAAATGATCTCGTATTCATGATGTGCATGAGTTATCATGTCCACTGCTCAACGATTAAGCTTACAATTCATCATGTCCACTGCTCAACGATTAAGCTTACAATTCTTGACAATTCAAAGTAAAATCGTAGATTCACGTCAGCATTGGACATGTTTTATCTTATCCACCGTGGATATGAGATCATTTCTATACATACATATATGGATAACTAATATATAAACCCCTATTTGGTTATGCTAAAAATTGGATTGAAATTCAAGTTAAAGTCAAGAATTAATTTAAGCCATATATTTCTTGAGATTTACGACTTTCAACGATTAAGCTTACAATTCTTGACAATTCAAAGTAAAATCGTAGATTCACGTCAATTGGACATTTTTATCTATCCATTTTGATTTTTTTTTTTTTCTATACAACATGGGCTATATAATATGAATCATCCCTATTTGGTTATGCAATTGGATTAGATATACAAAGTCAAGAATTAATTTAAGCCATATATTTCTTGAGATTTACGACTTTCAACCACACGTTCCATCAATATTTATCAAATTATATTGAGAGAGAGAGAGAGATCTAATAAAGATGAGATATGATGAATCATCCAGGTTTGAGAATAGAGATACAGAGAGATGAGAGAGAGAGAGAGAGAGAGAGAGAGAGAGAGAGAGACCTTAACAGTTTTTCTTCAAGCATCCTCTTTTCTCTATAATTTTCTTAGTGAAAATTTGTAAAGATGAAGGTTTTCGTGTGATATTATGAACAGTAATCCCTCTTAATTGATGGTATTTGATTATTGTAATTTTTTGGAGAAGTTTCTTGTACGATTTGTGTTCTTTGAACGAAAACTGTTGTAATCTTGAACTTTTGCCCTGTGATTTGAGGTTGTGCTGGTGCATTCGAGTTAATCCTTAACGGATGCTCGAGGGAGACTAAATGTTAGAAAATGTCACTGAACCTCTGTAGCTTAGATCGAAAAAACATCATGTTCTTTAATATTTTTGATTATTTTCTACGTTTTTGGTGCTTATTGAGTTCAATACTTAACTTTATATTATAACGACCTATAATTGTCTAAACAAAAAAAGCAAATATAAAACGAGATCTCATATCTTACAGTCTCCTCCACTAAGATCACCTAGTGGTTGAAAGTATGTCTGTTCCGAGATTGATGATGTTTCAAATCTATGTTTTTCAAGAACTTTTTATGATGTCATTGAAAATTGAGTTAGGTTAGGTAACTTTTGTCAACCACTAATAAAATTGTAGATTTAAAGTGAGCACTAGAGGAATGAGAAGAATTAGGAGAGACCTAATTTAGATAATGAAGTAAACCTCTTTTTTCTACCAAACATTTTGAGTACATTTTATTTGTAACGTTAGTTTTAATTTGATTTCAATTATATTGCATTATAAGTTATAACATTTTTTTTTTCCAGTCCTTCAAATTTGGAAGGAAACGGTTTTTTCATGAGTACAAAAGCAAGTTTGATTAGTCCAAGGCTATACACGAGATGGCTTTTCTTTTTCAATTGTTGGTATTCTAGTTGACGACATAGACGGTAGAATTAAAATTATAAGACAAGATGCTTCCACGGGCATATTCAAGTTGATAAATGATGGGAAAGAAAAAAACTACGCAACTGGCATGTCCCGGGTTCAAATCCTAAGGAGAAGAATTTGTGGTAGGTTAGTGGAAACGCACTCAGATCCTGGTCAATTTGGGCATATCTTTGGATTTACCCTCACACCAAGGCCTAGGGACGGATAGGTGTGGGCGTGAGCAATGACACGTGATCCAAAAAAAATTATTCGACAAGATCGAACAAGTTTCACTAGGCGAAACATGAAGAGATGAATATCTAAATAGTTTAGTCGACTTTGAAAATCAACTATTCATATAAATACCTAGATAATATAAATTTAATATCTCAATACAAGTTTATCTTTAACAAAAAAATATAAGAAGTAAAGAATAGTAGTAGTAAGAAAGTCTTGCTCAATGCTATTTGATAGTGCTATTTGAGTAAACCACTTTGTGAGGTACAATGCACATTTCACTACGAATCACGGCCATTTTAATCACAGACAAAGCAATTCTATTTGCGGATTAAATAAAAAAAAAAAAAAGAGAGAGAATAAAAACTATTTGTTCCACTAAAACAAAGAAGTGATCCCATTTGAGCCATTCTACATTACGAACTCTTGAGCTGTAAATAGATGTTGACAGTTTTAAATTTTATAATTCAACTTAACTCGATCAGGAGTTATTGTTAAGAGTCTCAAGACACAAATCTCATAGTAAAGGAATCATCAGATAGTCGTGACAATGACTAGGTACCCAAAAAACAACTATTAGAAACCAATCAAATTTTAGTCAATAGATTTTGAAAAAATTTACTTCTTTACAAATGCATTTAATCATTTCAAACATAAATTGAGCATTCGTTTGTGAGGGATTATTTAAGTGAGAAATAATTTCATTATAGAATGTGTAGTAAAAAAGTAGAAAAAAATTATGAATTTTTTGAAATATACGGTTGAAATAATTTTTTAAAATCTTGAAATAATTTGGAAAAAAAAAAATAATTATTAAAAAATCTCTCCCAAAATCATTGTACATATGATGTCAATAACAAAATAAAATACATTGTACTCGTAAATTCGTTAAATCAATATAATATATAAATTTGATGCCCCTTTCATATTAGTAGGCTAATCTACCATGAACATAATTACTTTTAAATTTTGTACACGACATTTCCAACTTAAAATCTACTCTTGACTTGTTTTGATAAACCTTAACCTTAAAAGGACAGGATCATGAGATTTGAGTGGGATTTTCTGATTTATCTTATCACCTTCTTCATATTATTAGACACATATTTTTTTGTAATAATTTCAAAAGCAACTTTATCAAAACCAAACAAATTGTCATAACGTAGTGGTGTTGCAATCAAACTATTGACTTCAATTGATGCCAAAGACCTAAAGGTGACCAAAATTTATTAGTTATCTCGTTGAAAAATATAATATTAAAATTGAGTACATTTACTTATTTAAATAATATTTTCAACATTTCATTTCAAGTTCAAATAAGATTTATGCAGAAGCATGTCATTCAGTAAGTTTTTTTAAATGAACGACATGAATATTTGAACTCATTATTAGTAGTGTATCGAAGACGGAGTTAAGGGGACAATTTTTTTTTTTTTTAATTGCGTTGGACTACATATAGAAGTTTAAAAAAATTTATATATAAAAAATAGATAGGGATATAATCCTTCATCGAATAAAGATGTAAACATAGGTCAATTTATAAGATTTTGAGCTACTCCTCTTAATAAGGTCGACCTTTTAAGACAGACCTCCCAAATTTTAACATGGTATCAGAAACTGTTAAACTTTAACGAGCGATTTGATCATTGTAAGACTCAAAAAATGAAGCACATGAATTTCAAGATTGGTCTTCTCAAACGAGCCACCATCTTGTGGGGACATGTTAAGGGATATAATCTCATATCGAATAAAGATGTAAACATATGCCAATTTATAAGGTTCACCTTTTAAGATGGACCCCCAAATCTTAACAAAGGCATAATCTCCGTCCTTGGAGACATGGAGGCTGGAGTGTAGAATTGTCGAGTAATTTTAATGTTTTTAAAACTTAAAAGAATTCTATTTATAGTTATCGTGGTACTTTATCATTCTAGTTTTATGAATTAATGTAGCAATGAATCATATCAAGTGACACAATCACGATGTGGATTTCAAATTTACTGAAAGATGAGAGTAAATTTGTATGTATATTCTTTTAAGTTTTAAAAAAGAATACAAAAAGGGTACGCAAAATAAAACATAATAATTGGCTTTAGAAAGACTTTTTGGTGCTAATATGAGAAATTATTGATGTGATCCAGCAAGGCCATTCTCAATTTTATTTAAAGGTTTCGATTCTTGACTCTGTTGTGTCATTCACGTTGCTAGATATCATTCACAAATTTTATTGGATAGTATAATAAAAAATTGTAAATTATCGCTTACAGTAGAGTTTATGACACAAATCTAATTGGTTGAAATACAAAATAAATCATTCAATCGTTGGATAGAATAATTATACGGTGACAATAAATTAACATGACCAAATACGCCACGTGAAATTAAAAAGAGTGAGAGCTAAAAATTCCAATTCTCGAGCCAATCTCAACATAACCCCTGGGTTTGAAGCACTTGTAAAAAACACTAGTTTCAAATTTCCTTGAACTAAGTATTTTTTTTTTTTTTTTTTTTTTTCGAATTTATCTTGGATCAAAACACAATGAAAAAAATATGAGATGTAGTAGTAATTCTTTAGTTTTCGATTTCTTGGACTACTTAATTTTGTTACTTAATTAGAAAGTAAGATTATCGGCCTTCCTTCTAAGCTTGGATTTTTTATTATTTTTTTAATAATTGTAGAGAAAATTAGAGGAAATCATGCTTTTAAATTTTCATAATAAAAAATCAACTATTATCATTTTATTATTTACAAATAAAGTATTTATTATTTTAAAATATTTTTTTTTTCAAAAAATAGTATATGTTTTTATTTTATCATCAATCTAGTGAATTATTATAATGTATATCTATAATATAAATTTTGAAATTCAAGTTATACAAAATGGGATTTTTTTGCCGTCTCAATATTATTTGAAGAGAGACACTTATTATTTTCTTACTCACCGTCATTGTGAGAAGTCACAACGCATAAACTACATAGATCACAACAGTTGTAATTTTATTTTGAGTTAAACTACAAGTACTTTTTTTTACACTAACTTTGACACTCCTCTCACATTGAGGGAGTGGGGTTCGCGATTAAAATAATTGCGGATCCCATGGACTGTGAGAGGAGTGTCATTCTAAATGTACACAATCAGTGTACACTCAAAATAATTCTTTTATTTTATATCGCACACGTTATGAAGTCACAATTTCTAGTGTCACATGAATACAACCAATTTATACAGATGTCATAATTTTGAATACTTTTATGAATTCTAAACTCAAAAGCAAAATTGCCTTTCCTTTGCTCTTGTAGAAATATCGTTCGTGGGTCACAAACCAAAAACTACAGAGAAAGGGAAAATAAAATGGACCAAAAGTTTAAAGGACACAATAAATTTAATTGTTGGACAATACTATGTACGGTTGTATTACATGTACATATTTATTTATATACACATGATGTTGTGAGATATGATTGAATCATAATTTCTTCAATCAAATAAAAAAAAAATCCTTCATTTTTTTGACACCTTATCTTAATGTAAATCATTATGTACAATTAGCAATAGGGAAGAATTCAAAATTAAAGTATTAACTATGCACACTTCAATTACCATGTTTCAAGTTGCCTAAATGCAAAAATCAGGTTTTTATTTTTTAATTAAAAATATTTTATCAATTAATTATAATAAAGTCAAAATTATACAATTAATGGTCACAGTTACATAATTATAGGTCATAGATTATTTTGAAGACACAAATTTAAAAATTTATAGGTCGCAAATTATTTCAAAATCACAAATCAAAATTTTTATAAGTCATGGATTATATCGAAGTCACAAATCAACAATTTTATAAGTCACAGTTTATCGATTGGTCACATATTTTCAAATTTATTGGTCACGAATTATTTTTTTAGTCACATATTATCGAATTTTATGGTCACAGTTTAATAGTTAGTCACATTCACTAAACCCCGACTCCAATCCCAATTTAATATTTGGTCACAAATCAAAAATTTTAAAGGTCACATTTAACTTCATAGGTCACAAATTTAAAAAATTATTGGTCACAGTTTATCTATTGGTTACATATTTTCTAATTTGTTGGTCTCATATTATTTTTTAGTCTATGGTCACAGACCCCACCCCACCTGAAAACACCACTGCAGAGTTCGATAAACACCAAAAAACACCACCATCACCACACTGCCGCCAGATGCCACCACGATTGCCACCGCCACCTACCACCTCCTCCAATAACCTAACCCACAATCTCACCAAAACTGCACCACCACCGCCACATGCACCACACCACCAACAAAACCACCAAAAAATCCCCAAACCACCGCCAAATTCAACCACCACCACAGCCAAATAGTTGGTCACAATCCGCCACAACACCCCTACAACCACCGCGGGGAAAAAAAATACCACAAGACAACCGATTGCACCACACCACCACACAACCGCCAACCATCATCTCGCCACTAACGCCACCACCAGCATCACCACTATCCCCAACAGTGCAGCACCACATCATACCTTCATCAACTACCACACCATCGCCTGCACTGCACACCACTGCCAACAAAAAAAAATGCACACACACACATTGGTAATCAACACAAACCGCCACCTTGCACCACCACAACCACCGTCGCCACCGCCGCACCACACCAACAGCGCACCACCGCCAACTGCAAAAACACCACCACACACAAAAACACCATCAATGAACCACAATTGCTCCGGTTACAGCTAGAAGATGTTGCCAGCGTAATGCTCTGGTTGCAGCTGAGAAGACGGTGCCACTGCGGAGCGACGCCATTCACAGAGAGGTCATCACAAAACAACACCTCTTTAACCCAATCAAAGACCCAGTCAAACAACACCTCTTTCACAGAGAGGTCATCGCTCACGACGCCTCCGCAAAGGCGTTGCACTGAGCTGTGGCTCGCAAAAATCCGAGCAAGACGTATCTCCGGCGGCGTCTTCTTTCGGCACATGTTCGCGCAGCACGGTGTTCCTGGGCAGAGGTCACTGCCACGCCCCTTACAACCACCGCCATTCTTCTTGCAGCGACGCCGATCTCACATCGGAACCGGCACCACGCTTGTTGCTGCGAGGCAAGTCGAGCGGCGTTCAGATTTCCCGGCGCCGGTAGAGAAGCTAGAGAATCCTTCTAGAGAGAGAAAGCGAGGAGAGAAAAACGTGTAGAGTGGAGAGATGAAAATGAGAATTTAGGGTTTGTAGATTAAATTAATTTATATATATATTAATTAATTGATACCTGATTTTTTATTAAATAAGTTTCAAACCTGAATTTTGAATTTGAAAGTTTAAGTAGCTGGTTCTATGTAATTTCCTCTTAGCAATATTTATGTACTTTTATGTTTAGATAGATTAAGCCCTGATGCCGTGGTTGCAATTAGGCCGAGCCCAATGGACCACAATCTAGTAGACCCAAATGGAATAGGAAAAATTCATATATCAGGTATTAAGTTTGGCCCAATTCAATTTTCAGACATTAAGTTTCAAAATGCAAAATTCAGGTATTAGTTAATTAATTAAAAATATTTATTAATTAAAGGTCACATATACATAAATATTAGTCACAGTCACGTATTATCAATTTAATTGGTCACATATTATTTTGAGGTCACAAATCATTAATTTGGTAGATCACGAATTATTTCGAGGTCACAAATCATTAATTTGGTAGATCACGAATTATTTCGAGGTCACAGATTAAAATTTATTAGGTTATAGATTATTGTCGAGGTCAAGGATCGAAATTTTAATAAGTCACAATTGGTCACAGATTTATTATTGGTCACAGATTAATCAATTTAGTGGTCACAGTTACCAAAATAATCTGTGACCACCGTCCGACAACTGTCACCGCCCACCACCACCACCCCAACACCACCGTCGACCGCCACCACCCTCACCCTGCAACCGTCGCGTCGCCACAACCATCGCCAAAAACCCACCTAAAACCCCTAAAAATACCAAAAATCACCCCAAACTACCACTGCCACCATCATAAGAAGCATCGACGCCACCACCACACCCTAAGCAGATTCACTAATGTCACCGGCATCTCACCACCACAGCACCTGATTACAACCACAACATCTCACCACCACAGCACCTGTTGCAACCAACCAACCACGCAACAAAAGAGATAAAAGAGAGAGAAGAGAATCGACTGCTTGTGCTATTGAAGGAGTCATTTTGAGCCCACCAGATTTCGCGACACCAACACTTTCAGCAACCAAGGCCGTCGTCGCTACAACCTCACCGTCACACCACACCACACCACACCATCACAACCTCACAGCCACAATCATACCGCGACATCACAAGAAAAATACCACCACATCCCAGATCCAACAACACCTCACCATCACTGTCGTCGCGTCGCCGGCACACCACCGCATTACCAACAACAACGAATCAAAAACCAAAAAATTACCCAAAAAAGTCGAACGGCGCAGCTACGCGAAGCAGCAGAAGCGTCGTGCTCGCTGCGCCGCCTCACTTCATCTAACTGCACCGGCTTCCTGTCACCAATTGCACCACTGAATCAGTGGTGGGGGACGGGGGCGGCGAGGGCTGGGGAGAGAAAGGCGTCTGCGGTTGGAGAGAGTTTTAGGTTTTTGAAAATATTGATTTATAATATCAATAATTTAAGATAATTAATTGGATACCTGACTTTTGGATAAAAAACTCGGTGACCTGACTTTTGCACTGTGGTCTTAAAAATACCTGTGCCATGTAATTTTTCCAAATGGAATATGGTAACATTCATTTATGGTTTAGGCCCAACACTACAATCTTGTTTTAGTTGAGACTGTTTTCTTGCATAGAATTTTGAGTTGATCAAATGTCCTGTGGTAACGATTTTAACTGCGTTAAAACATGCAAATTATTATGAGAAGAAGACAAATTTAATTGTTAAACGATGTAACAACAAAATATTATGTTAGGATCGAAATTTTTCAGTCGTCCCAAATGTCATTAAGCGGATTAAGCTTACTACTTGTATAATTGTATTGAGATCTTGGTCTTGTAGCCCGGGCGGACCCACGGTGGGTCCTGGTGGGACAACTTTCAAATTTGTTTTTTTTTTGAATTCCCTGTTGCCCTTTAGACTCTGCAAAACCCAAAAGAAGCACTTGTTAACGACATTCAAATTGGAAAATCAAAATCATTCCCTTTCCTTGAAAAATCAAAACCCATTCTATTTGATTTCAGCCTCCTGCGATTCCGTTCAGATGCTGCTGTCGATTCCGTTCAAGCGTTCAGCTACTGTTGCTGCCTGCTGGGATTCCAATTCTGCTGCTGACTATTCCCGTTGTTGCTGGTCTGCCACTGCCAGTTAGCTCCATTACCACTCTACCACCGCTTCATTCTTCAAAGTAAAAGTTTTGCTTTGTTGCTTCTCGTTCGGACCTCCGATCCATTGGTTTTGCTTCGGCCTTTGCTTCTGTTGGTTGTTACTATATCTGATTATCCGAAATTTGGAAATATATTTGTTATTTGTGATTTGTGAGTTATATTTTGGGGATTTCATAAAAAATTCAAAATAGGGTAATTGGTTGGATCAATTTTTGCATTGATTTCTTTTATGAAATTCAAATAATGGTGGTTGATAAACTGAGTGATTTAGGCCCTCTAAGTGACAATTTAGATTGGAAGTGAAATCCATTCTTACTGTGATTATTGAGAAAGTGAATTTGGGACTTGGGAGGATTGATGACAGATTTATAGAAGAGTACTTCAGTGAGGATTGCTAATTACTTCTGAAGATATAAAAGATTGTCTTTTAGTTAAGATTGCAACTTCCATGATATTACACTACTTAGGTAAGATTGTTACCCTGTTGAGTGTTGACATATTACATACTTTACCATGTACATGGGCTCTTTTTGAACCATGCCCTGACACTGTGTTACCGATTCTGCTCTTGATATTAGGAGTCTCCATGCCGACTCAACAAAGTTCAACCTTGTGGTGCCTGGAAGTCACTTGACTATAATCTTTCTTTTGTTATTGGAAAAAAGTTCGGTGGCTTTCAATTTGTTAACTCTTGCTGTATGGCTGAGTCTTTTCTCCTATAGACCATTTTCTTTTAGTTTTTCTTCAATAATGGAACTCATCTTTGCAGCCTCATCATTTGGAAACTGCTTTACTATGTTTCCGTAATAATGCAATCTTAGAGGTCGTAAGTATGTGATTATCATGGCATAAGAAAGTATCATGACCACCCCAAGTTCTCACCTTCTCTCAATCTAGAGTAGCTTCCTCCAAGGGTCCAATACCTGGAGTATCTTATGATCTCGATAGGGAACTATATTTTTTTCTTTATCAACTTGTTTGACTTAAAAGTTTGATTATGCCTCACTAACTCAAAATGTCTGTGTCCGCCACTGGGCCAAATGGTAGAAGAATTCCTTGCAATGACAATGAATCGATTTTGATTTGCAGTACATAAACACTTCATCTGTTGTCAAATGCTCAACCTTAAGTGCTAACTTAGCAAGAAGACGGCTTTTGGGCTTGCACGAATGCAATCAAGGCGAGCATTGCAAGATATCGTTCAAAAATGTGCAAGAGAAAGAGCAATCACACAAGCCAAGGCTGCCCATGCACAGATTATTCACTTTGAATTTCAATCAGACACTTTGACTTCGAACATGCTCATTAATTTGTATTCGAAATGCAGCCTCGTTGATTACTCCCGCAAAGTGTTCGATGAAATGCCTGAAAAAAGTCTGGTTTCTTGGAACACCGTGATTGGCTCTTATACCCATAACAGGAATGAGCAAGAAGCCCTGAATCTTTTTGTGAGAATGCGAAGAGAAGGGTCTCAGTTGAGTGAATTCGCTCTTTCTAGTGTTCTCTGCGCTTGTGCTGCCAAGGTTTTAGCATTTGAGAGCAAACAGCTGCATGCTTTTGCTGTGAAGGCATCAATGGAGTCGAATGCTTTTGTGGCCACTGCTTTGCTTGATGTTTATGCCAAGTGCAAGTTGATCAGTGATGCTTTACAGCTCTTCGAGTCTATGTCAGAAAAGAGTGATGTCACTTGGAGTTCAATGATGGCAGGGTTTGTGCAAAATGAACTTCACGAGGAGGCTTTAGTTTTGTTTCAAAGGGCACACGAGACTAATTTGGAAAAAACTAATAAGTTCATTATTTCCTCGGTGCTTTGTGCTTGTGCTGCCTTGGCTGCTTTAATACAAGGAAAACAAGTGCATTCTGTGGTGTGTAAAAGTGGTTTAGGTGCAAATATTTATGTCGCATCTTCTCTCATGGATGTGTATGCAAAGTGTGGAAGCATTAAAGAGTCTTATGTTGTGTTTTCTAATGCAGAGGAGAAGAATGTTGTTTTATGGAATACAATGATTTCAGGTTTTGCCAGACATGCTAGACCTTTAGAGGCTATGGTATTATTTGAGAAAATGCAGCAGATAGGCTTGTACCCAAATGAAGTAACTTATGTCTCTGTTTTATCTGCATGTGGTCATATGGGTTTGGTCAACAAGGGACAGAAATATTTTGACATGATGAAGAAAGAACATTATTTGTCGCCCAATATCTTTCACTACTCATGTATGGTTGATATTCTTGGTAGGACAGGCCTAATCAAAGAAGCTAAGGATTTAATTGACAAAATGCCATTTGATGCTACTGCTTCCATGTGGGGATCCCTTTTGGCCTCCTGCAGGGTCTATAGGAATGTTGAGTTGGCTGAGTTATCTGCTAAAATGTTGTTTGAGATTGAACCTAATAATGGCGGAAATCATGTATTGCTTTCCAACATATATGCTGCACACGGAAGGTGGGAGGATGTTGCATCTGTGAGGAAGCTTCTTAAAAACACCGAAATCAAGAAGGAGAGAGGAAAGAGTTGGATTGAAATCAAAGACAAAGTTCATTGTTTCATGGTTGGTGAGCGATGTCATCAAAGTATTGCTGAGATATATTCGAAGTTGGATAAATTGCTGGAAGAGATGGAGAGTTCAGGATACAAAGGTGATATTGAATATGATCTACATGATGTTGAAGAGAGTTACAAAAAGGAACTTCTGAAGCACCACAGTGAGAAGCTGGCTTTTACTTTTGGGCTAATGTGCTTACCTTCTGGTGCACCTATAAGAATTATGAAAAACCTCAGGATATGTGGGGATTGCCATGCTTTTATGAAGGCTGCTTCAATTGTAACGAGAAGGGAGATCATTGTTAGGGATAACAATCGGTTTCACCATTTTATTGAAGGGCGTTGTTCATGTAGAGAATTTTGGTAATACGAGGCATGGAATAGAAAGCTCGTTTCTAATTATGTACTTCATCTCATCTGTAAGAGAATTGGATCTACAATTTTCGAGCAATATAGTAATGATGATTTCAGCAATTTGACAGCTATAAATATCAAAGACAAACCCTTCTAAGTTCATGAGGACTTGCATTTTCATCCACCGAAAGAGGTACTTCTAGTACGTTGAGGAAACTGCAATATTTTTCATAGACTGGGCAGAGTGAGAAAGACTATGCTTCAGGATAGCATCTAAAATGAATTTGTGATTTCCGTGATCAGTCCCTTTTATAGCTTCTAAATATTTGATACAGATTCAATTTCATTTAGTCTACAATGTATGAAATATTGAAATTCGACCCTTTGCAGAAGGTTTGACTCTCTTTCTTTCTTTTCATCTCCTTGCCCTCAGGTGAAAGATACCTGTGTCAAAGCAATAAAAAATGGAGAGAGTTTTGGTGTGTTCTTGCCATACTAAAAAATGATAGGGTTTTTTTTTGGCTTCTCTGACACCTTGGTCAGCACAGTAATTTATTTGTAGAATACAGAAGAATTAGCTTTTATTGCGAGGTCTTACTCTCACAGATTTCTATTTGGCAATAGTTCGCATGTTACACGATATTCTTATAGGGATTCTGCTTTTGGCTCACCTTGTCAAATGGTTCTCTTACAGCATTTGTTTGATTGCAGCTAAACACATGTTTTTCTGGGGACATTGGCATCATTGAACTTCCATCTGCGTCAGGTCGAGGATGCCAACGAGATACCAACAAAGGTTTGTCACGAGAATGCATGTGTTCGAAAAGGATGAGGGTGACAGAGGTGCATTGTGGTTGAGGCAGGCCCGGTCCTGGGCTGAGGCGAATGAGGCCCAAGCCTCAGGCCCAAAATTTAAGAGGGCCTCATTTTTGGCCCAACTTTTTTTTTTGTATCCAACAAATGAAACGAAAAAATACCGTCTTCTTGATCCAAACTCTTTGTCTCCACTAAACCCTCGTCCGATTTTTCACCTTTCCCTGGTTTTCAAGAAGAAAGAAAATATTCAGTGAACCCACATTCACCTTTCCCTGGTTTTTGGCACAGTGAGATTTCTGACCCTATCAGTGCAGTAGTTATAAATAGTGTATTTGCTTCGAACCCATCGGAGTCGACAATATTGAAAGGCATCGAGGTCTTGAAATTCCTTCTGATACCACCAGCGTTTTCCTTGAGTGGCACAGAATTTGGCATTCACAGAGGCTTCACAACCATCGACATGGAAACTCTTGTATGAAGCAACAAATGGAGCCTTCACAACAACCGGTACTGATTTTTTTTTTTTTTTTTAAAATGTGCAGTTGAAAGTATGAAAAACAAATTGATTTATGAATAAAATTATTTTATTAAGAGAAAGAGAAGAGATATACACTTTTCTGTCTTTGAATTGATTGAGAACATAAGTTTATGAATTAAATTCTATAAATAAAATTGCTCTAATTAGAACTCCTTTTGTAGTTTTCTGTAGATATTTATCTTTTTCTTTCGTTAATCAAGTCAAATAATTCATGAATAGGTGCAAGTTGGGCCCTTGACCTTGAGGCTTGAGTGAGGCAGTGAGCTCAATGATTCTGCAAGTTTTAATTTTTTTCCTCAATTGGTTCCTCTTTTGTTTTTTGTTTAGAGTTCAAATCTTGATTTGGGTGTATGTTTGGTGTTTGTGTTAATGTCTTGAAGAAGAACATTGGTATTTTTCTAAATTCCAATCCATATTAAGATGATGATTGATTTTTTATTTTTATTAATTGGAATAGTAAATTGATTGGAAGAGATGATCTGATTTCTGGGATTTGGGGACATTACATTGCCTATTTGCACTCTACGTCAATCCTTCACTTGCAAATTTTGTGACTGAGGCAATTGGGCAGGGACCAGATATCAAACAGGAAACATTAACACATGCAAGATGCCAAGATCACATGGATCTGTCTTACAATCATCAAAAGATAATTGAAATTGTAGTGTTTATGTTGAAAATCAGTTTCTTTAGCATTTAAGACACTACGACCTAACTCAGTTTGAATGAAAGAAATAAGGACTATAGGTAGGGTGAAAAGGGATGGGGGCCAGAGAAGCACATAAGAAGGGTCGTGTTGTCGCTTTTTGTTTCTTTCTTTCAAATTTTTGGTTAGAAGTTAAAAAGGCATCTCAAAAAAAATTCTTCACGACAGATTTTAGGGGACCTAATTTACGGAGTTCGCCTCAGGCCTCAAAAATCACAGGACCGGCTCTGGGTTGAGGACTCCGACTGTGCTGTTTCTAATAGAAAATTGCTTGAACGTTTCTTCAGCAAAGAACTTTCACTCTATATTTGATTTATTTTTGATACAGCAAGAAATGATTCTACTTGTGAAGTTTATGATTCATGTTCTTGGCTTACGTATCAATCTTCATGTCACTCCACCAAGGTGTATTGTGGGATCTGTGGCTCCGACTCCGAATATTACTGCTCCAAGGTGTATTTATGGCTTATCGGATAAGTTAACACTGAATCAGATGGAGACCTCCTGAGCCTTGAGATGAACTGAATCAGAAGGTGATCAGAGTGACAGGTACTTTTGCTGGTTTATGTGTCTAAAAGTAATCAGAATTGCAATGGATGGTAAAAAAACCATTGTTCATGACAAGATACAGATGGGATTATTAATTTTTATTTTTTATAATTGATTTCATGTAAATAGATATCAACACTTTAGCAAGATGAAAAACAATAAAATTTCAACTTGTCAAGCATTTTTGTTTAATCTCGAATATTTCATTGTTCTCAATATTTCGACTCCGTAAATGAGTGGTATGACAATGATTATAATTAAAAGGTTAAAATGAGTATTTTTTTTTATTTAACATTTTTATGATGTGGCTTAAATTAAAAGGTTAAAATTAGCACGTGACTTAGCAATTATGTCAAAGATCAAGTGTGATGCAACTCCCAAAAGTAATTTTTATCTATTTGAGAGAGAGTAGATGATGAAATGAGTGATCTAATTTGAAACTAAATTGAAGTTCAAAGACAAATTAAAGTTTAATGATCCAATTAAAATTATGCTAAAAATCCTGTGATAAGACATGAAATATACCCTATAAATGAGTAAAAAAATTCCCCTAAGATTATTCGTGAAATGCCTTTGATAGCCTTACACGTCTAATATTTTAGATGCCATAAGGGCGTGTTTGATACGTCGTTATTTTCTTAGAAAGGTGGAATTGAATTTCAACTTTTACTTTTTCGCTGTTTGATAGCGCTTTTTTTTTTTTTTTCCATGGAATTGGTTTCCACCTAATTTCAAGGTACAATCACTTGAAGCGTGATTTCGTGGAATTTCAATAACTTGCTATATGGTGGGAATACAATTCCACTTTTTTTTTTTTTTAATAGCAATAGAAACAAATTTTAAGATAAAGTGTAAAAAAATTTATTCCTTTAATTGACAAATTTCATGCAAAATAAAGCCAAACGTAAAGATAAAAATAAATTATTTATTTATTTTTAATTTTTTTAAATTTTTTTTTTGGCAATCTAAACATATTTTGTTCACAATGGTAAAAAAATTTATCCATTTAATTGACAATTTGCATAAAAATATAAAACCAAAAGTATAATAGAAATGTGAAAAATTATACCAATCAAACACCTTTAATTCAATTCCCGATAAAACAATTCTAAACAATTCAATTCCTTGCAATTCAATTTCTTTCCACTCAAATTTCACTCTTGCTATCAAACGGACCCTAAATTATTGTATGATTTTGATTTTCTCCATATCACTTCTCTTTTTTATTCATTTTTTTAATCACATATGGTAAAAAAAAAAAAAAAAAAAAAACACTTTCACCTTTCTTCATAACCTTTCCTATTTTTAATAACACATTCACAAAATAAAGATATTTTTTAAAAACAACTTCTCGAAAAATATTTATCAAACAATTGCTAATTTTCTCCAATATTCCACAAATTCTCTTTGACTAATTCTTTTACCAAAAGGGGAAAAAAAGAAGGGAAAATTTATTTAGCATTTGTTTAATAGAAATTAAAATCCGAATTTAAATTTAAATTAAAAATTAATTTTAAACATATATTTCATAAAAATCTATACTCAACCATACATTTGATTAATTTTTATCAAATTCTGCGATTTTAATCTAACCATACAGGAGCTTTCTACAATCATGTCCGAATAGTAGCAGCCAAAGTAAACTGAGCTGTCAAACACTTTATGAAAAAATTCCATTGAAAATTAGTCCTCGCGTTTTATCCCATAAATATATTCATTTTCTAGAATTTCAGCCCGATTCATGTGGGTTTAGACACCATTTTCTTCCAGCAGAAGGTGCGTAAAATTCACTTTCTTCGATAATTTTACTCCCTTTTCTACGTGGTTATGTATATTCACTTTGCTATGAATTTCAAGATTTGATTTTTATTATTTCTGACTATTCTGGTGATGGTATGTGTGTGTTAAAAGAGGATGGTTTTTTTTTTTTTTTGCTAGTTTAAGATTCTTGTGTATTCGAAAAGATAGAAAAGAAACTCACGATTTTACTATTCCAATAGGGGAAGGTACTATCCTTTTGAGCCGGTCGTGAGCAAGCGGGGATATGAATTCTGGGTCTGTGGTTCGTTGCCATGTGTATTAATCCTCCCAGTCACTGATAAATAGCTATAATTTTATGCAAAATGTTTTTGGAAGGAATACGGTTGATTAGAGAAAGTTACTGGATTAATTTTTGAATGTTGTTAAATGAAAATTTTCTTGTTCATGAATGGAAACTTTTCGTGTTAGGCTTTTGAAGAAAAATGTATAGTTTGTGCGTGATAGGGCGTGATGTTAAGACAAATCAATCTCTCTAACAATATAAACTTTTAGGTGAAGTGATGATTCAATATGGTCCTAGTGCAGGTACACGTTTTTGGGTTGAAGACTTGAAGTCTTGTTGCTCTCATTTTTGAAAATTGCAATTGCATGTGTCGGACGACTGAACTGGAAATGAATATGGCCATATGCAAAGGGCGTGCTGAATATACTATTATAAATGAATAAATTTGAAACCCTCTAACAGCTTGTTTTTAAAATGACGTGGTTGTTCAATAAGACCAAGATTTTGGCATCATTTTCTTTTCCTTTATTGAGGAATATGCTCTAATAAGAGAATTAATCATTTTTACAGATTTTCAATATGCGGTCAGGTTATTCCTAGGAGCGTCTTGCTTTTTTGTTTTTCTTCTCTGTCAATGAAAAAATGGTTACTTTTCTGGTGTTTGAATGGTTGATTGTCAGGTTACATGTACAATAAGTTTAAAATATATACCTAAAAGTTTTAAAGCTTTTTCTTTATTTTTGGTTCGAGGCACTAAGTCTCTGATGTCATTGAGATGTTGATTGAAACATGCTCCTGAGAATTTATGATTAAACAGTTTCATAAGGCATTTAGTCCCTGTTTGGTTCAGCTAAAAAGCTGATTAAAATTTAAGTCAAAGTCAACAATTAATTTTAGCCACATATTTCATGTGACCCACAACTTTTCAACTAGACATTCAATCAAGTTTTATCATAATTTACTAAAAGAATGAGTTTTATCTCAACCAAACAGGGTGTTAATATGGAGAACATGAAGTTAGTGTCAGAGGTAATGGAGACTTTTGAAGGTTATCGTGATGGTAATGGAAATGGCTGGTTGTAATGATGTGTAGTGACGGTGATTTTAAATTGCTCGCAATTTCCTTTTTTGAGTGTGATAAGAAAATCTCTTCGGTAAAGTTTTGTGCTCATGCCAATACTAGTTTTTGGTTTGGATGCACACCAGGAAGAGGGGTGGGGTGAGGGTGTTGGCTGCCCCTCTATGTTGGGTAGATTCCTTGGTACTTTATTGGACAAATGGCTTATTATGTTTCATTAGAATTCCTTAACACGCTGCAGTCAAGTTGACTGGTCAATATCCAAATATATTTGTATAAATTCTTGGCAGAATTCCCAGGGATACTGACAATGCCAAAAACCTTTCTGTTACGAATTCTGGTGTTGGTGCATCCTTTCTGCTTCGCAGAATTAAGAGATGTTTAGAGAAGCAAGACTTATTTTCATGGTCTCATGCCTCCTGTTCTCATATTCAAACACATGCCTCCCATTTCGAGTACCCTTGCAGGGAAAGATTTGAATGAGAAAATTTGGCTTAAGTGATCCTCTGCTGAAAAAATGTGTTAGAAATGAATCTAAAGAGACTTTCTTTGACCTTTCACCAACTATAAGATTGAAAGAGAGCACAACACTTGAGTTTTGACCATTGAATGACGATTAGGCTTGGTTTAAAACATCTTCAATGGTATTCCTAACTAATAAAGAAAGAGCGATCCACTTCACTAGTGAGATTGATTGGTAAGTACTTGAAGATCTAAAGATGCCAGTGCCTTTTCACTTGAATTCTCGAATGCAGCTCACTAGGACTTTGTTATATTCTAGGCTAGAGATTCTATTTGCTTGTATTTTCGCTAAATACATGCTTCTTCAATTATACAAGATTTGAAATACAAAATCTAAGACTAAATGAAATTTACTTATGTATGAGGTAGGTTTACTTGTATAGTTGGTCAGACTCCCAGTAAAGGTAGTAAAATCTATTCGAAATAGGACTTAGAAAGTATCCATAAAGGATTTTGGATGAATAAAAGATTGGACCCTTATAAAAAATGGATAATTGAAGATATAAAGGCATAAGAAATTGCAAAAACATCCGTATGTAGAAATATAACATATCAATATTTACCATCATTTATGATAAACACATGATGTTTTATCAGTTAGTAATATTTATTCTTTAGATTTTATCATCATAATTCTGTTTTTTTATATTTTACAATTCCTAATTACTTATTCTTATCCATACACACCATGCTTTTATCTGTTAGTAATATTTGTTCTCCATTTTACATCTTTATTGTCTTGTAAATTTCCTCTCATTTTTTGTTCAGTTTTTCACAATATTACCTAATAGGTAGATTAGTATGGTTTATAGAATGGACGGATCACAATTTGCCACCTGAAGAGTGATACACTGAGGGTTGGCAGATTATGCTGGTTATAAATTATGAGGAACTTCAAATATAATACAATACTTCCATGATTTATATGCTTGACAAGGGGAATGTTATCAATTGTTGCATTGAATTATATTTTTTAGTTTTTACTACATGTACCCTAATGCAAGACTTTTTCCTCATAAAAATCAATGGGAGGGAAGCTATAGGAAAATTTGGTTTAGATTGCTAAACATAGCCAGCTAGGATACCACATTTCAGAATGGCTATTCTAATTCTCAATTGATGTCATTTCTCGTAACTCTGGTTTTGTTTTTAAGTTTTTCCTGATTGTTTGCTATGTTATTTGCGGCTATATCATGGAGCCACATGATGGAAGTTGCCAGAAAAAAAGAATGTGAATATGGTTATCAAACATAATTGCATACACAATCAGAACATTCTTCTCTTCTCTAAGTTTGTGAAAGAGCCTTTTATGATGGAAGGCTATGACTATTAAATAATGTAGAATCCTTTGTTGTTTGCTTCCTGTTGGTTGCTTCTTTATCTTATCTTTTTAATATCTGACATTTGACGATTGTATTCAATTTGTGTTTCCTTTCTTTAAGAAAATGGATTTAGAAATTTAATCACGTGAATGAATTTTTGTCAGGTTGTGTTGATTCATACTCGGTGACATAATTCACTATGGCTGAAAGTCAAGAAAATGATAAGAACATTGAAATATGGAAAATAAAGAAATTGATCAAGGCTTTGGAAGCTGCTAGGGGAAATGGTACCAGCATGATCTCCCTGATCATACCTCCAGGGGATCAAGTATCCCGGGCCACTAAAATGCTTGCGGAAGAGTATGGAACAGCTTCAAATATTAAGAGCAGGGTGAATCGTCAATCTGTGTTAGGTGCAATCACATCTGCTCAGCAGAGGCTTAAACTTTATAACAAAGTTCCCCCGAATGGATTAGTGCTCTATACTGGAACTATACTGACTGAAGATGGAAAGGAGAAGAAGGTCACCTTTGACCTTGTGCCTTTTAAGCCCATAAACGCTTCTTTGTACCTTTGCGACAATAAGTTTCACACCGAACCCCTTGGTCAACTCCTGGAATCTGATGAAAAGTTTGGGTTTATTGTCATGGATGGAAATGGCACTCTTTTCGGGACATTAAGTGGTAACACCCGAGAAGTGCTTCACAAATTTACAGTTGACCTTCCAAAGAAACATGGAAGAGGAGGACAATCAGCTCTTAGGTTTGCTCGTCTGCGAATGGAAAAGCGCCACAACTATGTAAGGAAGACAGCAGAGCTTGCTACTCAATTTTTTATTAACCCTGCAACGAGCCAGTCAAACGTATCGGGATTAATACTTGCTGGATCAGCTGATTTCAAGACTGAGCTGAGCCAATCCGACATGTTTGACCCTCGCCTCCAGGCCAAGATACTCAATGTGGTCGATGTGTCTTATGGAGGAGAAAATGGTTTCAATCAGGCCATCGAATTATCTGCTGAAATTCTTTCCAATGTGAAGTTCATACAAGAAAAGCGCTTGATAGGGAAGTTTTTTGAAGAAATCAGTCAAGATACTGGAAAATATGTTTTTGGTGTGGATGACACAATAAAAGCTTTGGAGATGGGAGCCGTTGAAACACTGATTGTGTGGGAAAATTTGGATATAAATCGTTATGTGCTTAAAAACAGTACAACCAACGAGATTGTCGTTAAACACTTAAACAAGGATCAGGAGGGTGACCAGAGCAACTTCAAGGATTCAGAGACATCTTCTGAATTGGAGGTTCAAGATAAAATGCCATTGCTGGAGTGGTTTGCAAACGAGTACAGAAACTTTGGCTGTACACTTGAGTTTGTCACCAACAAATCTCAAGAGGGATCACAGTTCTGCCGAGGATTTGGTGGCATTGGGGGAATTCTTCGCTACCAGGTTGATATTCGAACTTTTGATGAACCATCTGATGATGAAGGATTGTACGAGGATTCAGATTAAGTTGAGCTGATACTCATGATGCCAAGATGAGAAAAATCTTAAGTGCTTTAAGTTGTGTAGCTTGCAGTATCAGTATGTTTCTGGTTACTGTGAATTTATAAATTTGACATTTTTTAAGTCGATCGACTTAATCTATCTTTTTCTTGGACGAAGGGGTATCTGGTATCATCTGGCGGTTTATGAAACTGTATATCTAAACTGATCTTTTTTCGCGCTTACTGGTAACTTGATGATTGTCACTACTAGAAAAGATTCACGGCTTGTCATATTCTCAGTGTATATATCATGGAAAACAAATTCAAGAATACGATAGTCTGCTACTTTTATCTTTCAGTCTGGGACAAAAGAACAATTTGTCCTTAAAGATTGCTTCCAACATCCCTTGTGGTACACTCTGGTCTGAGTATGAATGAGGTGTAAAATGGTCCTCGTACGAGTTTCAGATTGTCTTTTTTATGTTCCCTTACATTTGAAACTCTGCATCTCCCAAACGAAATGTAATTATTGTTAAACATGTTCCATGTTTATTGCTAGTGCATATTAGCAGCGAAAGTATTCAAAGCACAGGGCATCTCTTGTGGAGCATTTCATAGAAATTTCAATTATTACACCCCGCCCCATCTCGTGAAAACGTGGAAATGGAAGAAAGATATGACACGTGCACCCACAAAGAAAGAAGATTGGCCCTTGAAGGTAAAATTTAAATAAACGTGTTTTATTGATCTAACTTAAGTTTTACATGAAGTGATTCAAGTGATATTAAACATGTACAGGTGATTTGCTCATCATGTCTTACCGTCATTTGTGTAAATTATGTACATGGAAGGCCTTTGATAGAACATGAATCGAGTTTGCATTGGAGAGTTCGTTGAAGAGTATATTCTAAATACTAAATGTATATTTTCTCTAACGCCGTAAACTTTTAGATGAAGTGTTTGGTACTAAGTGAAAGCAAAAGTCTTTGTATTCCATTATCCATTAACATGTGGTTTAAACCAAGTATAGCATACAGAAAATAAGATATAATAGCTAAGATTGTACATTGATGGTATCATCTTCCTCGCGAACTGCTATTTGACTTAGTACTTGAGACACAGAAGAAGAAGGAGAAGAAAAATCAGAAGCAGCAGAAGAATACGACGTCGAATCAGAAGTAGGAAATGTCGACGAAGAAGTAATTTCAATGAGCAAATCCACAAAAGCACTAACTATAAACCCGTGATTCATCTCTCCGTTCATCCTCAAATACCATTCCAGCAATTCCTCTAAGCATTCCCAGTCCTTCAATCCAAGAGTCTCCACCATTTCTTGCATGGATTCTTTGAAATCTAAGTAAGGATCATCTGATTCCATTGCCAAGACAACACTTTCTTTGAATGGCAAAACTTCTTTATTCATAGTTTTCGCCTCGTCTAAGATCGAACTTGTGTCTCCTGCAGGCTTGAACAACAGCCTGCTGCTTTCTGATCTGGCCCCGCGAATAATCATCTCCACTGATTGATCCCCTCCCCCTGAATTCTCCTCGGACTCAGTCGAAAAGCTAGCACACTCCGAGGAATTCGTGAACCAAGACTCCGCTGTTTCAACCCCATTAGAGGGATCGAAAAAAACCGAGTTAACCGTCTTGAAAATGTCGTCGTCCCTGGCTCGAAAAGAAAAAGTCTTTGGTTGCTTGCATGAGGGCCATTCCCATGTCTGCTTATTTGCTTCTTTGTTCTTGAATATAGAAGGAATCAGCTTCATTTTCGCTCGAACAAACTATGAGAGAGTTGGGGTTTCTTAATGAGTTTCTTTGGATATTTCAAGCTGTTGGGTCCCTTTAGGTTGTGGTATTAATGGTGATCAGATGGAATTGTAGGGGTGGGGGTATTTGGTATAAAGGAGAGGTGGGAAGAAAATGGGGACTGGCAGGACATCTCATGTCTGTATTAAATGAATGCAAGCTCACAACAAATGGAAGCAGCAGTACTTTTGTTTTCTGATATAATTAATGTTTCATTTGTTAAGTTTAACCTCCCATTGTTTGATAAGTATCCAATAATCTAATGTTTTTGTCTTATAATTCATAAGTATAATTCATGTCTGAATTATTATAATATCTGCACAAACTACACTGAAGATTTGTATGTTACAATAATTCTTTCTTGTAGGTTCTGAGAAACTAGACATGTGACTTTGATTAGAACAAAAGATATATAAACTAGGATTATGGTAGTTGTCGTGAAGAGTCTACAATAAACAGCAATTTTTATCCGCAACTAAAAGATAATTTTCATTTACTAAAAAATGGAACATTCCGAGTTTAAAAGAGTAAAGTAATATATTCAAGTTTCCTAAAATGTACAGAGAGAAAATTATAAATCTTCCCATATAAGTAGAAACAAATATGTATTTTCTATTTTATCATTTTGTCTCTATGATAGTGCTTTATAGTCTATCTTAACAAATTATTAAAGTTGCACTAAATTATCCTAAGAATCAATACGAGGAAATATAAGTAGTTTATAACATATTTAGTCCAATAAATTGATTAGTGTTAACTTTTGATGTACATATAGCAAGATCCATAAATCAATCACCATGAACGATATAGAGAATAAAAAAAAAAAAAAACAAAGGGGAAGAAGAATCCCACCCCTACGATTTCCCAAAATGAAGGAAGTAAATTTATTGCTTGATCGATTGCACCAGGTTCTAACCATCTGATGATTACTGTGGCACAGTAATGTGTGTTAAGGACAAGTTGGTACACCAGAAACAGATGATTGTATGTCCATTGGGGCAAAATTCCAACATAGGCAAGAAAAAAGGCAAATATCATGTGGGGTATTAAATGCAAGCATACTTGCCCTCGCCAAACTATTTAAGAGGTATGAATGTTTGATAAAGCTGAGGTGACATCTCTTTACTAAGGTTGTGGTATACTTCCCCTAATCTTCGACAGTAGACTGAACAATTTGTCGACTGTATAATCGAGTTTCCGTCTAATTGAAGGAATTCACCTAGTTCTTTTAAGCAATATGACTTGCTTCCTTTCCAAATAACTTTTTTGTTCAGTGTTGAATAAGGGCTTTGCACTAGACAAGTCTTTATAGAATTAGCGCTAAAATGCTATGATAATATTGTCAAATCGATTGCGCTTAGAGGATTAGGAAGATGCTCTAATACGGCCAAATTTTTACCAATTAAAGAAAAGAATGGAAAATAAATCGAGGACAAGAAAATTAAGAACAAATTAATTTTGTTTGACTGTCCAAACATACTTTATTAGTTATGGGTACATGATTTGCTGGCAATAATTGAATTGTCTATTAATTGAATAGTTTATATTAACTAATCAATTTGACTCTAAGAAATCAACCCTTTCAATGGCGTGCTTTGTATCATAATATCATATTGTTACTATAAATAACCAAAAATTTGGTATTTGATTATGTCTTATGCAAGAATAGCGTGTCAAATGAATGGACACATATAAAAATAATCAATTATCTATGATTTGAAGCTGAACACCTAGATTGAAATAATTCTTTAATGCCTCGTTTGATTCTCATTTTTTTCAAAATTCATTTTTCTCTCTCTTCTTTTCAACCACACATTCTTCAATAAAATAATATTACACACAAATCCAAAAAAAATTTCTTATTTTTTAACCATACATTCTTCATTAATCTATTCAGAATGTATTATTTCCCCCACAATGGAAATCAATTGTAATAGAGAGTTCTGACATTTCATTTATATCTTAGAAATAACTTGTCTATAATTTTTGTGGTGACAATATGTCTTTAAGAAAGTATGTATGTCTCAATGTTCAAGTCTTTTTGGTGTTATTTGAGTATGTTGGATTGAATCTGAGACATTATGACAAAGAAAGAGTGATATGCAACATTTTCTTTGAGAAAATAAAAATAAAAATACAAGCCACACAAAGTTTAAATAATTTTTGTACACTAACCATGCATTAGATATGACTGAATATAATTAAGAAATAATTATGGGCGAAATACTTAATTTATGGTGAAAATAACTCATTTATAATTTTTGTGAAACAATATTATCCACACACAAAAAAATATAAATATAAATATAAATGAGCCTCAATTAATGTCTAAATCTTTCCTTTGTCTAATTGTACATTAAGAAAGAGTGACATATGCTTCCTAAGTATAAATTTTTTCTGTTAAAATAGATAGGACTGATTAGAATTAAGAAATAGTGACATGCAAATGTTCATCTGTCATGCTCCAAAATTTATTATCTTCTTTGTCCGACATTTATTAGATTGAACATGACCAAACATAAATACAAAAAATAATGTCTGAAATGTTGACCTTCATGGGTGGTCGAGTTGTTGGAGTAGGTGAGCACGAAGACCTTTGGTCACGAGTTCGATTTCATCTGCCAACACTTTTCGGTCGAGTCTGTCGCACCGGATTTGCCTAGTGCGATTAACCTACCTAGCGTGATTTGCAGGCTATTGCATCAGATCGATAATTTACTCAGTGCTCATCCACAGAATAGCGACTGCATGTTACAAAATAATAATAATAATAATAATAATAATGTCTGAAATGTTTGTTGATACTATGTGCTCATGTTCTAAAAGTACAAATTAAGTGCAAACCAGCTACAATACACATGTAATAACTATAATATAAAGTCAAGGGCAAGCCTGCCCACTGTTGAAATAATTGAGTTGGAGAAATTAGGACTTCTTATTATTTATTTATTCTTTACTTGTAGACAAAAAAACATGTGCCGCTCATAAGATCGAGCCCTGTTTGGTTTAGTTAAAAGATTCAATTAAATTTAAGTCAAAGTCGACAATTAATTTTAATTACAAGTTTTATAGGATATACAACTTTTCAACTACACGATCTCTCAGTTTTTATAAAAAAATTACTAAAAACTAATTTTTATTTAAATCAAACATGACAAAATTTATTAAATTATCTAACCATTTTGGTTAGACAATCAATTTTATGTGGTTAATAGGCACAAATTTAGTTGAAAGAGTTATGTCTATTACTGAAATTGTTCAAACATCATTTATGTGGCCTGAATTTAGATAATTTGTCAACAATGACTTCTATTGTAGGAAGTAATGTGAATAGCAACTCATCAATAATAGGTGAAGAAAAAGGTCCCCTACTCCCTTGTGTCCATATATAAATGACACAACGATCAATCAAAAATATATTGTTTGTATCATTTCTACCATTTTTGTCTCTCGTCTTTTTACTATAATATATATTTATGTTATTTTAAATCAAATTAATATTTTAGGGCGACGTTTTGCTCTCCCCCACTACTCTTTACTACTAAACATACCACAAACAATGGTGTATATTGTTTTCTAATACTCTCTCTCTCTCTCTCTCTCTCTCTCTCTAAAATGTTACATGCTACATAGACAGGATCAATGACATGATTAAAAAAAAGCATTTCATTGGACAGTTAGAAAAAAAAATCGATGCAGGGCAGCACCTATCAAAAGCCCTTGTCAATGCAATTAACAATATTTATAATACAACCCTCCAAGAAGAGAAAAAGGCAAGTTTCCCTCGACCCTAGATTTATTTCCTTAATTTCTTCATCCAATGGCGGAAACAAACATTCATGATTCATTCCTCAATTCAAGAAGTTTAGACATGTTTTCTTAAAACCTATATTTAACGTTTTGAATATTTTTATTCTTTTGGGTAAAAAGAATGTTGTCTACTTTGTTTGTACGGTTGAAGATTTCTGTTGGATCCTTGAGAATTGAGATTATCGTATTTATATTCATTGATTTTTGAAGAAAGAATATATGCGTATATGAACTGTTTTGTCTCCTATCTACCATCACTTGTAATTTGTGGAAATTGTCTAGAGATTAGGCACATGCTACCTTCACCTCTTAATTATAATCATCTCTTAATTATGTATTAACATTTAACTCTAATAAACAGTAAGATTATGTATATTTCCATAAGATCAAGTCACCAAGGGACCTGCCCCAAAAAAGCAAAAGCATGCTATTTCGTGCACGCTTCGTGAATATAATATTCAAGTGTTCTAATCACTTCTAGTCGTATACCAAACATGCTCATGAACAGAACTTAGATATGTTAAGGATATGTAGAGATGAAAATATATATTTAAGGTGAGAAAGTATATCACCTAACTTACAAAATTATTGAGTAACGCTATTTAGCACCACTAGTATAATAATACTAGTCCATGTAGCACTAAGTATTATTAAATGAAAGACACAAATAAATAAATAAATCATATAATTTTTTAATTGAAACTATCACATAATACCACATAAACAGGCAGTGTTATAAAAAGCGTAAAGCGTGGCTAGGCGTTGAGGCCAAGCTTCAAGCATTACAAGTCTAGACGAAGCTTAGGCGTAAAAAACGTTTTTTGATTTTAAAATTTTAATCATTGTAAAAAAATTCAATAATTCATATAATATATACCAAATATCTAAAATTATAAAATATTGTAAGTACTTAATAATTTCTACAAAAAATATAAGTTTCAAAATCATAATTACATAACATAGATAACTTGTAGTTTAAATCTTATTTAACTCTTTATCGGACTCTAATTCAATATCTTCTTCTTCATTTACAAAAAAAAAAAAGAAAAAAAAATGTACATTTAATGAAGATGAAAAGTATAAAAAAAAAAGAAGAAGCGGTCAACGAGAGTGTTGACCGCTTAATTCCCGCTTAGATTCAAGGCGAAGCGTCTTGGTCACGCCTCGCGCCTAGGCGTGCTTTTTAGAACACTGTAAACAGGTGTTCTAACACCACTAGTGCTAGATAGTTATATTCAAAATTATTAGTCAAATACCAACATTTCTCAATTTTTATTTAAAAGAATAAAGTAAAGCTAAGAATAGATTTTAACATAAATAACAATCCTCTGAAATTTTACTCATATTAGAATACATTGCATATTGTAAAAGTCAATGGCTTAAATCTCGTCCTTTATGGTTCCCAAAAGAGTTGAAAGTCTCTGTCTACTTCATTTCATATTTATGCATGTTCTCTAAATAAAAAAAAAATATAAATAACTGTAGCAATTCAGCATATATGGGACCTTAATTTCTATTGACCGGAATCACATGTGCCTCAAATTCTAGCTTTTCTTTTGAACTTGCTCAAACAACTAGAGTTTCACATAAATTTCACAACATGAACAGAGATATTGAGACAATCCTGCATAATCTAGATGGACTACTTACACGGCTAAAGATGGATACTATGGAACGAATACCTGGTAGTTATCCTCTTTTTAGTAGACTATCAACAATTTGCTTGACTCGATAAGCAAACGATTTATTAATTTAATATCGTAACTTTACATCAAAACTTGTGTCATCCTCATAATCGGCATCACTATTATAAAAAGGGCGATCATTATAATCATTCTCGTCCAACGCATCATCATCGTTAGAAATATCAGAAATAGCATTAAGAGTCTTGTGCGAATTCCAGTCGGGAGGGAAAGTCTTCTGAAGGACTTCTGTGATCCCACCACCTGTCCGTTCAATCTTGCGCAAGCACTTTGACCAGTGAACTGCAGTCCCCATGTCAACTGTCAACCCACATTCCACCATCTCTTCACATATGCGCACGATTCCTGTGTAAATATAATCTTCGGCAACAGTAGCTCGGGACAACAATGAGGTAATCAAGCAATGGTATACTGCTTTGTCCGGCTTTAGTCGAGCCAGCTTCATCTCTTCAAAGCATTTCAAAGCCTTCTCGGGAAGAGACGCTCTAGCCCACCCATGAATAAGCGTAGTATAGGTTTTCAGATTAGGCTTCACTCCAAGTGCTTCCATCTCTTGAACTGTTTTCATTGCTCTCTGCAAACAAATGCAATTATTAATTCAATTTCTTAATCACCTCAAGAGAATAAATGTCCAGGGAAATATGAAGTCAGTCACAACCACTAGAGGAAAAGGCTATGCAAGTCCGATTCAGTGCACAATGAGAGAAATAACGGATAAGAAAAACAAGCACTCAACCAACCTTCACTATATGGCATGTTTTGGGACAATGGACTTGACATTAGTAGTCTAGTAGACGGTATTAAAGAAGAAAAAAAAAAAATAATATCGTCTATTTTTCCATCCAATCCCATTCTGCATACCAAACATACCCTAGGGCCTCTAAGAATAATATTACAAGCAATACAAAACATGATTTTATCTCAAGAACAGTGGAATGTCAAACGAAATATAATCCACACTTCTAATTCAAAATAAATAAAAACCAGCGACTATGAAAAGTTTAAACTTATACCATCGGAAACATGATATATCAGCAATGGAAGTGTAGACACCAAAATGTTACATTGTCCTTACCAGCATATCCCCAGCTTTACAACAAGCATTTATAAAAGATGTGTAAGTATGGATGTCTGGTTGAACCCCTTCTTGTCTCATTTGCTGCATCAAGTCCGCAGCCTCCCAAGCATCACCTCTACGAGCCCATCTGCATGGAAAGAAAGAACCAAGAATGCGAGAAATGTATCAAAACCTGTGCACTGATTGGCAGTGGGCAGAAGTGTCATAGCAAAAGCAAAGAAAGTGAAAAGCAGGTGCAGATTTGGCTAAGCTTAAAAAGTTCACTTAAAAGTAAATAAGTTAGTTGTAAAAAAAGTGATTCTCGTATTGATAAAAATTGAAAACAAGTTAATTATTTTGACAGCAATGTATTTTGACTTAAAACTAAAGGAAAAAGTACCTAACTATGCATGTTTGTAAACAAAAAGTTTCTTCTCTTATCTTGTAAACTAAAGGAAAAAGTACCTAATTAAAGCACGTAGATTGAAATATAGACAAATCTATACCCATCAATTAATATGTTGTAGACAAAAGTGTTTCGAGGAATATTTTGAGCATTCATCTCTTTTGTCACTGCTAAAGCACTTTGCATCCTTCCGGATTTACAGCATGCCTTGAGTAATGCCTCATAGGTATAAACATCGAGTTCGAGCCCATCACTTTTAATTTTAGAAAAATATTCAAATGCTTTTCCAGTGTCACCCAGTGATGCATAACCATGCATAATGGTTGTATATGTGTGCTCATTGGGACTAATGCCTGCAAGCAACATCTCATCCAAAATCTCCACAGCCTTCTCCATCTGTAAGTAATGAAAAACTAATCAAATGACTGAACAGAATCAACATCTCAATATATAAATCATTGAATAGTTCAACTTTTGCCATCTGAACTGCAAATACAATAAATTGTCCAGTCCTGAGAGCAAATAAGTATATAGCAAAAAAAAAAAACTCAACAAGAACTATCATCGAGAAAATCTCATAAACCAGAAAAATAATTCTTTACTTCTAGGGCAGGGACAAAAAAAGAAAGGAAATTTTATGATCGCAGCAACACTATGTGGCAGTCTAAATCAATGCCATGTTATAGAGAAAATCTCATAAACCAGAAAAATAATTCTTTACTTTGAGGGCAGGGAGAAAAAAAGAATACTGGAAATTCTATGATCCTTAGCAACACTAAGTGGCAGTCTGAATCAATGCCGTGTTATATTAAAATCTATGTAAGACTCTGCCACATCAATTAATAAGTTTGCTGTCATAGAAGCCAGAGAAAGAAGTACTCATGCAAAGAGGCGTACAAGGATTCAGGCAGGTCCAGCATTAAGTATGCACATATTTCGTACCCAATTTTCTACTACTAACTATGCATGCCTGGCTGTTATGAAGGCCATGTTTCGTACAAGTGACTGCAGGAAGCATGTGCACTTCACCCACATGCCTTGGACACATCAATACACGTGTCTCATGTGCCCCCATGGAATGTACTATTTTTATATATTATTTAAAGTATTCACCTGTGAAGGAAAAACCCCAACATTCCTCGGACAAGTCTAGCATGTCTAAAACAAGTGTGTGGCGTGACTCTTGGTTTGTTCTATATTTTTTGCCTATATGCCTAGTAAAGAACGAGCTAGTGGTTTATATTTCATTTAGTCTGACATGCAATAGACACACCCCCAACACATAACGGACAATGAAAAGCCCCAATAAATGTCAAAATTGGGGAAAGTTTTAATTATTAAATATTAGCATAAACAATGAATGTAAGAAAAACGTATGAACTTCATGTGGAGTTTACATAGTATCCACTCTGTGTTTTTCATATACGTGTATAGTTTTATTCCATTGAGACTAATAATACAAAGTACAATGCAAAGCTATCTTAACAAAACATAGTCACTCAAATTCAAATTATTAACCCACAAAATTCAAAATCAAAGCTAAAAAATTAGGGTAAATTTAATTGAAAAGTAAAAAGTACAGTTATAAAGAAACAATATATAATATATATTTCTACGTATTTCAATTGACATATCCCCACGTCTGTGACCTATTTTTGAAAAAAAAGGAATATTGTCACGAAGTGGCATGTGCCTACATCCATATTCATGCTCATCTTGTGACGGATATTGATACCCAAAAGAGCATGCATATGAGCATCTAATCAAGTTTCAGCAAAATCCAAACCTCGTACTCAATCTTTATGTTAAGTATGTACCTGACGCTTTTCAACAAGGCCAAGAATCAGAGCATTAAACGTGTGCACAGTTGGAATACATCCACTCCTCCTCATCATATTAAACATATTGAGTGCGTTTCTTGTTTCTCCAGCTTTTGCAAAAGCATGAATAATAGGCATAAATGTCCTTGATGTAGGTCGGTGCCTCTCCTTCCTCATTTCCTCAACAGTACGAATAGCACGGTCAACATTACCCATACTGCAAAATGCCCTTATAATGTTATTGTAAAGCACAACATCTGGCTTAAGACCATCTCTTATTACATCCTCAAAAATTGAGAAAGCGTTAGCAAAATCTTTCAGTTGTATAAATCCGTTGATCAACATGGAATATGTCTTCATGTTATGCTTTATGCCTGACAGTTTCATCATGTCACATACTTCTAAAGCTTTGGAAACATTTCCCGCCTGCAACAGTGGAAAATACGATTACCAATATTTGAGTGCCAGGAAACAACTTCAGTAACAGTAAAATGAATGGTCAAAACATTGTTATTTGCAATTATCAAATTTTCAGCAGGTTCGCACATGGCAGGACCAAGGTAGTCAGGATTGTAATTTTGAATCGAAACAGTGTGAGGGGTCGTGCAGATCGGATTGAGGATCATAAGATATTATTAATTATTTAAAATATCAAACATAAACAAACGTCAAATATCTTAATAACAACTATAACTAACTAAAATCAAACAATAAAATCAAGGTTGCAACTACTTCATAAAGGTTCACAATTGAGTGTTGAAATGCAACGAAAGTCGAATAAAATCAAATAGACACAAAAGCTTTATTAAATGCATAACCAAATTCCGAAATCAAAGCTTTATTAATTACATTTAACTGAAATTATTTTTTATATGACAAACTTATGAACACCAATCACTTTGGATATCTGTACAAATTGCACACAACCATAAATCTGATTAAAAATAACAACTTTATGAGTCCAGAGAACAAATTCTGCTTCTACGACTGATTTCCAACAAACAAGCTAATTGGAAATTCAATCCGAAATACAAAAAAAAGTAGAATATATATATAAATTTTAAAAAAAAATGCAAATGAGCTATCTTAACAAGTGATTGAAGAAAATTTAGAAAGAAGAGAGTTCAAAAATATCATGAACAAATCAGTGCACCTATCAATTTCCACAAGAGGCAACAGAGAATGAAGGATAACAGATTTCGTGTTAGGGACTCTAAGGTATTTTTGTCAATTTGTTATTGCTTCCTTTTCTATTTAGTTTGATTTGAGTTTTAATTCAAAAATAAAAAATAAAATTGCTCAAGTGTTGAATGACCCAGCTTACTTAGTTCATTGAAATAAAGCCGAAAGTCAATAATGATAAAGAAATGAAAGATTGTTAGGATCATTATAATCAAGCAACAAGATTTTAATATTCTAAATTTAAGATCCTACAACAGGAACAGATCATTTTAAAATTGTGAGATCATAAAATCTTACGATCGTATGATCTAGACTGGGAGTTTAACAACCATGGGCAGGACAATGCATAAAGAAAAGTATAAGTTTTTTTGAAAAGTTATTATGGAACATACATTTTAGGCACATACCCTCAAGCAAGATATTAGACACGCATAACAGAAGAAATTAACATATAAGGCACAAAAGATACCTGGGATTAAAAAGCGGCAAAAGAATAAGTCGGAACACATAAGATTAGGAAGAGATTTACAAAGAAACCATTCTAAAATAGTAAGAAAGTTGAACAACATTACAAATGAAGAGCTTACAGAAATTGCTTTACAGAAGAGGAAGAAAAGAGAGCACACAGAATGGAGAATGTTGTCTAGTGAGATCTATAGAAGAACTAACTGGTTAAGCTTTTGACGTCTAATGAGGTTGAAGATGATTACAAATAATAATGCTGGACAACAGTAACAAATAATAAAAAATGAGATAAACAAGACTCATTTAACCTTCTGTTTTCTATAATTCCACGAACAACAATGTCAAAGGGCAGTGAGTTTTAATCAGGAACCCATTTTCTTCACACTACTTGTACATTTATTAAAATTAAAGGTGCTCCATCAGTGAATAAGATGTGGTCCAAAGCATCCCAGACCAAACCTGAATGTAGCTGACACATTTACTTTTACAATCTAAATAAAATCTAAGTTCATAAAAGGTGCAGAGAAAGCAAAAGAAGAAGACAGTGCAATATCAGATCCCACGAAAACAAGTAAATAAGTTTAGGCAAGGAAAGAAGTTGCAGATACCTTGGTATAAAGATTGATGAGACATCCATAAGTGATTACAGAAGGTGTGTACCCGCACTCCTACAGTCACAATCACGTGTCAGATGGTGGGATTAGTGTACATAGTACAAAATAAAATACCAGCAATTTCATCCTTTCCAACAAGTTTTAGCACTTCACAGAGATCAATTGGCCCTTGTGTGCTTATATTTTCAACTCGAAAAAGAACACTACCGACAAGTGAAATAAAATTTATGTAGCACCCTTTATTTTAAGTATGATAGTACAGCTCCCTATTAGTAAGTTTTCACAAAATTGATCATTAAGCATTCCACTACTTGAGTTCCCATAAAGGACGTTTAATCAAGAACAGGTGTTGTGCTTTTTCTCATTATCCTCACAAATCCAATAAAGAACCACCACTCCCCGACAAAAAATGGAATTAAATGAAATTGATGAATTAAATACTCTAATAAATTTCACTGTGTTACACACGTATGCAGCGAATTCAGGATGATGGGTTCTTTGAATTAAATACTCTAATAAATTTCACTGTGTTACACACGTATGCAGCGAATTCAGGATGATGGGTTCTTTCTAGTAAGAGGTAGCAAGTTAAGGAATCGAAACCTCATACTCAATGTATCGTATGCATATACCTTTAGTCTATTAAACACAATGAGACATTTTTCTTCATTTCTTATCATGGTATAACCATCCATCATGGTGTGATATATGTCAATTGGGGCATCTATACCCTCCTCTTCCATCTCTCTAACCAATGCTTCAGCACGGTCCATGTTACATCCTTGACTGCAGTATTTGGCATAATAAAATGAGAAAAACAAAATTGTGACATAATAAAGATAATTGTGAGCGCATTAAAAATCGAACTGCAAAGATAATACTAACTAACAACAAGCTAAGCCTTACTCTCAATAAATTTGTTCACAGTTGCATAAAATCTTTTTTTAAACTGCAAAAAATAAATTCAAAATAAAAATAAAGAACAACCAAAAGCTGGCATGGCAATGCATAATTCACTACATATCCAGCATCTCCAACAAGTGAACAGTACTCAATAGTCAATACACTGATACAAAGTCTTTGGATTTCTCTAACCAAATTCTTCAGTTAATCTGTTCTTCTCTTTTCCTTTACTTCGCTACTTCAATGAGATTCAATGAGTATTGGGCACTGATAATCTCTAACACGACATTGTTAAGTCCGTTTATTATATTGAATAGAATATAATGTATACAATGTTGCGCACTTTGAATGCTATATCCATGTCAAAGTGTAAAAATCTATAACTCATGGAAAAAGCTACAGGTACACCTCCTCTTAGGCAGCTGTTTTGGCTATCTGGAAACTGTATAAGAGGACAGTAGAATACTATAATAAATGAATGAATAAATCCAGTTCCTACGCATGGAATGAGGGCAGTAGAGGTGCATCACATAATTATACAAGAAACTGTCAAAGAGTAATCATGCTCGCCTTAAAAGTAGAATCTGAAATGGAGCAAGCCAAATACAGCATGTGGCAGACTCAATAAGTCATTGTCCTTACTGATCATCGATCAATTAAACTCATTTGCATGAAGACACCGGCAGTACATAATTTCAAAATCAATAGTAAAATAGGCGTTCCCCTATAAGAAAAAGACACTCCACCCCACACAGACAAGAAAGAGAGAGAGAGAGAAGAAGGTATAGACAGGAATGACAAGATTATCATCTGCAGCAGGAAAAGCACTTGCATAATTTTTACAGTAGTCACTAATATAAAATAAAACAAAAAGTTAAATTAACATGAAATTAAATTCAACTTACCAATTAGCGTAAATTATGTTCCCATATATAATTGCATTTAAGGTTGAAAGTTTCTCTTTGGCCTTCTTAAACCAACACTCTGCAGCTCTTCCAGAAAGAGCAGAAAGAAACATTAGATAAGGAACTTGAAAGACAAGTCCAGAATGTATGGCGGAAAACCTTATCAATATCAATTCAGGCAAGGAATTAATTGGAAATTGGTATAAGACATTTTTCTCTTTAATTATTTAGACAGATTCTTTTAATTAATAATTTAATATAAGCATTTTTTTTTGGCCTAAATATCAAAAGGAAAAAAATTAGAACACAGCATTGTCTTAACAAGTTGCCAACAATTTCTTCCTCAAATGAATATGACATTTGCGAATGGTTGTTCATTCAAGATCCTTCTTTATATATTTAGAACCAATGGATCACCTACTCTTCTTCTAGCCTATCCATTTACATTGTTGATGAAAATAGAAATCAAATTAGGCTCAATCAAAGCACTGATAAAGGGAGAGCATAAGGAACTGACTGAAGGGCAAGGAGAAGAAACCCTAATGAGAATTAGGCTTGATGAGATGTGCTCCAGGACAAGGGATAAGAGAGCACTGATCTCTGGGCACAGGCAATGATCTACATTAAGTAGATGAAAACCAGCATCTATATAGATGGTAATATGTTATTAATAAAGAAAAACATCAAGGAAACAGTAGAGAACAATATAAAGCCAACAAGTTAACAAGATGGTGTATCGTTTCTTGTGCTTGAACATGATGAGACTTTCAGTCTAAATTGAATCTATACTTGTGCCTGTTTAATGTGCTCAGGAGAGCAACATAATGGAGAAAATAGCAGAGAGAGAGAAAGAGGCAACCACTCCTACTAAGGATACACCAATGCCTCTCCACTACCGCCTTCCCTACTTGTATTGATTTCATTTGCTATCCACACAATATACTTTTAATGGGCCACCCAATTTTATTCTAATTATAGAGCCAAAGAATTTGACGAGTATTGCTCCAGAAAAAAAAAAAAAAACTTGACTAAATAAACTAAACAAAAAATTAATTGGTTGAGAAAGGTATGTATTGTTGACAAGAACATGCAATCAACCTTTATAAAATCTGGAAAAAACATGCATTTGAATGTAATATATGCAGCGACACATAGTTTCTACTTACTCAATATTACCAATTTTAGCAAATCCTCCCACAAGAATACTGTATGTCACCAAACTCATTTCAATTCCTTCCTCCTCCATCTTTCTTACACATGACAATGCTTCTTCCATGTCTCTTCCTACAGCATATGCATGAATAAGGCTGCAGCAGTGCAAAGTGGATTTATTGTGAGATAATCACTTAATACTTTAAAATGGGAATCAGATCAACTTCAGAGTATGTGCAACAGTAAGATACGATGTTCCCTTAGCAATTGAGAAAAGTAGAAAGTAATCGAAATTCCCAAATAGCAAGAAGTGCATTGGAAAGCGGAAGGTACAATATAACAATTTTTTACTTTGTAAATACATGTAAATTCGGCTCTATTCCCCTGGCCCGCATCTTCTCAAAAGTTTCACGTGCACGATGCATGTCACCTCGTCTTGCATAATAATTCACCAACAATCCAAACTCTTTTCTGGAAGGCTACAGAAAATACAAATCATTTACAGTAGAAGAAGGATAAGTATGATGCACAAAACAAGTTTTCGAACTGATGTTCTTAATTGGCATAGTGATAAGTCAGATATAAGTTATGTACATTCATTTCTGTGTCTTTCATGTGTAAATTGATATTCTAGTCAAGTTTATTCCATTTTTTTCCCTATTAACATGAGGTATATATAATATACATTTGAAAGAGTGCAAAATGTGTTACTGCCACGTGAATCCATTTGTCTATATGCACAGCTGTGGGCCATGCATTGTGTGTGTGTGTGTGTATTCAAAATCTATCTTGACAAACTCCAACAAAACTAATTCTCATTTAAAGAGGAACATGCAATTCTGTATAAGATAATAAGCCTCTTCAATGCAAGTTCGCATACTTGTTCTTTAGTTCCCTCGAGATCATTCCTAATTTTATTTCACATCCTGAGGTACCTTCATACATCATATTTATTATTACACCGGCCTAAAATGAATTTCTAGGCATATCTCGTCATATTTCAACTTCTATAATGTATTCTTTAGTAGAAATGAGCCGAAATGCACTAAGGAATTTTTCAACTTCACTGTGACACAATTGAACTTGATTGAAATGCAGTTAAATCCACCATCAATACAAGTATACAACAATAGCCTACTTAAGAACTTGACATCAACGACAAGCAAACAAACCAGAGCATTCATATAATTATAGAAGTACCTTTTTAATCCTCTCAAACATTCGCACAACTGCCTGCCAATTCTCCGGATGAGTCTCCAGAACCTTCCGGAACTCCCTCCTCGACCCCTCTCTCTCTTCATGCCACTTAGATCTGTACTCATCCCCATCCCCCTCCTTGCCTTTAATCCACCTGGCCCTCCCTTCAGTTTTTGCCTTCATTCGCCTTCCGTTGTCCAACTTCACACTCAATACCCTCCCATGGAACTCAACCCCATCGAACTCTACAGCCTTCATTGCAGCCTTCTCTGCGGTGGGACCACTATACAGCACAAATCCAAATCCCATATTTTTCTCAATATCATCATGGCCTTTTATCAAAATCACATTCTTTATAGGCCCAAATTGCCTGAAAAACTCCGCCACCTCATTTTTCTTTATCCATAGTGGTAAGTTCCCAACAAAGATTTTGCCTTTCTCCCTAGACTCCATTCCCTTTTCATCATCTTCTGTACCACAATTTTCTGTGCTTTCCAAAGTACCATCGCCCTTTCCACTTTCCACTGTTTCATTTAACAAGCGTGGCGGGGGTGGAGGCGGAGGTGGAGGGGAGAGTTTGCTGGATAACCACAGCTTATTACTAAGACTATCTGATGGCGGAATGCTCGGGGTATTTTGAGAACTAATGAGGTTTTTTAGGGGATTTTTAGAAACTTGGGAGGCTTGTGAAATTGAGGTTCTAAAAGGGTTTTGAGTTTTTGGGCGGCGGAGGCTAGTGGAGAGGTTTTGAGGGGAATCTTGCGAGGATTTTACAGAAAGAAGAATTGAGGAAGTAGAGGTGGTGGGATGGTGTTTTCCGGGAAGAATGGAGGAGGAAACGGGTGGTGGCATATGAGAATAGTGTGCGGTGGACGACAGAGACATGATGATATCCATTGTTTCATCAAGAAAGACTGGTGAAGTCGAATAGTATGGTACAGATACGAGACATAAATAGCTTCTCACTTTGGATCTAGTAGTGTAACAAGTTATACTAATCGAGTATCATATATTTTTTAGACTGGAACGCGATGATAATGCAAAACGGTGATATATGATTGCCGCAACAACATGAAAAACCTTTTTTTCTCAAGCGATTGAGTTGGTACACCCACTAAGTCACCAACATAATTCTAAAAATTATGTTGAACGAATACTATGGATGACCGTATGATTGACATCATTCTCACATCGGTTGTTTGGATTCCGTCCGAATAAAAAATATTTTCCCTCATGTATATGTATGTTGTCAATCACGCGAACATTGTAGCAAAGCTCTAATTCCAATCATAATGAAAAGATAAAGATCAAGTCGATTGCTTTCAAAACTCCTCTTATACATTAATAATTGGCCATTGTTTATAAACTATTATTAAGCCCTCGTTTGATTCCCATTTTTTTCAAAATTTATTTTTTTCTCTTTTCTTTTCAGCTACACATTCTTTAATAAAATAATATTACACGCAAATCCAAAATCTTTCCCATAATGTTTAACCACACATTTTCCATCAATCAATTATTCAAAATACATTTTTTCCTCCAAAATGGGCAACAAACAAGTTATAAATACTCAAGTCACTTTTTATCCACCAATTTCGCAAGATTTTAATAAGTCATTTCTATTTATTTGTCTTTTAAATTATTTAAAAACAATTCCAAAACATAAGCACGTTCCGCTCTTCGGGACGGATTCTCTTACTCATAAATTTGATATACTTATTTGACAAATAATCATAACTTTTTAATTTAAATCAATTTAAAGTTCAGTATGTATTTTACTAAAATCATACGAGAGTTGGTTATAACTACTTGAGATCCATAAAGCTATTAAACATTACATTGATTTAAATTAAATGTCACGATTATTTGTCAAATAAATGTATCAAATTTATAAATAGAAGAATTTATTCCGTTTTTAGAAAACCTTCTCATTAATAATAAAAAAGAATCACATTTTACTCTTACACTTCATAAAATTGCATAGCAGCAATGCCACATCTTTATTGTTTTTGCTTAACATTTCCTTTAATTCCTTAAGTACTGGAAATGTTGCCAGATTTTGTACAGAATTTTGAATTGGAAAAATCTTGTGCGGGTATCTGTACTTGGAAAAATCCGTGTACCCTAGCATCATTCATATATAAGTGGACTACTTCTTTTACTTCTACCAAAGCAATCATGACTAAATACACATCTGTAGTATGTATTAGCACGAAATAAAGTGAAATCCACGGCGATAAAATGCAGAGCGGAATATATACATCCTCGCAATAACAACAATTCAGACGAATACCTCAAATGTTTTGTTTGCATTGACCTTCAAGGCATGAATAAAAACAGTCTTAAAAGTTTAAAATAGTAAGAACTACCATACATAGATGAAACTGGTGTAAAAACAGTATTGCTCTCGTAAAATCATGAATGCTTATCAAACAAACTCAGTACCTCCTTCCAGAACCACCAACACCACCTCGGCCATAAGCAGGGGCAGTAGGCATTGCCTGTGGTTCAATAGTCTGCTTAATAACTCCAGGAAGGTCAGCCATGCCAAGGGCAGTAAGCATGTCATGAGTCTCCTGGTCAACTTCAATGACATCAGTCTTAATGGCAGACTCATCGGGCACAAAGTCCATGCGCCTCTCACGTTCCTCCTCCTGCAGCTTGAGTGAGATGCCGCGAACGGAACCCCCCTTCTGGATCCGCTTCATCAGGTGGGTAGAGAAGCCAGCAATCTTGTTCCTCAGACGCTTGGAAGGAATAATGGCAACTTCCTCCAAGACCTTTTTGTTTGTGTGGAAATCCAAAGTCATTTTTGAATAATATCTCTCGATCACCTGTCGGGAGGACTTCTTCACTGTCTTAGTGCGCACGCGACCCATCTCAGCAACAGCACCTTAGTAATTGATTTTGACATACACGTGTTTAGTCATAGAGACAACTGAATTAAATTGTTAAACCATTCAATTAAAAAAACTCAGTAAACGCTTTCTGCAATGCAAGGATATATAATTGTTGTGTTAAAAATTATTAAATTGAACACCGACAGACTTTCGAAATTCAACTCTCCATCCAATGGCACGTAGAATGGAAAAATGATAGTTCCAATATAACGATAAGTAAACAATCATCCTTCAGTGTCACTAAGAAAACAAATAAATTATTTATGTGTGTTTCAGTATCTGCCTGGATTTAATTCCCAACAATTCCAGGAACTCTACATCACCAAAGAATTTCAGTATAACAATTTAAGACTTTTAAGTAATTTATGTTTTCCCAGTCCTTTTTCTAAGGGAGTTAATCCTAAGACTCATATTTTTTCAGTAGGAATCAGAAAAACAGGAAAGCACTACTATAAACACAAATTCCTCCTGCAGGTTCTGTTAAATGTAGAACAGTTCATATTATTACCTAAACAACAATTTTTGAAGAAACATTTTAGAGTGTGTTTGGTGCACATTTTTGGAGTAAAAATGCATTTTTACTGTTGATGTGATGGTGAATATATGGTTGAAAAATAAGAAAAAGTTATTGATGTGATAGAAAATATTATTTTATTAAAGAATATGTAGTTGAAAATGAGTAGAAGAATGAGAATGAAAATGTAGCTCATACAGGCCCTTAATATGTGCAAACAAAGAAAAGTCGGTCGATGGGTTAGTAACAAGAAAAACAAAGAATAGTCAAAACAAAAAGCATAGCAATGTTCTAAAAACATGCCCAAGAGCAGGCAAAACGCTTTGCCTCAGCAGTAAATGCAAATTAAGCCGCACCTAGGCGTGGTTTTTTTATTTTTTACCCCTTTTTTAATAGCATTTTATTTGGCTTTAAACCTTTTTATTTTTTATTTTTTTAAAAAGCTTTATTTGACTTTAGTTTCAAATTTTTAAATAACTTTATCCGATAAAGATTTAGATAAAATTTAAACTACAATGCTATTTGTATTATATAATTATAATTTTGAAATTGAAAACTTCGAAAATATGTATGAAATTCCTATAAATCTGTTAAGTTTGACTTGTTTAGTTAAAAGTTGAAACTATAAAAAATAGTGTAGCTTAAAACTCGAAAATTGTATAATTGACTTATTGTAAAAACTATAAATATAGTATTTTACAATTTTAGATGTTTGACTTGTATTATTTTAATTATTAAATTATTTTCATAATGATTAAGTATTTAAAATAATAATAAAAATAAGTAACGCTTGTGAAGTTTGAAGCTTGACCCATCACCTAGCTACTCTTTACACTTTTTAGAAGACTGATGAAAAGACATGAAGTAAATCAAAGTCAAAGGATCACCAGACCAAACTGAAATCCAAATGCCAAAAAAATAAAACACACACAAAAAATAAACTTTACATTTATTTTTCCAGCAATATAACATGGAGTCGTCCATACATTCTCCACAAGTATACACACAGACGTCCCATGAATAAATAGAACAGACAGAAGAATACATTACAACAAAACCTATATACACAAAACAAACTTGAATTTCCGCAGATGTAATACTAACCCCGTAAAACATATAATTTAATTTGATATTTATATAAAGCTAAAAATCCATGCACGCACACAAAATCACGCGTAAATACAGTTCCCGTTAGTTGAAAAAGAATGGATCTACATGAATAAATAAAGCCACAATGGGATTGAAATTTAACCGAATCATTAACAGAAAGTAAAGAGAATTTACTTGGAAAACTGAACGGCGAAGCTAAGCGAAGAACTCGGGTCACTGAAAACGGAAAAAACCAGCAGCTTTTCAGGGGTTTGTGAGAGGTATTTAAGACAAAGGAATTGGGGATCAGTTAGGGTTTTGAGATTTAGGGTCTTATTTTGGGCTTGTGTAAGATAAGCTGAGTTTGCTTCTATTAGGCTTCAAGTTATTGGGCCTCCTTTCGAAAGTGCATGGCAAAACATCTTGGAGTCCCAACTTGTCAAGAGCTCAAAAGTTCTACCAAGGGGTTAATTTCATTTTGGAATAATTACATCATGTACCTCCTTTTTTACTAAAAGTTCTAAAATACCTTCTTTAACCTTTTTACCCTATATTTAAATAACACTTATTAAAAATACCTCCATTTTCTATTGTATAAACTTTTTAAAAAATAATCATTTGCCATTCCAAACCCAAAATACAAGACTTTAATGTAATTCTCTCTTCAATCATTTAAAACCTAGCACCACCAACTCCAATGACTTGCACCACCAATTGGAATCGAATAGATATGCACTCTACGACCTCTTTTACGCGCATTTGCATGTCACCGTCATCTCTATTTTCTCTTGCTGCCACTGTCGTCGTTGTTGATAAGTGCAATTTGTGAACTTATTTATGCCACATTACTAAATTTTTATGTCATCAAATTATTAATTTCTACTTAATTTGGGTTATTTTTTCGTTTGTTTTAGTGTTGGATCCATTTTAAAGCATTTGGAAGGATAAATTGCCACTGGATGAAAAAATTGGAGATAATATTTCACACTTTGAAAATTGAAGGACTTGAATTGAATTAAAGGGACATGAGTTGCACAAATAAAATTTTATCAGGGACTAAATTATCTTACTTGGAAAGTTGGCAGCATATTATTGGAAGAAAATAGAAGTGGGCTTGGCATGTTGGACCTGAAATTGGAATGATATTCAACAAATCTTGCTGGCATTTGGATTCTAACGAAGAAACTAATTGGGTGGCTGAATTTGAATAAAGGGAAAAATTCACAAATTATGTATTAAGTATGGAGAATTCAAAAATTAAGTTTAAAAATGTAAAAATCAGGTATTAGTTAAATAATTTGAAATATTTATTAATTAAATATAATAAATTCACAATTATACAATTAATGATCACATATAATTAATTGTTAATCACATATTATCAAATTAATTGGTCACGGATTATTTCGAAATCACAAATCAAAAGATTTTTAGGTCACAGTTTATTTCGTTGGTCACAAATTAAAAAAATTATAGATCACAATTTATCTATCGATCACATATTTTCGAATTTTTTGGTTACAATTTATTTTTCGGTCACAAATTATCAAATTTTTAGATCAAGGTTACATTTTTTTATCATAAATAACCAAATACTTGGTCACGGACACCAAATAATTGGTCAAATACCACCGCCACCAACACTACCACCAATTGCGAACACCCTCTCCTTGTGACTGTCGCCATCGCACTACTATCATCACCGCACTACCACCACCACCACCACCATCATCGACCACCAACATCTCTACCTGCACCACCAACAAAAATAGTCGTTAGATCCACCATGCACTGCCAGCATTCCACTTGGACAACCAACAAAAACCACCTAAAACCACCCAACAACACCAAAACCACCCTCAAACCACCACTACACCACCACCACCACATCCAGATGCCGCCACTGCCGAGAACCACAACAGCCTCAAACCACCACTATCATCACCACACCCTGACGTTGCCACTACTAAAAATCGCACCGGAGATAACAACAATCCGAGGTTTTGATACTAGGACGCTCACATTCGCTATAATCAGCCTCTACCATTACCACACCCCAGCATCGTCGTTGCTGAAAATCACAGTAGCCCCAAACCACCACTACTACTACCATACCCCAATGCCACCATCGCTGAAAATCACAGCATCCCAAACCACCACCACACCATGACGCCACCACACTCACTACTGTGGCTACCACACTAGAGAGAGAAATAGTTGTCAACTGAGAGAGAATGAGGCATTGTCGCCATTGGGTGGTGGTGACAGGCAGGGATAGTGAAGTTAGAGAGACAAGAGAAGTGAGAGAAGGAAGATAGATGAAAATGATTCGAGTTTGAGAGTTAAATTTGGATATTTAATTATTATATCAATACCTGATTCTTTAAAAATGAAAGTTGATCCCTGATTTTTGAATTGTGATATTTAAATCCCTGCTATTATGTAATTTTCACTTGAATAAAATACCACTAATTGGACTCTCTTTTTTAAGCTGAATTTGAGGAAGAAAAAGGGCTACCTACTGTTGATAATGTTGGAAATTGGTTTAAAATTTGAGAAAAATTAGTTAAGAATAAAAAATCAAACATTGAAAAGTGTGACTTCATGTCAATTTCGGTCAAATATTCAGACCTGATTTGTTTATACAAATGGTTTGTCACTTCGAAATAGGGATCAACCTGAAGAGTATATTTGGCGTCTTGAAATCGATTTCGGATGAATGAGAAATTGCGATCTAAAGATGGAAGGAAAATAAAGGAAACCCATATAATACTGTCGCTTAAGCGAACAGCGAGTGACAGACTTTCTGTAAGTCACGTTCGAGCGAGAAAGTGGACGAATCGCGAATCGCGAATCCCGCATCCTTTGAGTTTTTGCTCGCAATACTTTGCGCCAAACCTCCTCATCCTTTATATATAGGACCTTTTGGATGTTCCTAATAAATATATATCATTTGTACATCAAGCATAACATCATTCTTATGCTTAAAACTCTCACAAATCATTGCATAAAAAATCTTCCTTTGTGGAGAGGGAAAATCACCAAAGTTCATTGGTTCCTTGTGGTTTTGTAGTGCTGCTACCACAAAGATTAAAGTCCGTTATATCTTGAGAGACGAGTGCCATTAAACCATGAGTACCGTAGCGGGGGCAATATTATCTTAAGGAAAGAGCGTCATCACTTGCATTGGATTTGCTTTTCTTCATCTTCTTCTTCGTTTTTCCAAATTTTGTTTTTGATTTTGCACAAGTTTTATGTTGCATGTTTGTTAAATTTTCTTTTCGATATTGTTGTATTTTAACTACGCTCTTGCAGGTTAAAACTTTGTTCATTTAATCCGGTTTATTTTTTGTTTGTTCAGTATATTTTATTGCATAATTTGTCACTTTACTTATCATATCTGTGGTTTAATTACGTTCCTACGGATTAAACTTGTGTTCTGTATTTATTGATTACAAACAACCATTTTTTTGCACGTGTTTTTACAATCCACACACACACACACACACACACACACACACATATATATATCAATAGCACGTATTGATAAGTATTGTGAGATTCAATAGATGATAGAGATATATATATCTATGCTTATTGCTTCACATGATTTCGAATTGTCAATTCAAATTGTTGAATTAAAAATGGATTAGCAAGGGGATTTTACATTTTAGCAATACATCTCACGAATTTGATAAACTTTTACTCTTCTTTCAAGTTAGTTGATAATTTAAACTTTGATTTGCTTCAATTCTATATTATATTCGATTAAAGGTATTAATAGCTATAATTCAATCAAACACACATTTCTCGTGTGGTCGACACTTTAATTCATCATTATATTACTTGATCACGATTCAATGCACTTGCAAGTTTTCGAAGAGTCAGTTGTCACAGCTATCACCACTTCATTTCTCCGTCTCTAGTCCATCATCGCAGCTGAAACTAGATATATGCTCCATATCCGAATTTGAATATGAGGTGTACACCTTTTTAGGTTGCCAATCCATGCAAAGTCGAAACCAAATTTATTCACGAGACCTATATCTGAATTGAAGAGGCGTGTCGCCATATATTCTTCATATGTTTGATGGATGACATGATTATGACCTATGTTTTGTGTCAAATTTTTGTCTTCACTCACAAGAGTTGAAAGTATTCCATTTGTTTGTTAAAATGTGACTGTGTTCTAATAATTTTTGCATTTTCTACATGTGTGTAACTCATCGTCTTGACTATTTTGCATGCGCATATTTAGTCCCTATTTGAGTCCCATTTTATTTTTTTAATATCCAAAATGTATTTTGAAATAGTATTTTGTTGGAAAGTGTGTGATTAAAAAATAAGGAGAATTTTGGATTTACATGTAAAATTATTTTATGAAAAAATATGTGATTGAAAATGAATTTGAAAAAAAAAAAAAAATGAGTTTTTAAAAAAGTGGGGCATAGACTTAAGGAAAATGATTAATGGCCAAGTGTCCCCCCCCCCCCCCAATTGGGTGGGTGCCTGCGCACTGTAGGCGCCCAGCCAAAGGGGGGGAGACACTTGTCCCCCTCGGGCCAGGGTCAATCATTGACTCTGGCCCTGTACCATGACTCTAGACTTAATTTTGTTAGAATATAATTATGTACCGAAGAAAGACTTATCTTTTAATCCTTTATTCCATCAATCATTCAATCAATCCAAGAAGGCTTTATTCCTTACTCTCCTTTAGGGTGATTCATAAATCGCAACTCACAAGTTGGCTTCATAATCATACAAACGGTTCCATTTTCTTCAAACAGATCACTTTCCTTTCAGTTTGCACTCTCTCTCTCTCTCTCTCTCTCTCTCTCTCTCTCCCTCCCAAAGTAATACTTAGATATAACAGCCTATTTAACGTTTGTGTCAAGTGTTAATTTGATAGACTAATATATAAAGAAAGATGTACATGTAGTAAGATTGTTGATCATTTCTCGTCTAGTACGATACTCCCGAACAAATATGATATCATAAATTTTTTTTTATAGAGAAGATTAATGAATGATAATGAAGAATATGAATGTACTATGAATGTGTGAGCAAAGAGAAACTTGGCTGTCCATTCTTAGCTGCTATGTAAATTTATGAGAGGAAGGCAACATATTAAAAAAAAAAAAAAAAAAAAATCAAGTTGGCTTCAAAATATTTCGTGTACCAAATACAATATTTAATATTATTACTTTCCTGAAGAGAATAGCAGTCCAACTTCAAATTTATCAATTCTAAAAAAGATTAAACCCCAACTTTGAGGATCCCACACCACCCTTATCCTGAAATATCGTGAAAGAGGTAAATCGCAGGTTATGCCTCCAAGGATATAGAGTGGAAGACTATTTGTACACTTGTAGTTATCCAAGAGTCAAATCCATATTTCAGGATTCGAATTCTTGACGCGACACCCTCAAGTAAATCTGAATTTCTCCACCAATTCTACCTTTTTTGAAAGGAGGCCAAAGTGGTTACAGCAAAAAAATAAAAAAAAAAAAAAAGAGAAAAAGAAAGAAAGCTGGAGAGACAGCTTGCCTTCGCCTCACATGCATACCACTTTCTCATGCAAATTTTTGAAAACTTTCAGATACAAAACTAACACAACAAGAAAGGCACAAATTCACTTCACACTTCAAATAATTCTTCTCAGTTCACTCCAAATCGAATTTCCTTACCAGATTTCTTTCTCAGATGAAACCTAAAACTCATTTGTTTTAGCTTTTTGTTCATAAATTTCTCAAGAAAATAATATATACTTCAAAGACTGCAAACGATTGAAATCAAAGATGAGAACTGGAGGATACGCTCTCCATCAGTCTCTAACTGCTGATGCAGCAAGCATTGTGAAGCAGGCAGTTGGGCTTGCTAGAAGGCGAGGCCATGCGCAGGTTACTCCTCTTCATGTGGCGAGTGCCATGCTTGCTTCTTCTGCCGGTTTGTTCCGAAGGGCTTGCCTTCAAGCACATTCTCATCCCCTTCAATGCAAAGCCCTTGAGCTTTGTTTCAACGTAGCACTAAATCGCCTCCCTACGTCTGTCTCTAGCCCTCTACTTGGTTCTCATTCTCACCTTCCTTCGCTCTCGAACGCACTGGTGGCCGCCTTCAAGCGCGCACAAGCCCACCAGCGCCGGGGCTCAGTCGAAAACCAGCAGCAGCAGCCTATATTAGCCCTCAAAGTAGAGGTGGAACAGCTAGTCATTTCCATTCTAGACGATCCAAGTGTTAGTAGAGTTATGAGGGAAGCTGGTTTTTCAAGTACCCAAGTCAAAACCAATGTAGAACAAGCTGTATCTTTGGAGATTTGTACTAATCAGTCCAAAGAAACCAATATCAAACTCCTAGTTCTTGGAAATAATGAGCCCCAGATTAATAATATTCAAGTACATAATGATGATGTCATGAGTGTTGTGGAAGCAATGATGAACAAGAAAAGGAAAAACACTGTTATTGTAGGGGAGAATTTGGCCACTGCTGAGACAGTAGTAAAAGCAGTAATCCATAAGTTTGACAAGAAAGAGGCACCTTTATATATGAGGTTTGTACAATTCATAAGTGTTCCCCTTTTCACTCTGAAAAATGTCTCTAGACAAGAATATGAAGAGAAACTTGGAGAGCTTAGGTCATTTGTTAAAAGTTCTGCAAGTAGAGGAATTGTGTTGTATTTGGGTGATCTTAATTGGGTTTCTGAGTACTGGTCTAAATATGGAGAGCAAAGGAATATTGGTTACTACTGTCCTGTAGAGTACATGATTATGGAGATAAGCAGACTGGTGTCTGGAGACGGAGAGAATAAAAAATTGTGGATTATGGGCACTGCAAGTTTCCAGACTTACAACAAATGCAAAATTGGCAGCCCTTCTTTAGAGACTCTTTGGAACCTGCGTCCTCTAGCAATTCCTGATGGCAACTTGGCTCTTACTCTTAATCTTCAGAGGTAAATTTTATGATACTGCGTTACTAAAGTTTTATAATTAATTTGTTAATTCCCAATAATTTAAAGTCGACTAGGTGAAGCCTTTTTTTCCACACCCTCTATTCATTGGTTTGGGCAAATAATATGTTCTTCTTTTAGTGATATCCAAGTCAAAAGCAAGGCGCCAGAAGATGGTTCCAACTGCTTAATTCACAAAGCTGGAGTCCAGAAGTACCTCACTTGCTGCTCAGATTGCATGGTTAACTTTAAAAGAGAAGCTAGAATGATTGACAACATGAAGTCCACTACCACTTCTACCTCAAGCTTGCCTTCATGGCTCCGACAGTACAAGAATGAAAACAATGAGGAAACTGACACTGATCAGGTTAATTTTTAACTTTTGAAACGCCCTTTTTGGAAAATTTGATTGCTTATATTTACATTGTTTTAAAAAACAATTGACATATTATCTTTAATGACGTGTTCATGGTCCAGGAATTTGATAAAATTAAGGATCTTAGCAAGAAATGGAACTCAATCTGCAAGTCTGTCCACAGGCAACCCCATTTTCTTGAAAAAATGTTCAATTTGTACTCATTGTCACCTTCTTCATCTGATTCAATATCTTCCAATAGTAAGCACAATTCTGATCTACATCCAAGTCTTCTAGAGTGGCGGCCAACAACTTTTGAAATGAACCAATCACCAGAAGAACACCAATTCTTTCTACATGCAGATGAGGGTGAAGTTTCTAAACCTGTTATAAAACCTGACCTTTTATTGAATCCCAATTCAAGTCCTAATTCCGCTTCCTCTAGTGAAGCAAGTGGAGATCACCTGGACTTCTTGCATAAGTTCAAGGAGTTCAATTCAGAAAGCTCGAGCATTCTTTGCAATGCATTAGAAAAGAAAGTTCCATGGCAAAGTGACATAATTCCTGATATCGCGAGAACAATTCTTAAATGTCGATCAGGATTGATGACGAAAAAATTCAAGAAAGAACACGAACATGGAGAAAGTCAAGAAGAAACTTGGCTGTTCTTTTTAGGCATTGATTCTGATGGAAAAGAGAAAATGGCAAAAGAAATTGCCAAAATAATTTTTGGTTCTCGAGAAAACTACATTGAAATTAGTTTAAGCAAATTCTCATCAGAGGCAAAAGATGATTCAACCGAAGAAGTAAGCAACAAGAGGGCAAGAGATGAATACGGTGAAAGTTATTTTGACAGATTTGCAGATGCTGTACGGGATAATCCTAGCCGTGTATTTTTCATGGAAGATGTTGGTCAACTTGATTATCATTCACGAAAGGTGATCAAAAGGGCAATTGAAAATGGAAGTATTACACTTTCAAATGGGGAGTTTGTTCCACTTAAGGATGCAATTATCATTTTAAGCTGTGAAAATTTCAGCTCAGAATCAAGAGCCTATTCTCCTCATACTGAACAAAAATGTGACAAAATAGACAAAGATCAAGAAAATGGTGAGGACTTGAAGCAGGAAAGTGGCTTGTTGAATTTGAATGTTGCAACAGACGATGACGATTCAGTTTTTGTTAATGGGATTTTGGATTCAGTGGACAAACAAGTTGTTTTCAAAAAACAAGAACCGTAAATGGAGAATGGGGGTCTGTGGATTTGAACTTTTCTTTTTGTCTTGTATTTTGCATTTTCTACTTAGTTTTTACTTCATGTGACCTGAGGGTAATTACAGTTGTTAACTATAGAATGAAGGGATTTCTTGACAGTATCAGGAGTGAGATTTGCAGAACTAAGAATGTAATTGATTAATCTTGTGACTTTTATGCCAAACTAATGTATATTATTTGCTTCTTATTTTTTTATTATTTTTTTTCATACTTTATATTTGCCATGACAAAGATCCAGTTCTTCAACGTAGTTGTCATTTATTCATGAAAATTGTTTGAACGAGGAGACCGGAAATTTCAAATATTTCCTACTTGTCCTAGTTCTTTATATTAATGAATGATGAGATTGTAGGAAATTCATGATATCAAAATCTAAACAACTCCCAGGTCAATAAAACGAAGCCAACCTCTATTGCGATATCTCCAAATTAATCAGTCTAAAGTGAAACTGCTTAGCAACAAAGGGATGCATTGGCCTAAAACACTTTGATCCTTGAGTTAGGTCAATAAAAAAATGGATAAAAATTTTTAGGTATAACTTTAGCCCTTGTATGACAATCATTAGAATAGAAAACGAGTTTTGAAATAGTGATTTTTTGGAAAATGTGTACTTAAAAAGTAAGAATTTATTTTTTATTATTTTTTTTTAGATTGCATGCAAAGTATTTTATTATGAGAATATGGTTAATAATGAGTTTGAGAAAAAAATATTGTAATGTTGTCAAACAAGGACTTAGTTATGTCGAGAAATAAGATGGATAGAATTTTGGCTAAATAAAATATGAAAGCATTCATTGAACTTTGTATTGGTCTTGTATTTGTAGCAAAATGAGCGTGACAATAATTAAGTGAGGTTTCCATGCATCTTTTTGTACACTTCTTACTGTGATGTTGTCTGTGCTCTCTTTATTATGTTTAACGTTATTTTCGACGTTTCCATTCCTAATATAGTCTACCACAAACATTAGTAATCACGTTGTGCTCGGTAAAGCATGAGAGTTTTCTATTGAACATTGGAGGTTCGAATCCCCGCGACAGCTGAAAGACAATATTTATGTTGGAATGCAGATGTCCTGTGGAGGCAAAATTATGGTGCAGTTTGTAGTCCCTAGGGATCCTATCTGCACATCGTAAAGGAGTCCATAGGGAAAAGATTCGTATCCCAAATGTCCGGTTCAAGTGTGTATAAGTTGTAATTGCATCCGAATTTGTCCTAGTGGTAAATCAAGGGGAAAGACCGTTACTACTCAAAATTAGTCGGACAAAATTCGAACACCTGAGTTATCAAAAAAAAAAAAAGTTAGTCTATTATATGTCTTTTATTTTTATCCTGTTTGAACCAAATTATTTCCTCATTTTTTAGAAGAAATCCAATTGTTATAGACCCCAACTGGTCGAAATGTTTGACTTGCTTCTTATATCCTGTAGTTGACAACGATCATTTTTCTTCTCAAAATGATAAATAATTTGGCTCAAGCAGGTCGTTTATATACTTCATAAAGAGCAAAATGAATAAACTTTTTTGAGAAGTGCACTTTGTTGACCATTGACTAAACACACGCTTTGTTAAGTGTTAACCATCGACAGAGTTGAGTTGAGCTCTTCCGCAATGTTAAAAGAACAATATGGTGAACTCAAGGTAGCATATTCTTAAGCCATCGAATTATCCAAATCGACATGGATTGACAAGTTCAATCACTTGTCAAATCACTCTTTATGTGTAGTATTAACATCAATCGTGCTAGTGATACATCTGGATGTACCAAATGGTATACATCCATCTCACATGGGTGAAAGACCCACGCGAATAAAATACAATTAATTCGAGTGGATCCCTCACCCATGTGAGAGGGATGTACACCATTCGGTACACCCCATTATGTACAACTAGTATTTTTGTATTAACATTGTGTTTTACAAAAGAGTCTTTGCCCACTTGATTGATCACATTCCTCAAGAAATATTATTTAAATAACGCGGGATCCACACACTCATGTGAGAGGAATGTTAACCAAGTGGGCAAAATAACATTTTTCTTTACAAAACTTCGACCTTAAGTTCACAGAATTGAGGATTAAATTAAGCCCTTGTTTAAACCACATTATTGGAGAAAAATGCATTTTTACTATTGAAGTGACGAGGAATATGTGGTTGAAAAATAAGAAAAAGTTATTGATATGATGATAAATATTATTTTATTAAAAAGTGTGGTTAAAAATGAGTGGAAGAATAAGAATAAAAAAAATAATAATGTAGCTCAAAGAGGGGCTAAAAGTAGCTCATTTCCTATTCTTTTGTTCAGTAAAAGTTGTTTTTGTCCAAATATTATATGGTTTAAATCCAATTTCATTATCAAAATTCATATCTTTGCAAGGCATAAAACTTGAAAGAAAAAGATCAGCATAGAAATAAGAGCACGAAACTGATTAATCTTTAAACTATAAAGATTAAAGAAGTTTTCACTTTAGAATCAATTAAAGAAGAACATTTCCTTAAAAACATTGATACATTGGAACCATCAGTCTAATTAATTAGAGAATAATACGTTTCTTGAAAACCACAAGCTTTATGAGAATAATACTCTCTTGAAAACGTATTCCAGGTCCAAACATATAAAGTTCACGTTCAGCAAAGCTTAAAATGTTTACTAATATGTAAGAGTATTTTCAAAAAATTCTTTAATTTTAAAGATTTTATTCTATAATTTAGATAACATTCATAAATTTAGACACTAAAAATTTTAAAGTACTTCAACAAACTTTTTATATCTAATACTTAATTTTACTACTCTCAAAAAATATTTATTATTTTCTCTATCTCTTTTTCTAGATTATTATATTATTTAAAGAGTCAAACTCACTCTATAAATTAAAATGTAAATTTAAAAAGTCTCAGAGTATGATTTTATGGGTTGACTCTTTAAAATAGATAATATCTCATGTTTAAAAACTCTCAATAATTAGATTTGAAAAAATTATTTGCCAAAGTTGAACATAAATTACTTATTTTAAAAGAGGCTTTTACCTTAGGATTCGTTTGATTGCAAGGGTGAAAAATGGGTGGAAAATGAATTGGATTCCAGATAATTGAATTGCCTGTAATTGTTTTATCGAGAATTGAATTAAAAGTATTTGATTGATATAATTTTCCACATTTCTATTATAATACGTTTGACTTTATTTTTTATGCAAATTGTCAATTAAATGGATAAATTTTTTTACCATTAGGGATAAAATATGTTTAGATTGCCAAAATAATAATAATAAAAAAAAAATAAATTTTTTTTTTTATTTTTACGTTTGACTCTGTTTTGCATGGAATTTATCAATTAAATGGATAATTTTTTTTACACTTTATCTTAGAATTTATTTCTATTGCTAAAAAAAAAAAAAAAAAAGGGTGGAAACCAATTCCCACCAAATAGCAAGGAATTGATTTTCACGGAATCACGCGTCAAGTGGTTGTAACTTGGAAAAGGTTGGAAATCGATTCCATGGAAAATAAAGGCTATCAAACAGCGCAAAAGCAGAAAGTTGGAAAACGATTCCTAGCTCCCGGGAAAATTTTTGGTTATCAAACAGATCATTATTGTCAAAAAAATTTGTTAGTTTTAATAAGAAAAAGAACAATATATCTAAACATATTTAAAGACTAAAATTTACTTAAAAGTAAATTGAAGTGTCGAAAAAGTCGAAGTTTAGGGAGTCAAATAACCAGATGCTCATTTAATTTGCTAGTTTCTTATAACACATAATTCAGACTGAACGATTTTCCAAGAAAGAAGGGATTAAACATTAAAACCCGTGACAGATTTGTTGCATCATCATGGACATAAAATTAACTATCAGAAATAAAGTTTATGACTTTAGAATCTTCAAAGAAACATACAAATAATTAGGAATACTTTTAAAATAACGAGTCTTTAAAAGTAGTAGCAGCTATCAGTCTTTTCAGTGTCTTCTTGCCCTTATAAATTTCCGTCTTAAATCCAAGAATAAAAATTATTGTACAGAAGATGTTGATAAAAGAGGTTGACATCCACTCACATATCTGTGGGTCCCACATGAATAAAAAAATCCAAAAAAGTAAGACTCCCCATTGTGAGTATTTTATCAACCTCTTTTGTACGAATAGTAGAATTGTAAATCCAAATCCCAAACAGGAGCTAAGTGGCAATACCACTAAAATAATCGTAGTAGCACGTCAACATCCATGGGAGATATTTATTGTCGTTTTGAATTGAAAGTGTTATAAGAGATATTTATTTTATTTCTGAATTAAGAAGTGAGTGAAAAAAAAAAATGTGTAAAAAGAAAGAAAAACAGGCGACTCTCCAAGTAAAAAGTAGTCAAAAGTGGTATTTCCATCTCAAAAGACTGATCACACTTGCTTTTGGTTGCTTCATTGAGGTAGAAATACTTTAGCAAATATCATTTTGAATACATTTTCTCGATTGAAATGCAATAGAAACACAGTTTTCGAACCTCTAAAAGCCTTTCAAAAGAAAAGCATGATAATCTGAACATAATCTAGAAATCATTACTTCATCAATAATGTTGCTCGGGGTACAGGGCCACATCGGCGCTCTTTTCCCCCCCTGTGATATATAGCCGACGTAGCCCTGTATGTGCAGCACTGTTCATTACTAGTTGGGGAAACATATAGCCTTACGGGAAAGAGGTTTAAATATTGCTCTGAAGTAACTATTTCTATATGTACTTATATATATATTCTTTTGTAAGGCAATACAACTTTTTCTTATTGCAGGGAAATAAAGATTATCCAAGACAAATTCCCCTGCTGAACACACACAAAAGAGAGAGGTGTGGTGTTTACAAAAGGATAAGATGGTTGGAATGGAGACAAAGTTTCCACACATTGAATTAATAAAAGAAAAAAGGTATAAATGGGTGTTTTAAAGGCGATCCCACTATCTACACAGTTTTTTTTTTCTTTCTACTCCAAGTAATTTTTGCAAGAAAGTAAGGGAAGTCTTGGATCTCAAACTCACATCAAGCAGCATATAATTAGAATTTCTCTCTCCTATCTCTTTCAATGATCAGAGCCTTGGATCCCTCAATAATCAGATTCGCATTATTGTGGACTTTTATGCGCGCGCACACACAAACAGAGAGAGAGAGAGTGAAAGTGGGACAGATCAAAAGAATAAGAATTATGGCCAAGATAGGGTGACGACTTGGTCAAAAAGAGCCTAAAACATTAAAGTTAACGAGAATGCTTTTTAACGAGGAATTGGGTTTCAAATATACACGTTGAAAATTAAATAGGGCAAATTCTTCCAGTGGTTCCAACTTTTCATAAATATGACGGTCATAGAAATAATCTCATGTCTATAGTGAGCAGAAGTTATAATGTACATCTAATGATGTTACCACATCAGCATGTCAAATATATTTTCTTTCGAAAAAGTAAAAATAAAAATACAACTTGATTGCGACATCTACGATGAACAGTTGTTATTCTGACCATTGTGTGCAAGAGATCAGCTTTGATGAAGTTTTATATTCTACTCCTTTTCGTTTGCGGGAGAAAAAAAAAATTTCTTATTTATTACCCGTTATAATTAGAAGAAATTTTAAAATATATATATAAAAAAATTAGGATAGAACATATTCTTCTGTGCAAAGACGTAGGAAATCCACTCTTCTTAAATGTTAAGGTAGACTTCATATACTGAAATTATTAATTTTTAAAATAAAAAAAAAAGAGAAAATCTTCAACGTTGTACTCTCATCCTATTGTGGACCAAACATGTCCTAACACAAAGACAGATTCCCCTTCAGATTATAACATTCCTGCAAGAATATCAAGGCTTCCAAGCAGAATGTGTTTTGCACCGCTAAAAGCCCTCTTTTTGAGCAGTACGCAGCAAATGCTTTCTGTCCAAATAAGCACCTAAAAACATGCCTTACCGAGTCCAAAGGTAAGACACTTGAATCTCATTATCCTTTCTCCGTCGAGAAAACAATCAATCTATGAATACACTTCTCTACAACGCAGTATATTACAATATGCATGCGATCAAGCACTAAACCACCTTAACAGGCAAAGGAAGTAACATCATGTACAAGAAAGTGACCCCATAGTTGTCTAATAAAAGACTAAAAGTCGAGGCCTGTAAACCCCATTACATAGATCAGCATTGGATAGGATGTCTACCGCTTGGGGTCATTTAAGGTCTTACCCTCGAAAAATTCACCAAGCATATGTTCGAGATCCTCTGGATTGTATCTGATGTACTTCTGCGGGTTCTTACCGTTCTCAACCAAAGGCCTGAAACATATGTCAAAAATCCAAATTCGTTTCACCAGAATATACTCGAGTTACATGAGGTGAGGGCGATGTTAACAATAAGAAACAGACTATACAATTCATTTCCAGCAAATTAGAAATACTATGCCACCAATGTAGAATCATTATCCTAAGCCTTCGATGTTATAAAAATTTAATATGCAAGATATGGGCTCCATAGTGTCATTTAGGATTCTTTTCAAGAGTAACTTGAACAAAAATATATTCGGGAAATTACAGCATTGGTTCCCAAACTATTGGCCTAGTAGCAAGTTGGTCTCCAACCTTCTGTGATATTTGCAAGATTAAAAGCGCCTAAGGCTTCAAACTCAACGGAATAATTACTTCCTAAGAATGGAATGATTATAGGATCGAGAAGGTCATAAACCAGTTCCAAAGAAGAAAACCGTCCAAATCTCTTTTTAAGACGTGTAGTTTCCCAACTAGAGCTACTTCCCAGAAATTTAAAGCCAGGCATGACCCTATGAGAGACACACTGACATACAAACAAGAGTGGGACCGTATCTACAGCTGAAAATTGATTGTAAATATATAATGAAAAGGTTTTGAGTCCACCAACTTGCATCTTGGGCAATAGTATGAGGATCAACCAATTTTCCCATATATAGGAATAGAAGGATAACATCAGAATTCGTGTGGAAATGTTATGAATTTTTTTACCAATAATAAAGAAAATGTACCCGAATCGTTTAATGAAAGATCGGTAAGCTGGAAGCAAGACTTCAGCAACTGCGAGCCTCAGGGATTCTCTTAACTCAGTGTCAGGAACTGTCCATTGAGATTGTCTTTGATGGAGTTCCTCAAATTGCATATTAAATGTCTTCAATCTAGAAATGAAATACAACAGATTCAGTCAAATCACATTTTAAAGTCAATTTATACAACTCAACAAGCAAAAATTGTTCTCCAGAAAATTACAACTCAAACACACCTGTCTTTGATAATTGCTCTTGAAACTCCGCTACTATTTCCTCCATCCATGCTAGCACCACTGCCGCCTCCAGAAGATGTCAGGCCTTGAACAGAGAGGCACTGCAGAATCTGCAGAAGAAAATGCAAAATAATTTTATGTACAATTTTATAAACAAGTACAGGAGACTTTATACAACAGACGGTGTTCCATTCTTAGTATTTTCAAATAACAGGAGGAAAAAAAAGTTCCTAGTCTAGCAGAGAGCAAGAAATAGCGTAAAAACTCTACTGGTAATTGATAGGTTGCATGTGGCTTTTTGATACAGATTACTGCTCCAATAATGATATTTCAATGTTAGCACAACCTTAAATACCACATTCTCATGAACTATTTCCTCCTAAATGGATTTGTACAACAGTCGTCCTAAAAAAGTTTACCAGCACCCACCATTAAAAATAAATAACACTCAGTACATCACATAACTATCCAATTTTTATTTACAAGGAAACTAGTCCCAAGCACTTATATCGAGATATAGAAGGAAGCGTAAATGTGGAAGTGCATATCTGCATTAAGATGGGAATGGCAGAGGAATGTTCTAATTCCATTCCAGGATGAAACTATTATACGGGACACACAAACTTGGGTGGTGATTTTAGTGTGCTTAATATGCGCTTGGTGAATGCGAGTCTTGCTTTCTTAAGCGATATACATACTTATATACACATTAAGAGTATGCTGAGCTAATCTTAGAAATAAATTTAAAGTTACATTTTGGTTTCCAAACATGTTGGGATATGTTATTATTATTATTATTTTGTATTTTTAACCAAACCCCCACCCCAAAAAAAGAAAAAAAAAACTCAATTATTTTGATCCTCACTCTCAAAATTACTTCTTCTTTACAACTTTGCCCAATGAAATGAACTATCTAATTAGAACTTATTTACTTATTAAGCCCCTGTTTGGTAGCAATTTTTCCCAGAATGCATTTTTCTCTTTTCTTTTCAACCACACATTCTTCAATAAAATAATATTATACACAAACCCAAAATTTTTCCTTAATTTTTAACCACACATTCTCCATCAATCAACTATTCAAAAATGCATTTTCTCCCCAAAAATGGCTACCAAACAGGGGCTAAGTAAACTTTTAATCTTAGCCAAAAACATGCTCCAAGTCCGAGAAGTGAATGCAATGCATCATCACCCAAATATCTGCTATTTATAGCTTCCTATTACTACAGTGCAAAACAATACTAACCACACATCTAGTAGAAATCATTTCAGGAATTTATGATCTTCCCAGGTAGCATTAGTTGCAGGAGCAGCAATAGATCACAAATTCTTAGTTAACTGTGCGCATAATACGGGGAGAGTAAAGAAGTACCTTTGACCAAGCAATCCTCTTATATTGATTTGCATGTTGCTGAACAACTCTCCGATGTCTTTGTACCCAATCATCGCCTAACAAATCTTTTGCTTCAGACCTAAAAGCAACACATATATAAGAAACAAATTTGACTAGCACAAAAATCGACTTTATGTCTTAACAATCCATAAAATTATTATAACCTGCGGACAGATCTGACCATATAATGAATGTTATTCATGAGAAACAAATGGGTCAGAGATGGATCCTTATACTGCTTAGATTTTCCATCCAAATTGGTCTGAAGAGCCTGCATTATACGCATTGTAACAGCAGCTAGTTGAGAATTTGAGTCATCTCCATTTTCGAATTCGCGGAAAAGTTGCTTCAATGTTGATTGATAGCTGGACCACAAAAAAAAGACATTTTCAGTTGTACACAAATATAGATACACCGACAGATGTAGAGAGACATACAATCAGCATCATGGTTTAAAAAGGCGGTAATGAGGCTCGCTTTGAGGCCCGCCTCACCGTGAGGCGCATGTAGTATGCCTCGAGGCGATATTTTTTAGGCTAAAATATGAGGCTTACGCCTCTAAATCTAAAGCGCACGCTTCATGGAGCATGAGGCATGCGCCTCATTTAAAATTTGAAAGAGCCATTCTGAAAAAAGAAAATGGTCCATTTAAAAAGGCATTTTGGCCCAAACAAAACAATAAAATACCTAGAAAACTAAATGGTAGCAAGAAATTAGAGGACCAAAAATGAAAATTCAAAAGTCAGCCTTCAAAAAACTAATGGCTATATATCATATTTACTATATGCTTCAACTTTTGTTTTTTTTTTTTTATTTTGTATTATTTTTATAATTCTTTTACTTAAATTTTTTTTTGTTTTTTTGTGAGGCTTATGCCTCAATCCGCCTCAAGGCTCACGCCTCGCCTTATAAAGAAAAACCGCCTCAATACTTAGTTTCGCCTTTTTAAACCTTGATCAGCATATATATATATATATATATATATATATATATATATATCACACAAATCAAAATCACTCAAAGCAGAAAGTTTTAGATAAGTCATTACAGTACATTATATTATTTATCTAGACCAATTTGATTAAATGGAAAGTTAAGATTGATGGACATCGTGTAAGATGTAACATTATATATATATATATATATATATATATATATGACTTAAAATAATATAATGTATTTGACTATAAATTTAATTTATTACTATGACTTAAAATAATTAAAGATGTAGCATGGGGAAAGTGCCAAATCCCCCATCAATGTTAGGATAGGAGATTCTAATTATTTAGACAAACACAGGTGATTTTTATTTTATTTATTTTGAATAACAATTAGAGGTACAAGGCAAAATTATCAAAGTAAAGAAAAGATCTAAGAACTCAGACATTAAAATCTCTACGAGTTTTCTATTCCAATTAACATTTTCAGACGATGCACTAATCCTGTGTCCTCAAATTTTAATAATGATAGTGACCGAGTAACATATTTTCTTATAAAGCCTACAAATCTTTTTAAAGAAAAAATGTATTTCTCACTAATTTATTGTGAAAGTTTCTTTAACTTCAATCAGAAGGAAAAAAAATGGAAGTCCACAATGTTCAGGAAAATCCCCTTTAAGGGATTGGATTCTGTCCAGCAGAAGGGGACCCCACATTCATAACTAATTTACATGACTAGGTTTAGGATGATGAAAGGAATAAATTTTCATTCAAATAGACCCACTCTCTTTTTACCAGTTCTGTTGCTGAAACTGGTATTACTATTTACTGTTAACAAACAAACTTGTTCTATGTATATAAGCAGAATAACAAGCCGAAGATTCTATATAAATGGAATACATAAATAAAAAATATCTAGTTCATATTATTTTGTACAATTCAATATACATTAGAAATATGTCGTAGATCATAGTTTCCACTTTCTTTCAGTCCTATATGTTGAGACAAGAATTGCAATTATACATGAGAAAAATGTAAGAATTCAGTATAACTAAATAGTAATCTATTTGCAAGTTGCAACCTGATTAAATCATTGAACAGGCTCTGAGAGAAAGTAGTTATACATAACTGTTTATTGTTATGTTGACTTGCAGTAAGCTTTGGTTTACAACTTCAGAAAATTATTATATAAGGCAAGGTATTTTATTTTAAGTTGCTTTCTAATGTAGTTCCAAATTCATATTTAAAAGGCAGGGTTTTAGAGTTAGTTGACATACTCAAACAGGAATTTCACGTAGTTAATCACATAGCTTGTCAAAGGATGAACTGTTCCATCTGCAACGGCAGTTTTAGTCGCATCTTTTTCAACTGCTTCTTCGAAGTCTCCAAAAGTCTCTTGCGCTGTCAGTGCAAGCCTCTTTGTCAAACCCAAGGCTGACTCTCTGATTTCATTACAAGGTTGACCTCTAAAAAGAGATTCAATCTGCCAAATTTCAGCTTTACAGTTTCAATAAGCATTCCTTATAGTCACGTGGTAATGATATCAAGGCATAAATTCATCAAAAGCATAATGCATTTTTAGATTGACACTGACCTATAGAGTACAAGAAATACTTGATATATATAGGCCCACAGAAGAAATTTGGAGGAGAAATCTGAAGAAAAATTTTCTTTGAAAGCAAGCTAAAGACTTACTACAAATATTTTGAATTGGTTTTTAAGTAATATTTAGAGCTATTAAAAGATTTTCCACTCATAGTTCTCTCATCATACATGAGGAAGTCCCAGCTCGAAAGAAAATGTCCTATACCTCTGAGTGAATTTCTCTCATTATTTCATACATATCGAGAAGCACAAATAACTTTTCAGGGGATCTTTTGCTTTTGGCAATTGCATCTCCAAAACTGAGTAGCACTGCCACACTCCCTGCAGTAACTTCAGCAAAGCATTGATCCATGAGGGGATTGAAGCCTTCAAAAATTTGATCACAAACTTTACGTTCTCCAGCAAACAGCAACTTGACCTGTTAGAAAATAATTAGATTCTGAAAATATTAGTTCGTTCATATCTGCGTGAGCATTACAGGAAGAACATACAGCAATCCGCATAAAATGGATCCAATTCCCGATCTTAGCTTCCAAAACTTCCCATTGCATCTTCTGAACATCATCTTTGCTAAGCTTTTCTACTCCCAATTTGCGAAGGCTTTCTTCTAAAACTGGAGAACGAGCTTCCCTAAATGAAAGAACGAACAAACAAAATAAAAGAATGATGTGAGATGATTACATTTTAATAAGTTGCAGATGGTTTTAATTTGGTTTCTTAGAACATGTTCATTACTTATTGTTTGATCTATCAGTTTGAGACCATTTCAACATAAAAGGAGATCTGAGAATCAAATCAATTACGGGAGCCTAACAACATGATCAAGTGATTTTCTCATACTTCCAGAACACCTTCAATTGTTAAATTGATAACCAAATGCCAATAATATAGAAAAATGTTGAAAGTGGTACATCACCAATCATATCAGAGGGACAAGAAGCTGGACAAGAAACTAAGCCCCTGTTTGACAAACACTATATGGGAAAAATAGAGTTTTGAATAGTGATTTTTAGGAAAATGTGTGGTTAAAAAATAGGGAAAATTTTTGGGCTTATGTGCAGAATATTTTATTGTGTAAATCTGTGGTTGAAAATGAATATGTTCAAAAAAGAGTTTGTTGTCAAACAGAGGCTACATCTATGGTCTTTCAGCTCTCTCTTCTGATATGCTCATGACTGAGAGACTAGTTTATGTAGCCAAATCTGGCACTCACCTGTATATTATCAGTAACTGCTGCTGATCACCAGCCAAAACCATCTGTAGTGCTAAATCATGCAACAAAGGCAGAATCCGGGGTGGAATAAGAGTTGGTGTTGTGTATGCAGAATTTTCTTCACTATTTTGATGATCAGACTGACTGTGGGACGATGGTATCTTGCCACTGGAATCGGCCTGATCTCCCGGTGACCCAGATGATGGTCGCATAGAATTGGGAAGGCACTCAAAAAGTCGTTCAGGTTCAACAGGTTTGCTGCATAAGCAGGAATTTAGTTTAACATGCAAACAACTAACACCAAATAAAGGTGGGAGTATCATGCATCTTGGTTCATATACAATATATGAGAATTTCATTTACAATATATGAGAATACATAACAAGCATCCTGCATAAAGTAGTAATAAGTCTGAAAAGTAAAGGAAAAGTTAACAAAGTCAACTTTCAAAATAAATATTGAAACTAGACAGTGCAAATTTCCTTGACGATATATTATGGTTAGTGTGAACATTAAGGCCTAAAAATTTGTAAGGTGGTTGTATGGTTTTCATTATATCCTTTGCATGATCTACCACTTTGTTAGTTAGACAAACAATTTGATACTTCAAGTACAAATATAATATAAGGTTTGTTGCCTGCCTATGGAACTCAGACACAAAATATGTTAAAACAAGATGCGGTATTATTTGAGATTCTAAAACGACTACAAAGAAAGCAATTTATAAAGCGTAAAACCCTAGATTGCTTTTAAAATAAAATAAAAAACTAGACATAAAACCCTAACAACGTAAAAGATGAAACTACCCTGATAAAAAAAACCTAAATAACATATATATATATATAATGCCCACCCCTTGTCAGACTCAGAACATAAATCACTCTTGTGTACGACTTCATGCGACTGCTGAAACTAAATTGATTGAATAATGTAAGATTTGCATTCTTCCGTAACGAATTGCAAAGAAGTGAAGGCAAATTTACAAAGTGGATCTATAGATACAATGAAATGGCAAATGAATTTCATTTGTTGGGTTGTCAGCAAAAGGTAGCAGGTGGGGCAAAGGAGGCAGTAAGACCTAACACTATTCAATCTGTATAGTTCATCTTTCCTTACCTTTTTTTTTTGGGTTTAAAATGGCCATTATTTCCTTGATTTAGGGCTTGTGTGGAAGTGATTCTTTGAAAAGCATGTGTGGTTAAAAAGTAGGGAAAAATTATGGGGAAACATGAAAAATGATCTCTTGGGAGAATGTGTATTTGAAAATGAGTGGAGGAAAAGTAATTTCCAAATATTTGCAACAAGGGCTTAAGGACATGGATGAGTCAATATTAGTTAAAGAATTGTGAGCACAATGCTAATGTACTACCTTCACACAGAAGGTTAGTACACACACACACACACACACACACACACACACAAGGTTTTGTCAAGCTGGTGACCTACCACCATAAAATTATATGCAAGAAAAATGTCTAGTTTATAATAATGGTATGAAGACAGGATAATAAGTTCTTGCACAAAGAAAGTAAAACACACCTGTATGATGACAAAATCTGCTTAAATTCTTCTTCCAGCTTGGATATAGCCTTGGCAAGTAAATTATTTGTATGGTTGAGCACTCCATCACTACTCTTGAAGCTTTTGTTGTCACTAAAAAACTGAATGTTGTTTCTTAGTTGCTCAATTGCTTGAAGATAGCCTTCTAGGTCCTCGTGTGGCCCTCTAAGTATTTTAGCTTCAGCCTAAAAAAAAAAAAAAAAGTAAAACAAAGATATCAGCAGTTTTAAACAAGAAAAACACATCTGGTAGGGTCTGGAACAGTGGCAGCGGGTGGGGGACACTTAACCCCTAACCAAAACAATGAGAATTTCATGATAATAGGGGATTGAATCTGATTAACTTATAAGCAGTAAACAGACATTCTACCTTAAATAGCTACCTCCTTCGGTAACAGATAAGTTATTAAATCCTCGGTGTTATCCCAAAAACCTGCTGGTTATTTTTTCCAGTAAACTCACCCTTAATGATATTACTATTGTATATACAATCATCAATCCTTTACATTTTATATCAACTGGCATTCTATAGAGGAGAGATTATATATTGAGGACAACTTTTGCAATCATTAAAACTTTGTCATTACACAATGAAATAATCCCGCAATGCATTGTTTATAGCAATCATGTCCTAAAGCTTTTTTCCAAACTCAAGGCTTTCAAAACGCCCCAATAAGTTTCCATACCTATTAGGATTCATAAAACTTCTTTCTTTCGATCCAATAGAACTTCAAATGTAGTATGTCATCGGCCTGGCCTTACATTCTATCGCTGATTCTGATAACATTAAATTGATCATGGGCAGAGACTTGAAGTGTGAGACTCATTGAGTCGAAAGAAGTGTCATAATCAACCAGGCCAATCCCAGAAAACAGTAAACTCCTGGGGGTCGCAAAAGTTCATTTTAAAGGCACAACAGGATCTTGTCGTAAGAACAGAACATTAACATCCTTTACATTGTCTTTACACTATTAATATATGCTAAAATACTTAAAAATGTTCAAGTATTATATGAGAAATTTTACATTCCAAAGAGAATATCAACTATTTGTTATTACTGTTTCTTGACTATTTAGTACATACACCTATAGAAAATTACAACGAATTCTTACGTTGATGCATTATACATTAATTTAATGTCTGACTAATTAAGTACAACATTAAGATAATTCTTCAAAATTTAGTCAGGAAGTATACCAAGTTATTATCTAAATTTTATGTTTATCTATACACACAGGCACACACCTATTTAGATTTAGCCCCTGTTTGGTTGGGATTAAAATTCAAATATAATCTAAATCAAAGTAAACAATTAATTTCAATCACATATTTCATAAGACCCACAACTTTTCAACCACATTTTTATTAACTTTAATCCCTATCAAACGGGGGGATTAATAAGTTAATCATCAATATAATTACATGGTGAAAAGTATAAAATTGTGTGATGATACGATTATCTTCGTAATTTATTTTGATCATTTGTTTAAAAATGCTTTTTGAGGCTTACGAGCAATTCCCTCCTCTACTGAGGCTTTCATCAAACACCTCAAAACTTACACCTCAAGTGCCATTTGTTGAGGCTCATACCTCGAGTTACTATGACAACGCCTCAAGGCCAAGTCATAGGGTGACTATGGTGTTCGTCTTCTTGTCTTGCTTTAAATAGACATTTTATTAATATTCTTAGCTTCTTAGGGCATTTTCTAAGAATTCAATGTTTTATAGACTTTTTTTGTTTTTTCTTCTATAGGGAAAGGAAAATACACAAATTCAAGTAGATAATGACACTGAGAATTAAATTCGAAGATTCCCTTGGAGATCCCACTTGTAGTTATGATATATGAGACTTCTAGATTGTTTCCACTTTTACTACAGTTTTGTTATGTAATTACCAATTTGAGAAGTTATTGTTGTTGCTACTTTTATCTATTTGTTGTTGTTTTGAAAGCTAGACTTTTAAGTTAGTTAATTTGATTTATTATCGATCTTTAAGATGTTGTATGGTTTATTATGACCATATTTTGTATTTTTATTATGCTCATTAAATTATTTCATTGGCTAGTCTTAAGGCATATGGATAACACCTTGTCACACGTGTGTAAAACACCTCAGTACCTGATTGAACCTTTATAAACATTGATGATGATGATGATGATGATGAAACAATGAGGAAATGACTTGTGCAGATGATCTAAATGAGTTGAATCAAATAAAAAATATAAATGTAAAGGAAACACCAAGAGAAAAATCACAATGGGACATTATCAAATATACTATTGCTCTTAAATTCACTTAACTTGAATATTGAAGATTTAAAATCAACAAATGCATATGTATGTGAACATATACGAGTCAGTTAACATCTTGACATAACGGTCACAAAAGATTTTCATTTGATGATGGCCCAACATAAAAATTGAAAAAATGAAAAGCACAAAACAAAGAAGCAAGAAAAAATAGCATATCGTAAAAGCTAACCTGAACTGAAATATCAAATTGAGACAGTATGACTTCTGCAGCCTTTAATGTTTTATCAATGTTCTCATGAGCTTTCCGAATAGCATGTGTTCTGATCTATAAAAAGAAAATCTGAATGAGAATCACAAAATGCTGAGAAGAGGCAATGCTAGTAAAGATCATAAGTTCAAATCTCATAATTTGTTAGTAAAGCAAAAGGATCAAAATTAATATCAAATATGATTCAGAAGAAATGTTGAAAACCATGAAAATTATGAGGGGAAATAGAAAAATTCAAAAATTGAAGCATATTAAATACATATTTAAAACCACTCCACATTTCCCCAATGTATTGTACTTTATCAAAGAAAAACAGAGGTCAAGTGGTTTTCTGCCTGGGAGGACTGATTTTCAGTGAACTTGTATTTTCTTGTGCATTTACTATTTTTCTTGTGGTTTCATAGCAAGAACAAAGGGAAGTAAGAGCACTAAAACAGCCTAAAAATGAATATCTTTACCTTGTTTCGGCTTAATGATATTAGTGAATAAAACCTGAGAAAGGTAAAAAAAGAAGATCAAGAAATTTGATTTTTGGTATCATTGCTGATTGCTTTGTTTGCTCTTTCTTTGAAGGTTCATCAGTATTCTCAGTAACCATACAGGAAATTGAATAGTGAATACTAGAAAGTATAAACACAAAATCAAGTTGAAAACCGTGAAATCCCCCTCTGAACAGCATGACTGATAATCTACAAATGAAAACTCTAATGCCAAAAGCCATGGACTGCCCATGTTGAAATCCAAGTTTGCAGAAATGAAAAGCAGCAATACAGTAAACAAGACTTGATGAATTACAAGGCTGATCATAAATTTGTCGCTCAGTCTCACATTTCAAGAATGGCTGTTATTTGATCAGAAACAACAAAAAGGTAATCTTCTTTCCTATAAAATTCACATATTTTCTTTTATTATCCAAGGTAAAATTAAGCAAAGGCAAGTTCTTTTAAGCCAAAACCCAACTCAAAAACGCCTCTCTTCCTTTCTCACTCCCTGGTAATTTCGCATTAAGTCGCCACCATACTGACAAAAAGAAGTAGTAACAGAAATCAAATCAAGAACCAGAACTTGGGTTCCTTTCTTTATTCAGTATCTTTTCAAGATTTCCATTGATTATCACATAGCAATCAGAAAATTGAAGTGGGCATAACGCAAATCTAATATAAGAGCATGTTTTCGAAAAATTACTTGCGTGGGTCGCATGGCGGTTTCAAGCGCGGAGAGTCGGTGGTCAAAGGAGCCCAAAATGGATACCATTTTATCAGTGATTGATTCGCTCTTCTGCAGTGCCTCCCTCATCTTTGTTGCTCTTTCACTCAGCATATCCACTCCTCCACCACCACCTGTTGCTGTTGCTGCTGTTCTGGCTGGAACCCCCATCTCTCTATCTAAAATCTCTCCTCAAATCTACCTGTGTTTGATTTCAAATTGGACTCGCCAGAGAGAGTAGATAACAAGGAAGAGAGTCAAAAGAAAAAAAAAAATGAGAGATATGCGTGGAAAAGTAGTCTATTTAGGACAATTCATCGATATCTTGCAAGGCGAAAGGTGGCTCAAAATTATTATTGGTGCGAGGTCATTAAAAGTAAATTTTTTAATTCAATTAAAATTGAGTTAATTGTTTCAATAATCACTGAACTTTTGGTAACGTCACGTTTCACTCACTGAACTTTAATTTGTACCACATCACTCACTGAACTTTTCAACGTTGTACTCCATTACTCATCGTGTTACTTCCGTTACTAACAGCTGCACATATGGACGACGAAATTGACAAGTGGCTGTTAAATGCCACCATGGAACACAAAAATCACGAACCAAATATTAAAAATAAAAAATTGAAACCACGTAGTCAGTTCATTTATCTTTCCTTCATCTCCCCAGGTGCCCTAAGTCCCAAATCCATCTCTTCAATAGAACATCCAAAATCCAAAATTTGCAGCCAAACACTAACCCCTAAATTGAAAATCCATCAATTTTAAGGCCAAACCATCACCACGAAACAATTGCACTGTCGAAGGTGAACCCTAACCAAACGTCCGTCGTCGTTGAAGTCCAGAACCCGATTACGAATATTGGGTTTTTTAAGAAGCGCACATGGAGGGAGAAAATTTTGGTAAATCCTATAATTTATTTATGGTTTCTTCATTTTCATCTTTACTACACATGGAATGATTATGTGAATATTTTTAAAAAAAAAATAGGCACCTGATTGCACGATCTTGGTAGTTTCTTTTATTTTTTTTTAAAGTTTATTCTTTGCTGATTTTTTGCTGTTGAAGTTGCTGTTTTTGCTGTTTATTGGTTTAAGTGGCTGGTTTTAGAGTTAAAGTATGCTGTTTTTTGTTTAAGCTGTTCTTTTTGTGTTTTAGTTGCTAGTTCTTGAATCAATGACAGGCAATGATGAACGGTTTGTTGTGGCTACTATGGTAGTGTAACATTAATTTGGAAGATATATGTTTTTTCATTGTTGATAATGTGAAATCAGAAAATGGAATAACAGCAATACTGAAAGTGAACACAAGGGGAGGTTTATTTCTCTGTTTCTAGTATTGTTGTTCAGTTGTATTGTAGGGTGGAGTATAAACAAACAATTATTTAGGCTGCTGGATGTTCTACCAAATGTTCATTTTGTTTCATTTTGAGATCGTTTTTCCATATTGTATCTTATTGTTCTAATCTATTCTAGTTTCCTATAGAACCATACTTGGTAAATAAGCTTGTCATTAGATGAAGGAGCCAGTTTACAGTCAACAACAAGGGCACCAGAATCATATTTGACTTGCCATTTGTGGATGGTGACATAGGCAGAGTAAATGGAGATGAAGGGGAACATGATAAAAGGCTCATTGCTGTAGCGAAATACATGGCATTAGTAGAAGAGGAAGTTGAGTGAGGATAAAGAACAGCTGAACCTGTCAAGACATACAAGGGTTGGTGTTCAACTTGCGTCTGGAAAAAGGAGAATTGTGCTTGATTAGAATGTATTCCACCTATGTACTTGATTAGAAGACTTAGATTTAAGTTGAATTGTGCTCATGGGTGCTATTTTGTATAACTGTAAGCTTGAGAATTTCATAGATTATGTCTAATAAAATCAGTTTCATTGTGCCATGTTTCAATCAAACTGTCATTTTAGTATGCATACATTGATTTATGTATCTTGCATACTGTTTTCTTATGAATATACGCTACACAATATGTGCAATAAATTTCGTGAACTGAATGTATGCGCAACAAAATCGCAACACGCCAAAAAACCAGAATATGTGTAAACTTCACATGGCATCATTTGTACTCTCAACATCTTGTCTTTAAGATACAAAACTCTCACCAGCTAATGAAAAGTTTTTATATTATGCAAGGTGATATATTTTAATAATCTTCCACTACATTTTAATAAATAAAACCAGCAACAAACTACATTTTCAGGTTCATGCGGTCTTCAAAAAAATTCACAGAATGCTTCGATGTTCTGATGTTTGTGCAAGTCTCCTAGCAACTGCCATTGCTATTCGTGAACAGGAACCCTTATTGGTAGTTGTTGGTGTGCAGTCATCCTCATTTCTTCATGATCGATTTGCTCACTCACCACTTATGCGTCGAACGATGGTCTACCTTCACTATCCTCAACCATAGGGGCAGAAGCTACTGATAACTTCGTTGTTCTTCATGAACTGAAAACTTCATCGATAGTACCTTCACAATCCCAAATAAACTCTTCTCATACACTCATATTAACATGTCAAGCTGATTCAAAACAACATAAAGTAGCAAGTACATTCTATGGGAAACCAGAACAGATTAGAACAATGAGATACAATATGAAAAAACAATCTCAAAATGCAACAAAAGGAACATTTGGTAGAACATCTAGCAGCCTAAATAATTGTTTATACTCCACCCTACAATACAACTGAACAACGATACTAGAAACATAGAGAAATAAACCTCCCCTTGTGTTCACTTTCAGTATTGCTATTATTCCATTTTCTGATTTCACATTATCAACAATGAAAAAACATATATCCTCCAAACTAATGTTACACTACCATAGTAGCCACAACAAACCGTTCATCATTGCCTGTCATTGATTCAAGAACTAGCAACTAAAACACAAAAACAACAGCTTAAACAAAAAAAAACAGCATACTTTAACTCTAAAACCAGCCACTTAAACCAATAAACAGCAAAAACAGCAACTTCAACAGCAAAAAATCAGCAACTTAAACAAAGAATAAACTTTAAAAAAAAAAATAAAAGAAACCACCAAGATCGTGCAATCAGGTGCCTATTTTTTTTTTTTTTAAATATTCACATAATCATTCCATGTGTAGTAAAGATGAAAATGAAGAAACCATAAATAAATTATAGAATTTACCAAAATTTTCTCCCTCCATGTGCGCTTCTTGAAAAACCCAATATTCGTGATCGGGTTCTGGACTTCAACGGCGACGGACGTTTGGTTAGGGTTCACCTTCGACAGTGCAATTGTTTCGTGGTGATGCTTTTGCCTTGGAATTGATGGATTTTTAATTTAGGGGTTAGTGTTTGGCTGCAAATTTTGGATTTTGGATGTTCTATTGAAGATATGGATTTGGGACTAAGGGCACCTGGGGAGATGAAGGAAAGATAAATGAACTGAATACGTGGTTTCAATTTTTTTTTTTTTTTTTAATATTTGGTTCGTGATTTTTGTGTTCCATGGTTGCATTTAACAGCCACTTGTCAATTCCGTCATTCACATGTGCAGCTGTTAGTAACAGAAGTAACACGGTGAGCAATGAAGTGCAACGTTAAAAAGTTCAGTGAATGATATGGTGCAAGTTAAAGTTCAGTAAATGAAACGTGACGTTACCCAAAGTTCAGTGACTATTGAAACAATGAACTCATTAAAATTGGATATAGTTTCATTTTATTTACTATTATTATATATTTAATAACCACACAATTTGTTTTTTTTTTTTTAAATAAGGTCTTACCGTATAGCCGTGATTGAAGATAAAATGTTCGATTGTACACTATGCCCTTGTTTGGATTTCATTTTATTCAAAATTTATTTTTTACTCTATTCTTTTCAAGTACATATTGATTAATAAAATAATATTACACATAAATTCAAAAAAATTTATTTTTCTAACTACAAATTCTTTTAAAAAATTATTATTTCAGAATACATTTTTTTTTTCTAAAATTTAATAATAATAGAGCTCAAACAAGGGCTATAAAAACTAATTAAAGTTATACATTTTACAATTTTCTTAATTAAAGAGAGAAATAAAAGTAAAGAGTGAGTACAGAAAAAGAAGAAAATGATGAGGTGTGTGAGGCCTAGAGTTAGTTGATAGTTTATTTGGACAGACTCGATGCCTTTGCTTTGACAGGGTGTGTCCTCATAGGCACTGGATTCTCGTTTCTATTATTTCACAACATTTCAATAGTCAACTTTTTTTTAGAAATAAATAGTTAGTAAGCTTTTTATAATCAAATTTATAGAAAATTTCTCTATTTTTTTGCTCATAGTCAACCTGTTTGGGCTTTTTTTTTTGGGTCAAAAATAATTTTAAAATATTATTTTGATGGAAAATGTGTTGTTAAAAAAAAAAAATTGAATTTGGTATAATATTATTTTATTAAATAATGTGCGATTGAAAATAAAATAGAGAAAAATGTATTTTGAAAATAATGGGGACCAAACAAGGGAAAAATAGTAGTAAAATGAAAATATAAGGTTGAAAAGGGTAAAATTAATTAATAAAATACAAGTCATTGGAAAAATTAATTCTTCAATAAGTCATTGGAAAAAAAAAAAAAAAAAAAAAATTGACAAGGGTAAAATTCAAGTTAACTTGTTATTTTCAAAACTAACTGAAGACAGTGCTCCCAGTTATAGACTTATAGTTTCCATTTTTTTTCTTACTACATTAATGGGAAATTGGGTTATTTGGCGAAGAAACTAGACATGAATAGGACGTACAAAAGTGTTAATCGACTCTTATCCTAAAAGTTATGAAAAAGACGGGCTTCTGTGACTATTTGCTCCGACAAGTTAAACAATGTACCTTATCTTTCTTAACTAAAAGCTTTACATGGTCTGATCAAACCAAACGGGGCTTACGATAGGATTGTCCACCATCCCTACATCTTTTTCTTTTATGTATAAAAGGATTCTCACGTCTCCTTGAAAGGGTTGAAATTGACTCACAAATCATAGGGTTGTTCTTGCCAGGAACCCTCCTATGGACGATAGACAAGCCTACTGTCGTGCTACCCCAAATGACCGCCAAGTTATTAAAGAAGTATGGATATATATGAGTTGACATCGTACTAGCAAGCTAACATCATGAAATTGGCCATATCATTCAGCCCAAACACTCCGGAGGAAACACAACGGTTAAATCTTGATTTTCTTTGAATTGAATGCATCGAGCTACACCACATAGAATAATGTTAAACAAACATAATGCTTGACATAACGGTTGACATCCCCTTCACATGGGTGTGTAGGTCCCACTTGAATAAAATAACATTTCCCTCATATGTGAGGGGGGTGTCAACCATTATGTTCGTGTAGCATTTTTCACACAACATATTTGAAGGAGTGAAAGATATAGTGTGGTGCTACAAAAGCAATGGTGCAAGCAATCACCACCACAATGGGGGTATTTCAGTTTCCTATGTTGTTATGTGATGAGATCAAAAGGTTTGTCTCATCTTTTTGGTGGGTTAGAACACAAAGAAGGGACAAATTACTTCGGTCATCCTGGGACAAATTATTTGAGTTGAAGAATCGGGAAGGAATTGTTTTTAGAGACTCAGTTAAATATGGCTTTGACGTTGCTAAATAGAGCACGCGAATTCACACTAATCCCAAATCCTTAGCGACTCAAATACTACAGGAACTTTTCTCAGTGTTCGTCTATGCATGCCATTGTTACATGTGGGTGTTCCTTTTTATGGCAAAGCTTCCTTCAGGGCTGGGAACTATTTGAAATGGGGTTGCAATGGCACATCGAAGATGGAAATAACATTACAGTGTTTACTAGTCCATAGCTTCCACTACCACATTTGTTCCCATCTATTTTATTGTCTTATGATGATCACCAGAGGCGGCCCTGTGATTTTGGGTGCCCTGTTCGAGATTTTAAAATGGAACCCCCATAAATTTCTTTAAAATGGGTGCCCTGTATGAGATTTTAAAATGGTGCCCTGTAAAATTTTCTTTAAGAGATTCATCATTAACATCTTTGTTAATATCATTTTCCTTAGGAAATTCATATCAACATTATCATTTTTGGTGTCCCTATAAATATACAATTATAAAAAAAAATAAAAAAATGGTACCCCTATAATTTTGAGGTCCTGTGCGATCGCTCAACTGAAACACCCTCAAGGCCACCTCTGATGATCACCTAAGAACTGTTGTGGACCTAATTACTCCGGAGGGGTGCTGCAGTCAGAAGGTACTAGGGGAAAATTTTCTACCTGTTTATAGAGAGCTAATTTTCTCGATGCTATGCAGTATTCATATCATTGTTGATGTGACTACGTGGCACTTTGAAAAGAAGGGTATCAACTCGAGATCTCGCAATAGCACTAAAAAGTTTGAACACCAAAGCAGGTAAAACTTGTCCTGTTGGTGGAATTTTCTTTGGGGCATAAAGTTTGAGCTAATTATCTCAAAAAATTTCGAGGAGAACAATGCTTGATATACAATGACTTTGACAACATGTCACGTAGTATATTGTTATTGGATAGTTTAAAAAATAATTCTTTTTTTCAATCACCATTTTTTTCACAACCAACGTTGTATAAAAATATTGTACAAATAGGTTAATTCTTTCAAGGATATCCTCACGACAAACCGAGTACTCAAACATCTCCATATATCCTCTTGTGCAGAAGTAAATAGTAAAATAATAATTAAAAAAAAAGAATCGTAATAAGATTGTAAGAAAGGAATTTAAGTGCTTCGCTAATGTACCTACGCTCAATATATGACGAGAATAAATCCACTAAGTTCAAATAAGGTTATAATTAATACGTAGTTTATATAGAGTCATAATTTTGAAATTACTCTTACAATATGGTAGCGAAATCAACTAGCATCTTTCCACAAAAAAATATATGAGCCACCTAATCAACAATTTTCACCTTAACGAATATGACCCCTTAGAAGATAGCAACCACAAGCCCCTACACTAAGCCCATGTTTGGTCCCCATTAAAATTATAATCTATTTTTCAATCTTCTTATTAATCACACATTTTTCAATAAAATAATATTATACGTAATCCAAAACTTTTTTTTTTCTTTTTTAACCACACATTCTTCAGAAAAAACATAATTTCAAAAATTTTAATATCAAATAATGGGGCGAAACGGGACATAAATGAGTTGGAGTATATCTCTTTTGTTGCACCTAGAGAGTAAAGTCCAAAAAATTATTTTGTTTATTTTAGTTGGTTTGACCTATTTATGAAATGAGCTTTGGAGACTCGACCCATGTAAGGAAAAGAAAAGTTCAAACATATGGGTTGATTAAAAGGCCAAGGATCTAAACCATTTAAGTTTAAATGAATTTTTATCCGAGGAATTAAAAAATAATTGGATTGTAGTACAATGATCATTTGCATGGTTCTAAAGATTACAACCCATATTCAACTATTCAAGTCACCAAGTAGATTTTTTTTATAAGAATTATTTTTGGGTTTAAAACTCTTCAAATTCCCATTTTAAAACTCAATTTGCAAGGCTTACAATTATTATAACTCTCCCATTTAGTATTTTTCACTAGAAAAGAAGTTTAGAAAAATAGAAAGGTCACATTTTTACTTCATCCCTCCTCATAATTCGAATTTCACTTTTCATTTCTGTCAAATTGGGTTAATTTTAGCTTACTTACAAGAAGGAAAAATAAAATTTTTGTTACTATAAGTTTCGTTATTCAAGGTAAATGATTTTTCATTTTCATATCAAGAATTAAGAGAGATGGTACGAGTTGATTTTTCCTATAAATGTCTATGTATATTTTATGCATATAAATGTAATTGTAAGTTATGAACTTTAAATGTTAAAGTTTTATGGACATAATCGATTTTTACGATTCTAAGGAATTTTTCGGAATCAAAGATTTTACGGGTACTCCAATTATGTGAAAATGATAAAAAAGTTACTTTTGATGTAGTGTAGCTTTATAATCAAGTCATTTAGAGGTTGATATGAGAATTTATGTCCTTTTTCGTTGCTCATTTCAGTTGTTTCTCGCGTCTCTTCAATATATAAAATCAGCTGATCTTAGTGACAGTAAGTCAAGTTGATCAAAAAGTAATCATTTTTGTTTATACATTTTAGTTGTCTCAGATCGGAAGTAAAGAAAGACAACTTTGGTGAGTTGACAACTAAGTTGGCGCACGTTTGTTAAAGCTTATCAATTTGATTTTCTCTATAAAAGTGCATTTATCTTACAATATAAAACATTATTCATATAAATAAAATTACGTAGAAGATGAAGTGGGAGACGTGATAAACTAGACTAGGGACCATATTAGTTCCGAGGCCAATGTGCTGGGCCACTGAATACAGAGAAAATGAATCTTAACCATTCATTTATTTTTCTGTACTTAAAATTAGGTAAGTGAGAATTATTTGACTTTTTTTCAAAATACATTTATAGCTAAATGAGCCATGCTTAATGTGCTGGGCCACTGAATACAGAGAAAATGAATCTTAACCATTCATTTATTTTTCTGTACTTGAAATTAGGTAAGTGAGAATTATTTGACTTTTTTTCAAAATACATTTATAGCTAAATGAGCCATGCTTGAGCTAAATGAGTCATGCTTACTGTACACTCTCGTGTACAGTAAGATGGACAGCCCCCTCACATGAGAGGACCCCACAATCAGCATGGAACCCCCTCATGTAAGGGGCTGTAAATATGTATGCTGTACAACATATATCCCTTTCCATAGCTAAATAGGGCCACTGAGTACAGAGAAAATGAATCTTACCCATTCATTTATTTTTCTGTACTTGAAATTAGGTAAGTGAGAATTATTTGACTTTTTTCAAAATACATTTATAGTTAAATAGAAGTTGAAGTTAATTGGAGTTAGTAGTGGCAAAAAAGTTCGTGAGCTCGGATTGTTCGAGCTCGGCCCGTAAAAAGCCCGAGCCGAACATTTGACTTTTTTCAAAATACATTTATAGCTAAATAGAAGTTGAAGTTAATTAGAGTTAGTGGTGGCAAAAAAGTTCGTGAATTCGGATTGCTCGAGCTCGGCCCGTAAAAAGTTCGAGCCGAGCTCGATTGAATCGAGCCTAAGCTCGAGTTGAGTTTCTTTTAGGGCAACCGGCTGAGCCCGACTCGGCTCGAACTTTTCAAAAATATATAAAAAATTTAAAAAATTTGGTAAAAGAGAGGAAAAATCGCCGGCCCGGCTTGTAAAAAGTCTGAGCCAAAGCTCGGGCCGAGTCTCTTTTCCTGAACGAACAAAAGCTTGACTCGGACTCGCAAAAAATAAGCTTAAACTTGGGCTCAGCTCGACTCATTGATACCTCTAATTGGAGTCATGAGTTAGCATCTGAAAACTCTGCAATCGTTGCATGTGACTTGTTTATCGACGCATATTAAAGTAATTACTATATATGAAAAAGTGAAAGAATTTTTCAAAGTTTTATTTCTTTGACATTGCAAACATTTATGTAGCTCTTATTTGATTCTCATTATTTGTAAAATGAAAATAAAAGTTACAATCGTTATGGGTTCCACATAAGAGATATAAAGTAAAAAATAGTGGTTGGATGTACTTGATAACGATTATATATATATATATATATTTTTTTAATGGATGATTAATGGAAACAAACGGGGCCGTGATGTTAAACACGTGAAAATTAATGTTATGCCAATCGATGTCTATAATTAGAGTTAGTAGTTTATAGCCAAACTTTCATTGTATTTAATATTTGTAGTAAATATATTAGATTATTTTTATTTGTTAATTTCGTGTGGAGAAATTACTATATAGAAATAGCTGATCACAAATTAAATAAGTCTGTAAAAAAAAATTAAAAATTCTCCAAAATGCAATCCTATATTCATTAATTGAAAGCATGTAATGAAAAACAACATCGCTTAGTGTTGGCCCCAAAAAAAAAAAAAAAAAAGTTGGAACTATTTATCATTCTTGAAATCTGAAAATCAATTAAATAAGGCAACAAACAAAAATATAATCCAAAGCTCAAGATCAATTAATAAGAGCCTGAAAAGGATAAACTATTAAACACAATATAAACTGTAAAATTTGGATAAAAAATTAATTATTAAGAAAATTGATAAAACAATATATATTAAAAAATGCATGTAGTATTTATAACCTAATTATCTTCAAGAATAATATCTTGATTCTGATGATCGATCACTTTGAAAACAACGAAAAAATTGAGTTCTTACGAAAAATTGAACTAAAAAAATATTTTCTTTTCTTACAGGCGTTACATTAAAGCTATGATTTTTTTAAAAGTATTTAGATTTAAATGTTGATTACCCATTAAATTTTGCTGTAAAAGAAAGAGAAAAAAAGTATGGAAAATTAAGTTTTGGCGTGAGATAATTTTAGAGTTCATTGTTCAAATATATTGTGCATATTTGTGCAATACACAGCAAAAATAGATTATGGAAAATCGAATTCATCATTAGTTTTTAAGGTAGTACCAAGAATCGAATCGAAATCAATTAATTCTCGATGCATGGTCCCGAAACCAATCTATATAATAAGGGAATCGGAGCCATACCGACTGGTTCTATTCGGTTCCAATACAATTCCACCCCAAAAAAAAATGTCCACCTTTATCCAAAAGTTCCGTAGTCATGATAACATTGATCCACCATGTGATTTTTGTCTTGTCATTGATATTTCAGTCCTGTTAAGGGTACCAAAGCGTGTACCCCACTCACATAGGAGTGGGGCCTGCACCTCGACATTATTTAATACATGTGGGTCCCACGTATTTATGTGAGGGGAATACACGCTTTGGTACCCCCTTTCGGTAATGTTAGACAAATTGTTGATATTTGTATTAAATGAGATAACGTGGACGAGGGCGTTTCATTCTAGAAATGTAACAATCAGTGAACTGGCTTTTAGCAAAAAATTCTTATTTTGTGAAATGGATTCCTTCACAAACTGCCAATGTATGTGGAATCCGAATTTGTCAGGGCAAAAAATCTTATTTTGTTTCAGTAAATAAAACTAAAATGTTAAACGTGATTATCTTGTTAAATATGTAGTTATTTATATATTTCTCAATATCTAGTAATAAATTGAATTGAACCCAGAGAGAGCGATGGAAAAGAATTCATATGGTTAAAATTTATGAAGAATAAATCTTTTTTAGTTGGTTCTTCAAGCAATTCACTTGACGATTTTTTTTTCCCTCAAGTTTTATTGATTAATGCTATGTAGCTCAAGCAATAAACAATAGTGTTCAATGAACTCTACCTTATGATACGGCGTAGGAAGCACTTTTTCCTGAAATATAGAATAATTGTGTATGCACAGTTATTGTATTTGTTTTCTTCATATTTGTCAATTTAAAAAAATACCACGTTCTTCTGCCAATTAATTTCTTGCATTTTATCTTGTTGTTTGTTTACGATCATATACTTTACATCGTGTCATATATATTATCTCGATCCGTTTTAATTTCCTACAATTAAAAGTGTATAATTCATACCATTTTAAAAATGATCAGAAGAGTCGGGGAATACTAGATATTGGCTGGAGGTTTTTGGGGTCAGGTGGGGTGGCGGAACCTGGGGTGAGTTGAAGAAGACACTATTTATTTTTCATGTGTATAAAATGATATATTCAAGTTTATTTTATTTATGTACCTGTTTGACTAAGTTTTTTGAAATTATAAGATGATGAATTATATGAAATATGTGATTAAAAGTATGTAATAATTGAGGATTTAATAAAATGTGAATTTAAAAATAAAGTTTGATTAGTGTTTTGTCAAAGGGATTACGTAGAAGATGTGACAAACAAGCATAGAAAGGTGACAAACGATCGAGCATATAAAAAACGTGGTGGTCCTATGATAAGTGTGAAATTTTTGTTTGGTCATTGATATTTATTCATATAAAAATGGTCGCGTGGATGGAGAATTAAATAAATTAATTTAACAGTCGGTGTGCTCGAAAAGGACACAATTTTAGTGTGCAATGACTTCTTCACAGACTGTAGGCGCACATGGAACGTAAGCACATAAATATTTAGAAGTTCAGACAAAATATTTATTAGTAATTAGCACAAAACGTAATTATCTTTCATATTTTCACATTTCATTGTGGAAAATATCATTTTCATCAAATTTCTCAATATAAAAAATGTAAAATGACAAATATACCCTCATATTTATATAAAACAAAAAAAAAAAAAAAATTAAAGAACAAATTGCAATTATACTCACAAACTTTTTTAAAAACTGTAAATAAATCCAAATAAATTATTAAAATGGTAATTATCACAAAACATCTCTATTTTTCAATATTATTGTGCAAAAACGTACATACATTTCATTTTTTGACATTTTCACTCTTATTTTCACATTACATTGCGAAAATCATTATTTTTATTCATTTTCTCAATAAAAAGTTGTAAAATGATAAATACACTCTACTTTTTAAATAAAACAAAAAAAAATTAAGAACAAATTGCAACTATAACCCCAAAAATTTCAAAAAAAAAAAGTACAAATAAATTCCAAATTAATAATTAAAAAAAGAAAGTGATTTTTTTTTAAAAAATTATTTATTTATTTGAAATTTATTTGTATTTTTTGGAAATTTTTTGGAATATTGTTGTAATTTGTTTTTTAATTTTGTTTTCATTGAAATATGAGAGTATATTTGTTATTTTATAGCTTTTTAATTGAAAAATGACTTAAAATGATGATTTCGATAATAAAATGTGAAAATAAGGGCGAAAATGTCAAAAAAGATAGGTGGTAACGTTTTGCACAATAATATTGAAAGATATGAACATTTTGTACTAATTACCCATTTACTAATTTATTTAGACTCATTTGCATTTTTTTAAAAAATTTGGGAGTATAATTGCATATTTTTAATTTTTTTTTATTTAAATATGAGAGTATATTTGTCATTCTACATTTTTTTATTGAGAAATTGAATGAAATAACCTTTTTCGCAATGAAAGGTGAAAATAAGGGTGAAAATGTCAAAAAATAAAATAAAGGTAAGAACGTTTTCCACAAGAACATTAAAAGATAAAAAACGTTTTGTACTAATTACCCAAATTTTTATTAACAAACGTTTTAGTATATTTTTCTACACGTTATTATAATGAGTAACTTAAAAATTGATAAATGTTGTGGGTCTAATAAAATATGTGATTAAGTCCTTGTTTGATGGCCTTTAAAATCCCCCAAAAATGAAGTTATGAATAGTAAATTTTTGGAGAATGTGTGGTTAAAAAGTAAGGAAATTTTTTGAATTTACGTGCAAAATATTTTATTGTGTGATTGCATTGTTAAAAATGAGTAAGTAGAAAAAAAGAGTTTTTGGATACCGGAAACAAGCACTTAATTAATCCGAAAAAGAATTACATGTGAATAAATACCTTATCCTATTTGTCAACGATAAATGAATGTAAAAGTTGACGGAATTTGATTGTTAAATAAGTAGTTTATTTATATCTTTCACATAATGAACTTAATCAAACTAATGGCGGGTCGATGAAACACAATTCAAATAACTAACTCTAAATTGATGAAGAATATATCTTAATTTTCTCGTTGTAGTTTCTCTTCAAACTATTCGCTTGATGAAGGATTGATTAATGCTAGCTCAAGTAATAAATCCACGTGTTACATGAACGGTAGCCTATGACAGGTCATAGGTAGAACTTTTCCTTGTCAATTACTTGATAAATTATACCAAATTTTGCTTGGATAGTCTTAATTCCTACTGAAATAAGAAGTAATCACAAATTTCGTTGTAAAAGTTAACCATAACCAATTACGGTGCATGATTGGCAATGTTATTTTTTTAGATTTTGATAAAAAAAAAAAAAATTGATGAAATGTAGGTTTGAAAAATTATGATCTCACAAAATTTATGATTAAAATAAATTATTTATTTCAACTAAAATTTTTATTAATTTTTTAAGCTATAAATAGAGGGAAGTAAGGTGGTACTTCTGCAAACTAGACAGATGGATTCTTTTTGTGTAATTGCATCTGAAACCAATTGCATTCCATATTCTTCTTCCTTCTCTTCCAATAAATCTCCCTTTTCCAATAACAGAAGAAAAAACCCCGTCGTAAAATTTACATGCAAAGCCAAAAATGATGACCAAAGACCTGAAACCACCTCCAAAAATGGCGAAAATTCTCCAGGGAAGCTTGACAGGAGGGATGTTCTTCTCGGCTTAGGCGGGCTTTATAGCACAAGTCTTGCTGTAAATCCGATGGCCTTAGCTAAGCCAGCGCTCCCTGTCTACAATGATTGCATTAATGCCACACAACCCAACGGAACACCTATCAACTGCTGCCCAAAGGCGCCCGTCGGTACTAAGATTAATGATTATGTTCCTCGTGCCACCACTATTAACACTCGAATGGCTGCTCAGTCAGTCACTGTTGATTCAGATTACTACAATAAGTATTCGACGGCAATTCAGAGAATGAAGAACCTTTCTCTGTCTGATCCACGCAATTTCCGGCAACAAGCAAATGTCCATTGCGCCTACTGCGATGGAGGTTATATTCAACAGGGATATCCAGATCTGTTGTATGAAATCCATAATTCTTGGATGTTTTTCCCCTGGCATAGATGGTACTTGTATTTTTTCGAGAATTTGCCAAAATTTGATTGACGATGATACTTTTGCTTTACCATTTTGGAACTGGGATGCTCCTAGAGGAATGCAAATTCCACAAATGTACAATTCTGGTGTCACATCACCTTTTTATGACTGCCTTCGAAACCCAGACCACTTGCCACCGTCGGTGATCGATCTAGACTGGCCCAACGGCGATGTAATGGTAAAACCGGAAGTTCAAATCAAATACAATCTTGCCATAATGTACAACCAAATGATTAGACAATCAAAGACTCCAATTGATTTCTTCGGAAATCCTTTTAGGGCCGGTGATGATCTCCCCACGGTCAGTGCCGCCGGTCAAATTGAGCAAACTCCTCATAATAACGTACACTCTTGGACCGGAACCACAGTTGACCCTAACAATCCAATCGACATGGGTACCTTCTACTCTGCCGCTCGAGACCCAATTTTCTATGCCCACCATGCAAATATTGATCGGATGTGGACCATATGGCTGAATCAACTCAAGGGAACCAATATTACAGACCCAGATTGGTTAAATGCCTATTTCATATTCTACAATGAGGAGGCAAAGCCTGTAAGAGTGAGAATTCAAGATTGTCTCGATCCCAAAAGACTTGGATATACATATGAAGACGTGCCCATTCCATGGCTCGATGCGAGTAGTAAGCCAAAACCTCGGACAAAGGCAAAAACCTTGCCTTCTGCACCCGACCCAGCTCAGGTTTTTCCAATAACATTGGACAGACCCGTAAACGTGATTGTCAAACGACCAAAGAAGTCGGGAAGCGGATCGTCAGAGGAGATACTCGTTATTGAGGGAATAGAATACGATAGAAGAAACTATGTTAAATTCAATGTGTACATCAATGAAGACGATGTGAATGCTAGTCGTCCAGACAATACTGAGTATTTGGGGAGCTTCACCAATGTTCCTCATGGACACCGAATGAGTATGAAAACAAATAAACAATTTAGGATTTCTGAAGTGTTGGAGGAATTAGGAGCTCAGGATTATGATAGGGTACTTGTGACATTGGTCCCGAAGAGTAATCCTGTGAAAATAAATGGCATCAGGATTAAGTTTGATACCTAGCAAATTGCTGCAAAAAATTTAATGGTACTTAGCATAATTATGAATTATCAATCAGGTATCCTCCTAAGTGTTTAATTTACTCGTGGTTTTAAATAGAAAAATGTATTTGAATAATTTTTTTTTTCCCTGAATAAAGTTATTTTGATGGAAATGCAACTCAACTATATGAAAGTACATAAAAGATGAGGTAATTTATAAGGGACTTTGCTCCCTGTCCTCAATGACAGGGAGCGAAGAGGGGGCGCCAATGGAAATGCAACTCAACTCTACGAAAGTACATAAAAGATGAGGTCATTTATAAGGGACTTTGCTCCCTGTCCTCAATGACAGTGTTTGCTCCCTGTCATTGAGGCTAGACAAGGTGCTTAATTGATTTATAAGTGTTAGTGCTTGTTTAGGGCATCTAAAGATTTATAAGAATAAAGTTTGTAAAAATGAATTTTTTCAGAGAATGTATAGTTAAAAAGTAGAAAAAAAAAATTATGGGTTCATATTTAAAATTGTTTTACGTTGAAAATAAGTTCTGAGAAAAATTTGATTTTAAGAATTTGCATGCGCTTAACAAAATTTTTCTAAAATTTTATAAACTTTTTAGCGGGTCAAACTCTATCTTACCACACATCATATCACGCAGCCCACAGGTTTCTATTGACTTTTATTCCTTTTTATTTTATGTTATGAAAAACAACCAAATCTCGATAATATTTTGAACAGGATTAAGGAAAAGAGAGTATGTATATAGGTTTTGAATGCATTGAGAACAAAAAATGTGCCAAATGTTCTTGTTCGTGCAAAGATTTCGGTTATTGAGCAAGAGGAAATATGTGCATGTATTTGTTGCTGAGGGGCAAGAATTTTCTTGCTCGAGCACGAATTAAAATTTTAGGCCGAATCTGCTATGTTTAGACAACAATTGAGGGGTATATTTGGCATATATTTTGGCACAAAACTTAGGGCAAATGGCACAAAACTTAGGGCAAATAACCTCAAACTATATAAAAGAAACAAATTGAACTAATTGGGGTTACACAATTGAGCCTAAAGCACACCAAACTGTCTAGTGGATTTTGTTTTACGAATAAGCAAGAAGAAGGAGAATTGCAGGCATGAGATTCATCATCATCCTCTTCTTTTTTTTTTTTTGAAAACCCTAGTGATGTATTATATTTTTTACATGTGTTTTGGTGCTTCGCCTTTGAGTGGCTAATTCATTATTATAAAACGAAAAAACTTTAAACTTTTAATTATTTAATTTTGTTCGTGACATTTTAACAATGAAAATTTAATTAAAGTTCAGCTTTCATTGTTGAATTGTATATTGAAAATTGGGTTAATTTCACAAACGGTTACTGAAATTACGTCAAAATCACAAAACGGTTACTGAAATTCAAAACTTGCAGAAATGATCACAGAAGTTTTATGCGCTTTTTCAAATGGTCACTAAAGGGCCATTATGATTTTAATTCAAACTTAAAGGACTAAAACATATGAATATAGAACCTTGAGAATTTCAGTACAAATTTCATCTAAATCCTCCTCCAAAACCATTTTCAGCGGCCCATTTTACGACGAAATTTCGGCCACCAAAATTGTCGGACCAATACACAAAATTGAAGCCCTCCCTGCCCTCTACACAACCCACCCAAGAATCTCTCCTAACTCCAATGGAGCTGGCTGGAATTTCGTCCCAAATTGGGTCTTCACACAACACAAAACTGCGGGCGACCCAGTTTAGGATGAAATTCTAGCACTTTCCGGCCACCAAAATTGTTGGAACAACACACACAAATTGAAGCTCACGCTTCCATCTACACAACCTATCCAATAATCGTCCCTATCTCCGGCGGAGTTGGCCGAATTTTCGTCCCAAAGTGGGCCGCTAGCAAAGCACAAAACTATGAGCGGCCCATTTTGGGACAAAATTTTCGGCACTTTCCATTCCCTAAAACCACTGGACCAACACACAAACTCGAAAGCCCTCGCTGCCTTCTACATAATCCACCCAAGATTTGACCCTAAATCTGGAATTTCGTCCCAAATTGGGCCACTTGTAGTTTTGTCCTGTGTGAGCGGCCCAATTTGGGACGAAATTTCGGCCAAATCTATTAGATTTAGGGTCGATTCTTGGATTGGGTTGCGTAGAGGGAAAGCGAGAGCTTCAATTTGGTGTGTTGTTTTGGCATTTTTGATGGTCGAAATGAGCTGGGATTTCGTCCTAAATTGGCAGTTGGCAGTTTTGTGCTGTGCGAGCGTCCCACTTTGGGACGAAATTTCGAACAACTCCACTGGAGTTAGGGGAGATTCTTGGATGGGTTTTGTAGAGGGAAACAAAGACTTCAATTTGGTGTTTTGGTCCAGCAGTTTTGGTGGCCGAAAAGTGCTGAAATTTCGCCCCAAAGTGGGCCGCTCACAATTTTGTGCGGTGCGAGTAGCCCACTTTGGGATGAAAATTACAGCCTAATCCGCTGGATTTAGTGGTGATTCTTGGATAGGCTATGTAGAGGAAATCGAGAACTTCAATTTGGTGTGTTGGTCCGATGGTTTTGATGGTCGAAATGTGCCGAATTTTTGTCCCAAAATTGGCCATTGAAAATGGTTTTGGAGGAGAGTTTTAGATGAAATTTATATTGAGGTCCTCAAGGTTCTGGTCCTTTAAATTAAAATTAAAATCATAATGACTCTTTAGTGACCGTTTGTGAAAGAGCATGAAACTTCAGTGACTGTTTCTGCAAGTTTTGAATTTTAGTGATCGTTCTGTAATTTTGACATAACTTCAATGAGCGTTTGTGAAATTAACCCATTGAAAATTATAGATATTCACTAGACATAGTTTTTGTGGAAATTACAGCAAACCCTACTTGTTAAGTTTCAATTCAAAAATCAAGTTTAAGGTTTGTTTATACAAAAATCAGATGAAAATATCGTATTTTAATATTAATAATAATATTATAAATTAAATTAATCTATATACCCACCATACCTCAATCTACCCCCACCTCAATCCACCCCACCCAATATTCATTCTCAATTCCTAAGGGCAATTCCAATGGTTGCACCACTGCACCAAAAAACATCAAAATTTGGTGTAAATGGTCTCCAATGGAGCACTAAACTTTTCACCATTTTGGTGCAAAATGGTGCAAATTCAAGTTTACTATTTTTTCCATTTATGAAAGCAATTGATGAAGGGTATTTATGTCATTTGTGTTATATATTTTTTAATATAATAATTTTTATTATTTTAATTATAATTACTATTATTACTATTATTATTATGTACATTTAAAATAAATTTAAAATATAAAAATTAAAATTAATTAATTAATTTAAATAAGAATACAAAAAAATTAAAATATAACAAACACGATTATTTAAAATTAACACGAAATACATTATAACAACCACATACAGACATTAATATAATTTTATTTAAAGAAAACTTTACGAATTTTGAGAATAAAATTGTTTATTTAAAGGAAACTATATATTTTTTTATATTTATTAATGAATTTAATATTTTCGTTAATTTAATGTAATTATTTATTTAGTAATTTATGTATTTGTAAAATAAATAAATAAATAATAATTCAAATAAATCATTAAGAATAAAAAAAAGAGAAGAAAATGATTAAACACTGTTCATTTGGTGTAATGGTTGGAGACGAATTCTAGTTTGGTGCGAAAATAGTGCAAAATTTGGTGCAGCTCGGAAGATGATCTAATGATTCACCTCTCTCTCTTCTCTGTGCGCATCTCCTCTCTTTCTTTACCACACACAACCACCACTTTTTTTACCACTTGCTTGCTGCGACGGTGGTGGTGACAATGATGGTAGGTTTGGGGATGTGAAGATTACAATGATGTGGGTTGTTAGGTGTTAGTTTTCTATGTTTATGTGTTGGGATTTTGAGGTGATTTTGTTGGCGGATTTGGTGATGGAGGTGGTGGATATTGCGGTGTCACAAACAATGTTGGCATTGGCAGTGGTGGTCACAATCTAGGTGGTGCAGGAGATGGTGGATGACGAGAGATCTAGGAAATTTGGTTGGTGGATTTGGCGCGACGATATTGTGGTGTTTTTTGCTATGGGTTGATTTGTTTGAGGTGGTAGTGTTGCTATCGGGAAGTAGTGGTGGTTCTGACGACGGTGGTGATGGTGGTGGTGCTGGAGGCGGTGGTGAGATGATGGTCGTAAGTATTTGTAGTGGTCACAAATTGGTTATATGACCATTAAATTGGTTAATTTGCTAGCCATTTTAAAAGTCGGAGATTTTTGTCGTACTGGCTATGAGGAGGAAAAAGATGAAGATGACAAAGAAGAAGGATCCGTCGCGGCCGTCCACTTCTGTTGGTCGAAAGGTAAAACACTTTCTTGTTTGGGCGAAGGCATTTTGAGTCATAAATCGATGAATATATTCTAGGTTTTAATCTACAATTTTTGGCTATAGGTATCGTTCAGGTGTTGGAATCCCATTTATTGCTTCGTTTTGGCAAGAAATCGTAGCAGCGTTATCTCTTCTGGTTCCCATTCTCGCATGCAACAATGTATTTATTACAAACCCTGTTTACTATTTCCTTTTTCTTGTTATTTCCTCCTATTTATTTGTTTCATTTACACAACCATAGTGTTCCGTATAAGGATTATTTGAGCAGCAAAGTCAAATCATATCAATAGCCCTCATTTTTTTTTCTTGATTTGAGGATTGATAGATCGGTAAGTGGGTTATTTTGGGATTTCCATTATTTTATTGTTCCTGGAAGAAAATTTGAATCTTGAATATGATATTTTTTTTATTTTTTTTTATTTTTTTTTATGGTCAAGATTTTTTTTCCATGTTACATTTTGTGGACTTTCAACTTTTAAGAAGAGGTAGATGTTGAATTTGAGAAGAGAGTTGGGGGTGGCTTCTAAATTATAAGGATAAATTATGCTATTTTCCTGAAGTGAGATTATTGTTAACCCTTCTATTATTGAGAGATTTTGCCAATTCAGCTTAAATATCTTTGTTAGATAGGCTTTGGCACGAATTTCTGGTTATCAATATATTGTATATGTATTGTTTTTTCAATTTTCCTCAAGGTTTTTGTTGAATTATGAGGTAAGGTTGACTTTTGGTTGTGGTGTATATTCCTTGCCATGTCCTTAGGATCGTTAAAGTATGCTACATAGGTTATGTCGATATAGATGAGGGTTTATGATTTATGAGTTTAGATATATGCCCTTGTGAATTTATGAATTGTTATTACACGAAATATAAGTGGACGGACTAGCAAAAAGAACTTGAGAAGGGAAGAATAGTTTGTTTTCGAATGTGAGATTTGATGCACGACTTGAGAATGAATTAGTTGTGAATACTTATTTTGAATGGTTTAAAAATCAAATAAGATACTCCACCCGTATGATTACTGTTTTGGATAGAAGCCGATGGAGTTTAACATTACCGTTAGAGGTAATGTTGTTTTTGTCTTCAGTTAAAATTTCCCAATTTCCACTTTGTGGGTTCAAAATTAGAAGGCCTTTCTTTGAGTAAAAATGAGGGTGTTTTTTTGTTGATGGGGGTTCTGGCGGGAAGAATGAGAAATGATAGATGGACTAGTTATGGTTATTGAAGCTTGGCCTCTTGGCAGCCTCTTTGCCTGCATATTTATTATTTATTCCCTTCCCCAGCAAAGCCATTATTCCTTCTATCAGTTCTTGATTTTATTTTGATCTTTATATACATAGTTTTTTTTTTTTTTTTTTTGTTTGTATAGACCTATTCTAATTGTAATGACCAAAATCTTGAAATTTGAAATTAGTACAAAAACAACAACGATCCTTTTGTTACTTTCAAAAATTTGGGTTAAATTAATTTTTTCTTTTATTTTTGTTGTTACATTTACATTCTATTAAATGTTCTAAAATTTATTGGTAACAAATAATTTAAGATAGATAACTTTGATTTGTTAAATAGAGAAATTAAAATGGAGAGTTCAAATGAATGTTAGCTTGCATTAAAGTAGTTAAAGTCAGCAACGCGCTACCCAACGATCTAGCTTAGTTGGATCACTTATCGAATGCATAATTTTCTGAAAATTTTACAGTTTTTTTTTTTTAAAATCATTCAAGTATAACATAGTAAAATTTCAGAATTTTGCTAAGACCATTTAAGCACTCCAATAGACACTCAAACATATGAAAAAAATGTTTCCCGGTACACTGAACATAGTACATGAAAAATTGCACAACTTATCCTTCCGACTTTTAATTGACTCAATTCCAAAGTCGACGGACAGAGGACTCATAGGGATTTCAAATCTCTCTAATTTTGTAAAAAATTTAAAGAATTCTATCTAAATGACGTGAGAAAGTTCAGGCAGTGAGCTGAAAAACTTTTGTTTGCAAGTCTAACGCTTACTCTTAATTTCTTTAGCAACTTTGATTATATGCATACTTAAATTAAATAACAATTTAAATGTTCGCATCAAGAAATAGAACTAGAAAATCTTTTTAAAAAAAATAAACTAGCATCTTTTAAAAATTTAACATAAGTTGCATAACTAGTGAGACGTAGTAGAAACTCTTCAAATGTAACAAACTACACAAATGAAGTACCTTTCTCTTTTTGGATCCTCCACAATCCACGTAAATCCCACTTCCTCGACCAATCCTTTAATCTAAAAAATTTGTCAAAATAGAAGGTGTGAACTTTAAGTTCAGTAAGACTAATATTACATGGTGCACCCTTTTGATCATAAACATATATACGTATATGCAAAGTGACATGAAAGAATTTAACATTTCACGTAGACGAATATCGGCAAATTCATGATTCCGAAGAATCTCTTGGAGTTGTAGAAACCAGTTATGGTCCTACATAAACTTTTTTATTCATAGCTTCAGAAATTTTAACACGCATCACAAGCATACATACATACATACATACATATATATATATATATATATATATATATATATATATATATACACACACACACACACACACACACACATAATGGACAAAAGGGGTAAATACTTAGCACCATCTACCTTGATTTTCTTGAAATGTAAAGGAACAAAAATGTGTAAAAACCTTTCTCCTTCACATATTTGCTATTCCTTTAAACTTAACTTAACATAAAAGATATTTTTTGAGAGAAAATAAGAGTAAATTAGGACTTGAGGAGATGTGTAATGAAAAAGTGACTTTCCTCTTCTTGTAACATCTTTTTTTTTTTTAGTAAAAAACTAAATAGGAGAGTTATATTATCATTAACCTTGTTAAAATTGAGTTTTTAACTAAGAATTTTAAGTCCATAAAATATTTTTTTATAAAAAGTTTTATAAAACCTTTACATAATGAAAACTAGATGAAAATGAGCTATTCAAATGACTTGTAACTTATCTCTATAAATGCCCACGAATAAAATAATTATTTCATCCAATTAACTTAATATAATCATTCTTAATTTGCAAAATGAGGAGTTTTTAACATAAAAATAATTTTATAAAAACATCTGTATGATGATTCGAACATGGGTTGTCTATGTGAAATACCATGCAGATGACCATTGTGACAATCCAATTGTTCATTAAACCTTTGTAATAAACTTTACTTGAGCTTAATGTCCTAAATTGTTGGGCGTTACACGATTTGTATAGAAATTAAGTCAGCAAGATAGTCAATGCTTGAATTGAAGAGTTGTGGATCGGTAAGTGGAAATTCTGGGATACCGAAGTTGGGATTTTTGGTGAAAATCTTGGTTCTTTAAGGAATCAAATTTTGATTATGTTTTTTGGTGGGTTTGTGGTTTATAATGATTAAGATTACTGTTTTTTGATTTTATAGGTTTTGGATTTTCAATTTTGGGAAGTAATTGGAGAGGTGGAACATCTAAATTATATGTGGATGATTTGAGCTACTTTCAGGTGAGGATTTGATTGCTGTTATTTTAACATAATTAATGTATAAATGGTATTATTTTCGAAATTTGGCCACTAAGACCTTATTTACAGTTTTCCATCAATTCTTTTCGGCTAAAAGTGTTCTTTAAGTGATTATTTACGATTATCGTTTGAATTTTATGGTAGTTAGGAAACACATAAATTAATGCTTTTGCCCCTGTTTGAACTCCAATTTTTGAGAATAGATCTATGCTTCCCTTAAAAGAGAGGATGACATTTATTGTTCATTCTTATGGTTAAATTTTTGAATCTTCGACACTTGAGCTGTATATAGGTACTATTGTAGATACTTAATATTTCGAAGTAGAATGATTCGATCATTTCCTTGTTTTCTTGTTATTTTGACATGGTCTGCCACAATTGTCTTCAAGGACATTACATAGAATCTCTTCATGTTTTGTATATAAAGAAAATTTACTTATAAATACTTTTGATTACTTCCTGAAGTGAAATCGTATACTTTCAATAAGGTAGTCTGATGAGTATCAGATAAAAATTAAAACTTGGAAGGGAGTATAATAGAGATCTTTGGTTCTTCGAACTACATCATAATAGAGATCTTTGGTTCTTTGAACTACATCGGCATACTCAAGTAACAATTATTTTTATTTTTTATTTTTTTCCTCGTGTTGGCGAAGTTGGTTGCAAATTTTTTCATAAATAAGTTACTTTTTCCTCTTCTTTAGATGGTTAATTTTGGCATCGATGCTCTTACATGGGGCTCTATTGTTTTATGCTTGCTGTTTTATCTTCAAAACACATACTACAGAGTACATAAGTTGTTATTATATTGTTTTGTTTTAATATCATGATAACAATCTTTTTGGATATTTGCTGAAGGTACTTTAAATTTAATAATTCTTTGTCCATGTATGATCATATAGATACTTCTTATTTGTAAGTTAATTTCTTATTAATTAATATAAAATTAGAAGTTCGTTTGTATTTGATCATTATTTTCATTATTTTGTTACACTATTTTTTGCAGTCAACATTCTCCAATTTTGTACATAAATCACTCAAATGTATATTTAAGTTTGTTTGAAATAGTTGCAGTGAGAAAATGATTATAAAAACTAAAAGACCCCTTTGTCATTGCATTGTAATTTTGTTTGTCGAACTTGTAATTTGTATTGTATGTTGAAATTTGACATTTTATTAATTTCCTCTTCTAAATTTGGGGCTTAGTCGTATGTATTAGATTCTTCATAATTATAAGGGAAATTTTCATAAGTAAGAGTATAACTTTGGTCCATTTCAATAATAAGAAAATAAGTTTTAACTTTCAAAAATCAGATTTTTATTAATTTTTATTTTTAATTTAATTAATTAAATATATTAAGGTCACAGATTTATATAATTTGGTCACAGATTCATAATTTTATTAGTCACATATTATTTTCGATCACAAATTAGAAATTTTAAATGTCAAAAATTATTTTACGTCATAATTCAAAAAACTTATAGGTCACAATTTGCTCATCGGTCACAAATTCACAATTTAATTAGTCACATATTATTTTTCGATCACAAATCAAAAATTTTAAATGTCACAATTTTTTTTATGGTCACAATTCAAAAATTTTAAAGGTCAAAATTTTTTCTTTGGTCACATGTGAAAAATTTATAAGTCACAATTTCTTTATCGATCACAGATCACGAACATTATAAATCACAACTTATAATCGATCACAAATTAACAAATTTTTAGGTCACACGTTATTTCTTAGTCATAGTTCATATTTTTCATTAGTCACATATTGTTTATTAGTCACAGATTAATTAATTAAATGGTCACAATCAACCAAAAAATAGGCTACAGATTAATTTCTTAGGTCACAATTAATTCTGAGGTCAGGAATCTGAATTTTAATAGGTCACAATTTCTTTCCGAAGTCACAAATCAGAATTGAATAAGTCACGGACTAATTTTTCAGTCACAAACCCTCAAATTTTATGGTCACAAACCGATCTCAATCAAGATCTACTACCAATACTTGGTCACAATTCCTTTTCCTGCGTCTCCACCACGACCAAACAAAAAATTCTCAAACCTACTATAATTGTCGCCGTCACCACGACCACCACCAACACCATCACTGCCGCCAATCCACCACCGCCACCTCAACTCGCTACCACCGCCCCAGACAAAATCAACAAACAAATCCTTTCATCAAAATGACTCTGCTTCATTATCTTGTCTTCCAACGACAATTGGATCAACAATTATGCTGTCAGTTACCGGGGCCGGAGGCAAGGACAGAGCAAAGTCAGCAACACTGTGGAGGCGAAGGTCACTAGCTTGTTTGTTTAGATCCTCGAAGTTGACATTGATCCCCTTGATTTTGTGAGCCATTCTCCATCGGAATGCCAAAGGCCTATAGAAAGAGAAGTATAAGCATACTTCTGGTATCATCTGGTTTCGGATCAGCATCATAAGCAACATCTCGAAGGTTCTCGAGCCAGAGTTTGACAGCCTCCTCGACTGCAAGTCTACTGGCACCGCCACCACCACCACCAATCACCTCACCACCATACAACTACAAATCATCCACGACCTCCACAAATCCATCACACCACAACCACAAATCAACCATGTCGCCACCGTCACTATGACCGCCACCACCGTCGCAGCCGATACACAACTATAGCCATGTCAGACGTCGACCTTCGCACTTCGACGCCGCGATCTATTGCAGTGGAGATTAGGGCAGTTTCCGACGGAGAGTTCTCTAGGTTTCAGAGAGAGAGAGAGATGGGGGAGAGGCGAGAGAAAGAGAGGAAAGGGGCGAGGTTTCACGTTGAGAGAGGGAGTGGGGGTTGGCGTGGGGTGGAGTGAGGGAGAAATAAATTAGGGTTGGATTTGTGTAGGATAAATTAATTAATTTTAAAATATATTAATTAGGGAAAAAATCTGATTTTTGTATAATCAAACCTTTCATCTTATTTTTAAAGTAGATCTTGAAAAGTAAGATTTTGTGTAATTTCCACTAATTATAAACTCTATGTAAGAGATAAGAAGGGCTCAAAATATAGGGCCCCAATATTTAAAATTGACATAAGGCCCCCAAATTATCATGGTCGGCCATGTTGTAACCTAACATAGAATAAAAATGACATAATGCGCGATGCCACTGCTGCTCTTTCTAATAACTCGGTGCCTTTTCCCTGTGATTGGGATTTACTTTGGATGGATTAACTCCCCTTATATGTACTGAAAAAGGATGTATGAAAGTTCGGAATCAGACTGAGACATTGAGTGGAAAGTTCGTATATGGTCTTTTCTTTTTCGGTTCACTTTTACATTTTTGAAATTTCAATGTTGTATGACACTATATTTGGTGTGGATGTTTTAGATTCCAGAATTCTTGGGTAGAAGAAGCTCAAAGATCAAAGCTTTGGCTTGTACGCACTTACTTTAGAGACAGGTATATATATTTATTTATGACTTAATTTTATTTATTATTATTATTTTTTTAACAGAACAACAAAATGATATTTTAATTCATAATAATGCTGCTAACTCCTAGAAATAAATGAGAATTGAAAAAGTTAAAATAGAGGCTACAATGACAGCTAATTTAGCGTTGAAAATTGTCCATTTATTAGGATCCGTTTAATTGTAAGGGTGGAAAATGGGTGGAAAGGAATTGAATTCCAGGGAATTGAATTGCTTGGAATTGTTTTATCGGGAATTGAATTAAAGGTGTTTGATTGGTATAATTTTTCACTTTTTTATTATAATACGTTTGACTTTGTTTTTCATGCAAATTGTCAATTAAATGGATAAATTTTTTTACCATTGGGGGCAAAATATGTTTAGATTGCAAAAAAAAATATAATAAATAAAAAAAATTTATTTTTTATTTTTACGTTTGACTTTGTTTTACATGAAATTTGTCAATTAAAGGGATAAATTTTTTTACACTGTATCTTAGAATTTGTTTTTATTGCTATAAAAAAATAAAAATAAAAATAAAAAGGTAGAAACCAATTCCCACCATATAGCAAGGAATTGAATTCCACGGAATCACGCTTCAAGTGGTTGTACCTTGAAAAATGTTGGAAACCAATTCCATGGAAAAAAAAACGCTATCAAACAACGCAAAAGTGGAAGTTCGATTCCAACTTCCTGGAAAAAATTTCGCCCGAGCTTAGTACTTGGATTAGATGTGCCAGTTAAGGATTTTGAACCTTGTGATGACATGGCACTTCCTTGCGAAGGATCTTTTCAAGTCTGATTTTAGTTTAATAGAGAATTCCCATCTAATACAAGCTTTACACTGCTGCTAAAATCTGGAAGAGGAAGGGAAAAATTGTTACTACCACTGAAGTTCAACGGAGTCCAAAAATTCAACCCTGTCCACTTTGTTGAAGTAGAACCTGGTAGATTGTTAAGACTCAAGTTGAATATTTGTAAGAATATCAAAACTTGCAAGTGAAGGATTTAATTTACTGGATATGTTATAGTTGGACAAGTTTATAGAAATGACTTTTTCTTTAGGATCATAGCCCGCTCCTAGCCTCGACCCTTCACACTGATCTGACCATGATTCAACAAGCCTGGAGAGGTAATCCACCCCATCAAGAAACTCTAAGAGAGCCATAACTTCTGCAGTGCAGAGAGCTCCCAGATTAGATCGAGAAAAGGGATTCGACTAATAAGTAACATTGATAGCTTTGACCTTCGGCATTGGACTCATGGAATGATGTTGTCCAAATCTAAATAGCCTAACGGCATAGTTGCCAAGCTATTGGGAATGAAACCAACAAGTTCTTTAGTTTTAGATTAAGATCCGGTAAAGATACTAAGTTACTGATATCCTCCCAAATCTAACCTGTAAAATGATTCCACCAATGCTTCACACACCACAGTTCCAGTGGAAACACATCATATTCTAAATTTACTTATTCACTGCCCAAATATCTCTAGACCTATAGGTTGTTGCCTGCTTTGAAAGATCACTTCATGTCAATTTTCGTATCTTATCAGCCCCTATATATATAACTTCAATGAACACTATCTAACTTCAGCCCATACTCAGTCCCCACCACATACCCATTTTCATCAGAACAGCAACGGAAATTCTTCCCACCATAAGAGAGGAAATGGACTCCAACCAAAGAATAATAGCAAAAAAACTCCCTGAGCCACAGAACCCCATTTAAATCCCCATATTTTCACTCCATTAAAAGTACACAACACATGCATTAAATCAGATTCCTGGCCAAACTCATCCTAATTCAAAGATCAAATAATCGAAGCACATAAACGCACTTTATTACAAAAATAGTGGACAATGCTTGAGTGAATTTGCTTAAACGTGCTGCATCAAGTTTGTATGAAAGACATATCTATGTTTCATGTTGCTGCTGAGACTTCATTCTCATATACTGATGGTGCTTTATTGATCATAACAGAGTTAACACTAAAATGAGGGTAAGAGCATGTTTAGGTAACTTTTAGTAGCTATTCAATATTCTCAAAATAAGTAACTTATTTTTTAAATCATAGCAAGAACATTTTGATCAAACTTATTTACTTATGAGAGGGTGTTTTGGTTGATGGGGGTTCTGGCGGGAAGAAGGAGAAATCATTGATGGACCTACTATGGTTATTGAAGCTTGGCCTTTTGCAGCCATTTTTGTCTGCGTATTTGTTATTTATCCCCTTCCCCAACAAGGCCATAATTCCTGCCAGAGCCGGTCCTGTGATTTTTGGGGCCTGAGACGAACTCCGTAAATTAGGCCCCCTAAAATCTGTCGGGGAGCACGGGGCTGTCCCCGAATTTTTTTTTTTGAGATACCTTATTAATTTCTAACCAAAAATTTGAAAGAAAGAAACAAAGAGCGACAACACGACAAAATGTGGAAGAATACACAAAATGGCAGAAATTAGAATGTGACCTAATAGGGCATCTAATGTCATCATTTATATGTTTCATCTCTAACCATTGATCTTATTCTTGATCCAACGGTTCAAGACTTCTCAAAAATTAAGGAAAACAAAATTTAACTTGCTTTATGCAACATATTGCTAACTCCAAAATCAACGTAAATGCAAAATCCAACAGTATTTTATGCAACATATTGCTAACTTTAAATTTAACAGTAAAACAACAAACAAATATAGTATACAAAAAAGTAATATTATAAAATAACAAAACTAACAACGTTTCAAACAATCACTTAAATACTATTCGCCTTGCTGTTTTAGAAGCAAAAACATTAATCAAATCTGAATAATTTAGTTGTTCAACCATTTCTTTCTCTATTGATAACATAGTCAATCCATTCAATCTTTCTTGTGACATAGTTGATCGGAGGTAAGTCTTGATCAACTTTAATTTGGAGAAACTTCTTTCTGTGGATGCAACTGTAACCGGTATGGTTAACACAATTTTGTAAGCAATATAAGCATTTGAGAAACAAGCATCCAATGGCTTCAAATATTGTAGCATTTCCAATTGCTCTCGTTACTTCACTTGGTATATATTCCTTCAACGATATTAACTCCGAAAATAAATCATCTCTACTAATGTTAGAATGTCCGTTATGTTCGAGATATTTCTCAAGGTTCATACAAGATTTCAACAAATTTGAAGTCGTTTCACCCCTTAACCTCTTCAAATTAAACAAAAATCCAAATATGCAATCATATTGTTTGAATTGTTCAAATCGAGTTGTTAGAGAAAATAGAGCTTGATCAATTAGGAGGCATGTTGTATCTAATGCCCAATGATTAACCTAAAAAAAATTACAAAATATCTCAATAATCTCACAATTAGAGTTTTCAATATAGCTACTTCGTGCGCCTGTGCAATTGTTGATCATACAATAATCAATCATATAAGCCGACCAGGCTGCAATTATATAAGCCGACAAGACTTAAAACATTTTAAGTATAACTCTTAAATAACAAGTTAAGGCAAACCATTGCTTACTTGAGAAGTAGAATTTCAACGAAAACTATGGAATCACACCCTTGAAAATTCCACCATCACAACTCACGAGCTTGAAATAAAAATTTAATATCAAACACCAATACAAATATGAAATGGATGATTGAACGAAATATATAAATAAAAAATTAGACTAAAATTCTTTGAAATTGCTTATTCTTATACGTTGCTACCATTGAACGAAATACATCCAAGAAAGACAAAACCATGTGATCCCTTATGCTTATGTGCTTCTCTGACCCCCATCCCTTTTCACCTTCTCAAAACAAGCTGCTATTGGTAGGCGACTTTGTAGATTAGGGTCTCAAGCATGCTTATGAGTGTAGGACCAACTCTACTTCTATCAGTGAATTCTAAATGAATCTTTAGGGTAGTAGTTTTGCTGCTATATATTTTCTGTACATTTACTGGTAAAGAAAAGAAAAACGAGAGACCCTACCTATAGTCCTTATTTCTTTCATTCAACTGAGTTAGGTCGTAGTGTCTTAAATGCTAAAGAAATTGATTTTCAACATAAACACTACAATTTCAATTATCTTTTGATGATTGTAAGACAGATCCATGTGATCTTGGCATCTTGCATGTGTTAATGTTTTCTGTCTGGTATCTGGTCCCTGCCCAATTGCCCCAGTCACAAAATTTGCAAGTGAAGGATTGACGTAGAGTGCAAATAGGCAATGTAAGGTCCCCAAATCCCAGAAACTAGATCATCTCTTCCAATCAATTTACTATTCCAATTAATAAAAAATAAAAAATCAATCATCATCTTAATATGGATTGGAATTTAGAACAATACCAATGTTCTTCTTTAAGACATTAACACGAACACCAAACATACATCCAAATCAAGATTTGAACTCTAAACAAAAAACAAAAGAGGAACCAATTGAGGAAAAAATTGAAACTTACATAATCACTGAGCTCACTCAAGCCTCAACGTCAAGGGCCCAAGGCCACCATTTATGAGTTCTCCTCTGCCTCTACGAGCGTCGAATCGTGCCAGAAAATCTTTAACCCTAAATGGAAACCCTACATTCCTAACTTCAAACAAGCTTTTGAGCACTTCTGCATCCACGCCGGAGGCCGAGCTGTGATCGATGAACTCCAAAAGAACCTCCAGTTGTCGGTCGAGCACGTGGAGGCGTCGAGAATGACGCTACGCAGGTTTGGAAACACGTCGTCTACGCCGTTCGAAAAAAAATGGTCGGATTTGGCTTTGAGAATTTGGGAAATGGGTGGGAAATGAATGGGATCCTGGACCTATTTCGAATTCTAAGCGTGCTCTAATGTCATTCAATATTTTTTTTTTTTTAAAAGTTGGGCCAAAAATGAGGCCCCCTTAAATTTTGGGCCTGAGGCTTGGGCCTCATTCGCCTCAGCCGAGGACCGGGCCTGATTCCTGCTATCAGTTCTTGATTTTATTTTAATCTTTATAAATGCAGATATTTTTTTTGGTATAGACCTATATTGTTTGTATGGAAATTAAAGTCGACAATTCTTGAACTGAAGAGTGGTGGGGGTGGGGGGGGGGGGGGTTTGCTTAAAAAGCCTAGTCAACCATGATGTTTGGAAAAATAGCCTATATCAATAGTTTTTGTTCCAATAGCCTATAGTACATTTGATTATATATTAAAACTCTTAAATACCCTTAAATTGAAATGACTCAAATGTCCAATAGAGATCAATATTTACCAAATCTCCAAACATAAATCTCTAAATCTCATTCATTCTAACGTTTTCAACCCCCTTTTCACCATATTAAACCTACCTTCAAATCCAACTTTCTTATTCTTCATATGCTTATTCTTACTTACAATTAATGATTACATTTTGAAGTTTCTTTATTTGAACCAAGAACAAATCAAACAATGCAATTTTTGGAAGTAGGTTAGCAAGAATCAATTTCACATAGTTGAAGGTATGTTTTATAAATTGAAAATTAGCGTTTTTTGTTATTTTCTAGTTGTATACTATGAAAAAAAAATCAATTGAGTAAGCAAAATTTGATGTGAAATATAAAAACGGAATGGTGTCGTTTTCCTGCAGATGAGTGCCATTTTTTTGTAGTTGGGTACGGTTGCAAGATGAGAATGATAGTACTGATATAGTTGCTTGTAAATTAGTCACTCTTCCATTCTTTTATAGCATTTTATTATTTTAAACAAACTAAAATGACACGTGCACATTTTAAACTACATAATGTCATTTTTTTTGCTTAAAATCTATTATGTAACAATATGGGTTGCCTTTTGTTTGTTACTGAAATTGTATTTTATAGTATTCAGTTTTGACAATTAATTGAGTAATATATTACGTCTTTTTTTTTTTTTTTTTTTGAATTGCAGATATGGATTCTAGTGCAATGATTGTCAGTTGTTATTTTGTTGAATTTGAAAAGAGCGATCAAGGCGGATAAATTTGGAAATGGACAGGGAATGATCAAGACACTGCAACAAATATTTTTGTTTTAAAAACTATTTGTCAGAGTGGCCATAATCGCCTAACCTGTAAAAATGCTCTACACTAGTTGACAGATCATGAGACTTGTTTTTGTCGAACTTCGTATTGAAATTGTGGATAAATTATCATAGTTTTTGATACATTTTGATAGTTTTGATAAATTGTTATGGATGAATGTAAATTATAGTTATTTTGATCAGATTTTTAGTAACTATTACAACAACACTTTGTTCAGACCAAAACGACATCAGGCCATTTTAAACGTATGACTGATGTTTCTATTTATTGAGTGTTTGTTTCTATTTATTCACGTTTGTTATGGATGGATGAATGTTAATTGTTGAATTTAATCTTCAAATTGTGATGATTTTTGATAAATTCTAGTAGTTATTTCGATTATGATTTTGGTAACCATGACAGCAGCACTGATTGTTCAGACCAAAACGACATTTGATCGTTTTAAATGTATGATATCCAATATACAACACGTGAAGTCGTTCAATGTGTATGGGTCATGTATGATGTTTCCAAGCATGTTTTACTAGTTTCGGAGTGAAATCGATACCATGTGACCCAAAATGGCATGTACTTATTTTAAACGTATGGCCGTCGTTCTACTTATTTTGTGTTCATTTCGGTTCATTTATGCTCGTAGCCGCGGGAAAGTTTAGGGACGAAAGTTTTAATCACATTTCGATATTGCGGTCGACACATTTGTTTAAACTATAGTGAGTCACCCCATAATCCAGTATGAAACTACACTTCACGTGACCACAAGGAAAAACGTAATTGGCAAGTGTGGTTTAAATGACAGCAAGTGTGGTCGTTCAATGTGTACGAGTCATGTATGATGTTTCCAAGCATGTTTAACTAGTTTCGGACTGAAATTGATATCCCGTGACCTAAAATAACATCTGATCGTTTTAAACGTATGACTGTCATTTCTACTTATTTTGTGTTCGTTTCGGTTCATTCACGCCTTTAGCCATGTGAAAGTTTAAGAATGATAGTTTTAACCACATTTGGACGTTGCGATCAACACATTTGTTCAAACTGTAGTAAGTCACTCCATAATATGGTAAGAAACTATATTACATTTGACAACAAAAAAACGTAAGCATCAAGTATGGTATCCAAAACATAGTTTGTGTAATCGTTCAATGTGTACGAGTCATTTATGGTGTTTCAAAGCATGTTTTACTAGTTTCGGAGTGAAATTGATAGCCAATGACCCAAAATGGCATGCTGTCATTTTAAACGTCTGGCTGACGTTTCTACTCATTTAGTGTTCATTTCAATTCAATCACGTCCGTAATTACGTGAAAGTTTAGGAATGAAAGATTCCACTACATTTCGACGTTGCGGTCAACACATTTGTTCAAAGTATAGTAGTCACATCATACATTCGATTCTAAACAACACTACATTTGACAACAAAGGAAAATGTAAGTAGCAAGTTTGATATTCAAAACATAGCACATGTAGTCGTTCAATGTGTATGAGTCATGTATGATGTTTCAAAACAAGTTTCACTAGTTTCGAAGTGAAATCGATACCCTGTAACCCAAAATGACATCTAATCATTGTAAACATATAGCTGACGTTTCCACTCATTTAGTGTTCATTTCGGTTTATTCACTCCCGTAACCACGAGAAAGTTTAGAAATGAAAGTTTTAACTACATTTCGACGTTGCGATCAACACATTTATTCAAACTATAGTGAGTCACTCCATAATTCGGTAGGAAACTAAACTACACTTGACAACAAAGAAAAACGTAAGTAGCAAGTTTGGTATCCAAAACATAGCACGTGTAGTCGTTCAATGTGTACGAATCATGTATGATGTTTCAAAGCACGTTTCACTAGTTTCGGAGTGAAATCGATACCCCGTGATCCAAAACGACATCTGATCATTGTAAACGTATAGCTGACGTTTCTACTCATTTGATGTTCATTTCGGTTCATTCACGCCCGTAACCACATGAAAGTTAAGGGATGAAAGTTTTAACTACATTTCGACGTTGCAGTCGACACATTTATTCAAACTATAGTGAGTCACTCCATAACTTGGTAGGAAACTAAACTGCACTTGACAACAAAGAAAAACGTAAGTAGCAAGTTTGGTATCCAAAATATAGCACGTGTAGTCGTTCAATATGTACGAGTCATGTATGATATTTCAAAGCACATTTCACTAGTTTCGGAGTGAAATTGATACCTCGTGACCCAAAATGGTATTTGATCATTTTAAACGGATGATTGCTGTTTATGGTTTCGATTTTAGGGTATATGGTTTAGGTTTTAGGGTATAGGGTTTACAAAACAGAAAAAAAAAATGTGTAATTGTTCAGCATGTACGAGTCTTGTATGATGTTCGACACACTATTTTACTAGTTTTTGAGTGAAATCGAGACCCTTTGACCTAAAACGGCATGTTGTCGTTGTACATGTAGGGGTTCCATTTAGGGGGTGGAGTAAAAAAAATAGAGCGCATGTAAATGTACAAGTGAAATCGAGACCATGTTACCCAAAATGACATGTTATCATTTTACAAGTATGACTACCATTTAGGGTATACAAAACAATGCACGTCTCCCATTAAAATCGACCTATAACCTAAAATGACACACAAACGTTTTAATCGTATGACTGTCATTTTTTCTAATTCAGTGTTTAGCTTGCATCATTTTTGCTCATTAAACCCGGACAAGTCATCTATGATATTCTAATACTTGTTTCTCAGTGAGATTGGGCCTCTGATACCACTTGATGGGATCCCAGGTGGGAAAATCTCATGGAACTCGTGGAATTGATTTGAAAACGTCGAAAAAGTCCAAATTGAGGTTGTAGACACTAGGATCTCGACCCGATACTTCTCGAACCAAGAACCTAAGGTATATTAAACAATAGACTCGTTGATGTGCGGAAACATGAACCTCAATTTGCGAATGCCACAAATGTTGTCTAATCCTATGATAAGTTCTAAGGGTTGAACGCCATAAATATAACAAATATATTTGATAAGTTCGAAGGTATTCACGAAGAACAAGGGATAAAATCTCAATAATTCATAATCAAAACTTAAAGTTTACAATGAAAAATAAACCTATTTATACTAAAGTAATAAACCCTAAGAGAAACAGAATTAAAAGAGGAATTAGTGTTATTCCAGATCATATCATCAAAGTGTTAGTGTGTGAGAGAAATGAGAAAAAACATTAGAAAAATTGGACGTATTTTTTGTCCTTGGATTTTTAATGGATTTTTTCTAACATATTTTTCTAACAAAATGTTTTGATGAATTTTGCGAAGTAGGGCTATTTCTGTTAATTAATAGACCCTTAAAGATAAAATTGTGATGAAACATAAGTTCAGCCTGATCAAATATTAATTTCAACAATACATTCATAACTATTACTCATTCAATATGCAAACATTTCATTGAATCCATTATTAATTTTCTTTATAAATAATTCATAAATTTGTCAAACGAAAATATGAATTTATCCTAAATAAAACAATATTTACATTTATAGATCTCTGTAGAAGATAAAGTAGAATGGTTGGTTGGCAAACGAGCACATATAGGGAGCATATTCTTTTCCATAGCCAAAAGTAGGAGTGAACGTAATTCGATTCGGTCTATATAAGAAGGGGATTGGAACTGAACCAGTCGGTTCTATTCGATTCTAGTCCAATTACACCAGTTCAATATATATATACACACACACACACACACACACTCATGATAACAGTGTTCCGTACTCATGATTTTTGTCTTGTCATTGACATTTGTATTAAAAGGATCACGTGGATGAGCATGTTTCATTATAGATATCAGCGAACTGGCTAAGGGTACAATTTCGCAAAATTTAGCGCTACTGTCAAATGGATTCCTTCACAAACCGTCAATGTATGTTGATGTATCAAAAATGTTGTATGTACAGCCTGCTGTGTACAATTTTGTACACAACATCTCACAAAAGGTGGGATCCGCGATTAAAATAATCGCGAGCCCCACCCATGCATGTGAGGATGTTGTGTACAAAACTGTACACGACACTGTACATGTAGTAGGTCTCTTGATATATATACACACTCATGATAACAGTGTTCCGTACTCATGATAACAATGTTCCGTACTCATGATTTTTGTCTTGTCATTGATATATGTATTAAAAGGATCACGTGGATGAGCACGTTTCATTAGAAATGTAAAAATCAGTGAACTGGACAAGGGTACAATTTCGCAAAATTTAGCGCTACTCTCAAATGGATTCCTTCACAAACTGCCAACGCATGTGGAATCCTAATTTGTCAGGGCAAAAAATCAAATGCCTCAATAAAAATCTTATTTTGTTTGTCGGTGAATAAAAGTAAAAAGTTAAACATGATTTGAATGTTAAATATATATAGTTTATTTATATATTTCTCAATATATAGTAAATTGAATTGAACCCGGCGAGAGTGATGGAAGAGAATTCATATGGTTAAAATTTATGAAGAATAAATCATTTTTAGTTGGGTTTTTCTTCAAACTATTCACTTGACGATTTTTTCCCTCAAGTTTTATTGATTAATGCTGTGTAGCTCAAGCAATAAACAGTAGTGTTCTATGAACTCTACCTTATGATACGTCATAGGAAGCGCTTTTTCCTTATTAATTACTAGATAAATTTTAAGAAATTTTGCTCAAACCTCTTAATCTGTATTGAAATTAGCAATCAAGTTTTATTATTCTCGCTCGAATATTTCACCCAAAAAACAGAAGTTAACGTTTACGGGTGAATGGTTGATTTTTTAAATTTTTTTTTTTTTAAATACTAATAAATTGTGGGTCTTATGTAATGTTTGCATAATAAGTGAATATTAAGTAATGTTTTCATAATAAATGAATATTAAGTTGTATGTGTTATGAAATATATATGGAATAAAAAATATGTTGTAAGCGAGTTTATGTTTAACCTCCTTCCCTATTTAATAATAATAAGAAGAAGAAGAAGGAGAAGGAGGAGGTAAGTATCAAAGTCCAGGAAACCCAACCTATACAAAGAGCTCTTTTCAGCCACTACTCCTAAAAAGTGAAAGTGGTTGGCACACCATATCTTGCTTTGGGGCTGACTCTTGTATCGGAGCAAAATTTAGATTTTCTATATTTATATTCAATCTTTTGAGTGCTTCGACGGCGGATGATAGCATGGGCAAAGAACTATGCTACAACGAGCAGCCGGTTCTTAGCCACCACCCCAGGGCCTAAGCTTTGCTCGAGCATAGTCAACCAGCTTCGCGACTTTGCATTGCTTGAAAAGAATCATTTACTACTAAGTGAATAAATTAGGAACTAATGCTGCAATTTTTTCCAATCGATAATAAAATAGCCACCGTTGTTTTGTTTGAACTAGTTACGGCATTTGCAAGTGCACATAGAATCAAATGTGAATACTCTAGAGAGTGGGCATATCAATGAAACATCGTGGGATTATTAAAATAATATGACTTATTGAAAACAATCAGTTCATCGATTAGGTTGATGTGTGCAAATATCTAGCTTTCCTTAAAGAGTGCAATTTTGCTAAATTTAAAAAAAAAAGTCGATCCAAGAATTATTCATGATGTCTACTAGAAAGTATAATAACCTAGTCAAAAGTGTGTAACTCGTACCAACCTATTCGTTTCATTTTTATTTGTTTTTGTTTATTTAAAGTTTTGGGTAAGAATGTTTTTTACACCACTTCAAAAGAATCGAGAATATTCTAATTGGTTGAGCAAAAGTTGAAAACTATGAAATTTATCGTGTATAAAATGATATTCAAGTTTATCTTATGTTCCCATTTGACAGTTTTTTGAAATTATAAGATGGTGAATTATATGAAATATGTGATTAAAAGTATATAATAATTGTGAATTTAATAAAATGGGAATTTAAAAATAAAGTTTGACTAATATTTTGCCAAAGGGATTACATAGAAGATAGGATTTTAAAAAAAAAGGACAAACCAGCACAGAAAACGTGGTGGTCCCATGACAATTGTGAAATTTTTGTTAGAAGGTAGGGTAGAAAAGGTCACAAACGATCGAGCATGATAGAGCAAAAGTTGCGGTCCTTTGACAATTAATTTAACAATAGGTGTGCGCGTGCACGGGGAACGCATGCACAGGCCCAATTACAACTACCACAGCCATTCAAGGGTTCTGACCATTTTTATTAACAAGTGTCCCTGTGCTTCCAGCACAACCATTAAGATTTAAAGTTATGGGTATGATTGTTTTTTACACCACTTTAAAAGAATCCAGAATGTTTTGCTAGATTTCTCCAAGAAGACAATGTTTATTCTTTTTATTTGTTTATTTATTATTTTTCGTTTCATTTTTATTTGTTTTTGTTTATTTAAAGTTATGGGTAAGAATGTTTTTTACACCACTTCAAAAGAATCGAGAATGTTCTAATTGGTTGAGCAAAAGTTGAAACCTATGAAATTTATCGTGTATAAAATGATATTCAAGTTTATCTTATTTATGTCCCTGTTTGACATTTTTTTGAAATTATAAAATGGTGTCTTGGAAACAATCGAGGGTTGGTGAAGAAACCAAATGAAAAATCAGCAACAATGATGAACAACATCAGGAACAAACTTAAAAGTTGAAGGCTCGAACACGTGATCGTTGTCCTCGAACGATATTTGCCCCCTCTCCGGATTGTACGAGATGCTTCTAGAATTTTTCGGCAAATGGTTTGTAAGATTAATCAAGCATTGTTGCAAAAAAAATACCAAAACACAAGCGTTTTCTACCAAAATTTTAAGAACACAATGAGATAAATGATTATGAGTAAAACATGATTTTGATCCTTGATTGTGGAATGAATCTTAATATCAAGTGTTTTTCACATGATTTTGCTTTGAACATGATCCTCTGTATATAGAACTCGACCAGATGTACGAAATGGTGCTAAAAATTCGAGTGAAAGGCCACCAAATTAAAAAAACGAACAGTCAAAAACGATCACAAAACGGTCAAAAATTGTTTTATATGTAGAACAAATATATGCGGTCGTATAGAACTTAGTCATGTAGTGCGTTTAGTTCCTACATGACACCGTGCGACCGCATGAAATGACCGCATAGGCCAAACTCACGACCTCCAAAACCACTTTATTCCACACTCCACCTTTATTTATTTTGGACAATATTTCTCAACATGGTGAATTATATGAAATATGTGATTAAAAGTATATAAAAATTGTGGATTTAATAAAATGGGAATTTAAAAATAAAGTTTGACTAATATTTTGCCAAAGGGATTACATAGAAGATAGGATTAAAAAAAAGGACAAACCAGCACAGAAAACGTGGTGGTCCCATGACAATTGTGAAATTTTTGTTAGAAGATAGGGCAGAAAAGGAGCATAAAGAAAACGTGGTGGTCCTATGGTCGTGTGGATGGAGATTTAAATAAATTAATTTAACAATAGGTGTGCTGGAAAATGATACAATTTTAGTGTGGAATGACTTCTTCAAAGACTGTCAGCGCACGTGGAACGTAAGCATATAAATATTTAGAAGTTCAGACAAAAATTTTATTAGTATATTTTTCTACACGGTATTGTAGACTGTAGTTGAAAATTTGATAAATGTTGTGAATCTAATAAAAATATGTGATTAAGTCCTTGTTTGATGGCCTTTAAAACCTCCCAAAACAAAGTTTTGAATAGTAAATTTTTGGAGAATATATGGTTAAAAAGTAGGAAAATTATACTCTACCCGCATTGGTGATCACATGGGTGATCGCATGTGAGTGTGCAGGGACCATGTGAATAAAATAATATTTCTCCGCATGTGAGTGTGCGATCACCCATGTGGTTCCTATAGCATGATTCTAAAAAGTAAGGAAATTTTTTGAATTTACGTGCACAATATTTTATTGTGTGATTGTGTTGTTAAAAATGAGTGGGTAGGAAAAAGAGCTTTTGGATAATGGAAACAAGCACTTAATTAATTCGACAAAGAATTACGTGTGAATAAATATCTTATCTTATTTTTCAATGATAAATGAAAGTAAAAGTTGACCGGATTTGATTGTTAAATAAGTAATTTATTTATATTTTTCACATAATGAACTAAATCAAACTAATGGCGGGGTGATAAAAGACAATTCAAATAATTAACTCTAAATTGATGAAAAATAAATCTGAATTTTCTCGTTGTAGATTCTCTTCAAACTATTTGCTTGATGAAGGATTCTTTAATTTCATTTCTCAAGATTTATTGATTAATGCTAGCTCAACTAATAAATCCACGTGTTACATTAATGATAGCTTATGATAGGTCATAGGTAGAACTTTTTCCTTGTTAATTACTTGATAAATTATACAAAATTTTGCTTGTGTTGTCTTAATTAGTATTGAAATAAGATTTTTTTTTGTTATTTTCAATCACAAATTTCATTGTAAAAGTTAACCATAACCATTTACGGTGCATGATTGGCAAAGTTATTTTTTAGATTTTGATAAAAATTTGATGAAACGTATGTTTGAAAAATTATAATCCCACAAAATTTATGATTAAAATTAATTAATTATTTCAACTAAATTTTTTAAGCTATAAATAGAGGGAGCATGGTGGTACTTCTGCAAACTAGACAGATGGCTTCTTTTTGTGTAATTGCATCTGAAACCAGTTGCATTCCATATTCTTCTTCCTTCTTTTCCAATAAATCTCCCTTTTCCAATAACAGAAGAAAAAACCCTGTCGTAAAATTTACATGCAAAGCCAAAAATGATGACCAAAAACCTGAAACCACCTCCAAAAATGGCGAAAATTCTCCAGGGAAGCTTGACAGGAGGGATGTTCTTCTCGGCTTAGGCGGGCTTTATAGCACAAGTCTTGCTGTAAATCCGATGGCCTTAGCTAAGCCAGCGCTCCCTGTCTTCGCTGATTGCATTAATGCCACACAACCCAACGGAACACCTATCAACTGCTGCCCTCTGGCGCCTGTCGGTCAGATTAATGATTACGTTCCTCGTGCCCCCACTAATATTAACACTCGAATGGCTGCTCAGTCAGTCACTGTTGATTCAGATTACTACAATAAGTATTCGACGGCCATTCAGAAAATGAAGAACCTTTCTCTGTCTGATCCACGCAATTTCCGGCAACAAGCAAATGTCCATTGCGCCTACTGCGATGGAGGTTATACTCAACAGGGATATCCAGATAAGTTGTATGAAATCCATAATTCTTGGATGTTTTTCCCCTGGCATAGATGGTACTTGTATTTTTTCGAGAAAATTTGCCAAAATTTGATTGACGATGATACTTTTGCTTTACCATTTTGGAACTGGGATGCTCCTGGAGGAATGCAAATTCCACCAATGTACAATTCTGGTGTCACATCACCTTTTTATGACTGCCTTCGAAACCCAGACCACTTGCCACCGTCGGTGATCGATCTAGACTGGTCCATCGGCGATGTAATGGTAAAACCGGAAGTTCAAATCAAATACAATCTTGCCATAATGCACACCCAAATGATTACCCAATCAAAGACTCAAACTGATTTCTTCGGAAACCCTTTTAGGGCCGGTGATGATCTCCCCACGGGCAGTGCCGCCGGTCAAATTGAGCAAACTCCTCATAATAACGTGCACTCTTGGACCGGAACCACAGTTGACCCTAACAATCTAATCGACATGGGCGCCCTCTACTCTGCCGCTCGAGACCCAATTTTCTATGCTCACCATGCAAATATTGATCGGATGTGGACCATATGGCTGAATCAACTCAAGGGAACCAATATTACAGACCCGGATTGGTTAAATGCCTACTTCATATTCTACAATGAGGAGGCAAAGCCGGTAAGAGTGAGAATTCAAGATTGTCTCGATCCCACAAGACTTGGATATAGATATGAAGACGTGCCCATTCCATGGCTCGATGCCAGTAAAAAGCCAAAACCTCGAACAAAGGCAAAAACCTTGCCTTCTGCACCCGACCCTGCTGAGGTTTTTCCAATAACATTGGACAAACCCGTAAACGTGATTGTCAAACGACCAAAGAAGTCGGGAAGTGGATCGTCAGAGGAGATACTCGTTATTGAAGGAATAGAATACGATAAAAGGAACTATGTTAAATTCAATGTGTACATCAATGAAGACGACGTGAATGCTAGTCGTCCAGACAATAGTGAGTATTTGGGGAGCTTCAGCAATTTGCCTCATGGACACCGAATGAGTGTGAAAACAAATAAACAATTTAGGATTTCTGAAGTGTTGGAGGAATTAGGAGCTCAGGATTATGACAAGGTACTAGTGACATTGGTCCCGAAGAGTAATCCTGTGAAAATAAATGGTGTCAAGATTAAGTTTGATCCCTAGCAAATTGCCGCAAAAGATTTAATGGTACTTGGCATTATTATGAATTATCAACCTGATATCCTTCTAAGTGTTTAATTTACTCGTGGTTTTAATTAGAAAAATGTATCTGAATGACTTCTTCTTCTTCTTCATTTTTTTTCCTGAATAAACTTCTTTTGATGGAAATGCAACCCAACTCTATGAAAGTACATAAAAGATGAGGTAATTTATAAGTGTTAGTGCTTGTATAGGGCATCAAAAGATTTTTAAGCCCGAGTCGAAAGAATGTATTTTTACTGTTGATATGATGAGAAATATATTGTTGAAAAATAAGAAAAAGTTATTGATGTGATGGAAAATATTATTTTATTGAAAAATATTTGGTTGAAAATGAGTAGAAGAATGAAAATGAGAAAAATAATGTGGTTCAAACAGGGGCTAAGTATAAAGTTTGTAAAAATGATTTTTTTTTCAAAGAGTGTATAGTTAAAAAGTAGAAAAAAAAACTGTGTTCATATTTAAAATTGTTTTAATTTGAAAATATGTAGTTGAAAATAAGTTTGAGAAAAAATTGATATTTAAGAATTTGCATAGGCTTAACAAAATTTTGCTAAATTTTTATAAACTTTTTAATGGGTCAAACGTCAATTTTACCACATCTTATGAGTTCCACAACTTTTATTAACTTTTTAATTACAAACATCATCAACTTTTATCAAAATCGGCTAAAACTTATATAAAAGATTTGTCATGTAGCCCTAAATTTTAAACTTTCCGAGTAACTAATTTCAAATAGTTGTAAGTTGTTCCGAACAGGTTTCTAATGACTTTTATTCCTTTTTTATGTCATGGAAAACAATCAAGTCTCGATAATATTTTGAACAAGATTAAGGAAAAGAGAGTATGTAAATAGGTTGTGAATGCATTGAGAACGAAAAAACGTGCCAAGTGTTTTTTTTCGGACAAAGATTTCGTTGCTTGAGCAAGAGGAAATACTATAGCTAGGTGCGTGTATCTGTTGCGAGGGGCAAGAATTTTCTTGCTTGAGGGGTATATTAGGCATATTTTGGCACAAAATTTAGGGCAAAATACCTCAAACTATATAAAAGAAACAAGGATTTATCTACTTGTACATAAAAATTGGTACATAGAAGTATCCACACCCTCACATGGTATGAAGCCCACCCGATGTACCAATTTTTATATACATGTAGCACAATCCAAGAAACAAATCGATCTAATTGGGGTTACAAAACTGAGCCTAAAGCACACCATATTGTCTTGGGAATTTATTTTTATGAATAAGCAAGAAGGAGAATAATTGCAAGCACGAGATTCATCTTCTTTTCTTTTTAGAAAACCCTAGTGATGTATTCTATTTTTTACATCTGTCTTGGTGCTTCGCCTTTGAGTGGCTAATTCTTTATTATAAAATGTAAAACATAAAACTTTTAATTATTTAATTTTGAACGTGACCTTTTAATAGTGATATTTAATTAAAGTTGAGCTTTCATTGTTGATTCGTATATTGAAAAGTATAGCTATTGATTGACATATTTTTTTGCCAAATTATTAATTGGTTGGCTTGCTTAATTTCGTAGATATTTAGGACCAAACTTCTATGTTTTATATGGGCTTTGATGTAACCATATTTAAACGGACAATCATGTTATAAGTATAGAAAATTTTGACAAACAATACTTGACATAGAATAATTGGAAGATAAAGAGAGAGAAAAAAAAAAAAAAAAATAGGCCTATCATCAGTATGAATTCTATCAATATTTACCTGTACTCGTGGCTTTTTACTTAAATGGATGAGTGCTTGAAAATTCTGGTATTCCTTACTGTCAATTTTTACACATTTCTCAGCTTTCAGATTTCCATAGACATTTTCATAGACTTAATTCCTTTTTTCAAGTAGAAAATTTTTTTTCAAGTACCAAAGCAGCCTACTACTGCGTATACGGAGAAGGATTAGCTCCTACAAACATCAAGGGTTATTATTATTATTGTTGTGTTGTTCTTATTTCATATAAAGCTAGGGCGACCTTAAAATCGTCCCACCTATTACTTTTTTGGTGGTACAAGAAGTTATATATGGATCATGATTTCATCACTGTTGATAAGTTATTAATTTTTCTAAGTTAATTAGGTATTTTCAAGAAAAGGAAATTAATTCCCATTTTATTAATGTGCATAGCATCACAAGCTTAGATGTCGTTGAAGCATACGAAGTGTAAAATGACTCGAGAATACATCGAGATGAGATTGTTGACAAATTGTCGATCAAAGATCAAATTCTGGGAAAATTTCCATGATTTTGTTATATATATTGAAAATCCATTCACTTTGCTCCGGTGAATGTAGGCCTAAGGTCGTCGAAATCAAAGATCAAATTTCATGGGAAAAGTTACTCCATGATTTTGTTTATATATATTATGTGAATTGAAATCGACTTAAAAGATGACATTTTGCTCCAAAATGAATGTATGATATTCTTATTCCGATGTGTGGAAGTATAGTTCAAGTACCTTCTTAGGAATTACACAAGATCAATTGCATACCATGACAATCTATATAGAACTAAATAAGGAAATTTCTAATTGCTTATTTTGTGCCTTCACTTTTGATATTGACTGTTAACATCTTAGTGTCGAGGTCACTTTTGATATCTCGTTTTCGTATTGGATTGTTTGCTCTTGACATGACAGCATGTGGAGTTTTCCTTTAGGGGTTCACCACAGTATGTTGCGCATTAACTTTTATATACCTTCATATATTGATTAGAACAATATGAATGTGTGGGCTATTTTGAAATTCATTTCAATGTAGACTGAGAAATTGACGGTTGAGACTATTAAGCTGCTGTTTTGCTAAGTCCCAGCAATGTTTTACACGAACTATTAATACGTGGGTTTGAACAGGTACAAAAAAATAAATTAATTTTTTTTAAAAAAAAATTAATTTGGAGCTATTTTGATTAATTATTGACATCACTAAGGACCTATTTGATAGCCAGTTTTTGTGTAGAATGAGTTTTGGAATAGTAAATTATTGAAAAATGAGCGGTTAAAAAGCAGAAGAAAAATTGGATTTACGTAAAGAATATTTTATTATGAAAATGTGTAGTTAAAGATGAATATGAGAAAAAAAAAGTTTTAAAAGAATAGTTGTCAAACACGGACTAAATGTTTTATTTTTGAAGTTAGTGCAAGTAATTTGTTCCTTAGTATGTTTTGACATAAATTGGAAAATCTATATATATATATATATATATATATATATATATATATAGATAGAGAGAGAGAGAGAGAGAGAGAATGGTAAATAATGGTAAATAATCTATCGAACCGCTTTTAGGTAGTTGATTTCGTAGACCACAACTCAACAATTTTTATCAAAAGGGGTCTACTTTTACACAAGTGAGATCCATACACCTACGAATGAATGGTGCACCTTTTAGAGTCCGTGTGCTACATGGAATAAATTATGCTTATTGAAAAACTCGCAAGAAAGTATATGCGCAAGCTTTAGATGAAACGGAATATCATTCCATTACATATGTCTATAAACCAAGAAAAGTTACTGAAAACATTGTTGAAAGAGAAACACCAAAGAAATAAGTAACCATTTGAGATTTTTTTTATCTTGTAATTTTTTGTCCACGTACATAATGAGTTAACGAACCACCTAAAAAATACTCAATTAATGCTTACAAACTCAAATTTATTGATCGAACTAGCCTCGTCTAACAAATATTCAAAATATTTAATACGTATTTATGACCAAGTTAAACATTTAATGCCGCATTTTTATTTATTGATACTCGTCTATTTTCTTTTGATTTCATCATGCTAGGTTGTAAAGGAAGCTTAGGATATTCTTGAAAATGAAAATGAAGGAATTACTATTGTGAGATCATCTATACAGACTACAAAATTGAGTTTGATTAATTTTACTTCAATCGATTCAATGGTACTTGGCAAAATTTTGAAATGTGAGCCAAATATCTCACGCACCCTATGATGACCAAGTCCGGGAAAACGACTTCATGAGGTCTAGCTCTCCTATTCTCTTTAGGTGCAGTTGAGACTAGCCCCGGCCCCCACGCCCTCCCTCCTAAGTACTATTAATTTAGTTTAATTTACATCATTAATAAATTATGACATCATGTGTTGTTTTAATTCATAAAAATATAATCTGAATAAGGTTTTTTTTTTTTTTTTTTTTTTCCCTAAATATTGTTCCTTTGATGGAAATGTAACTCAAGTCTATGAAAATATATAAAAGATTAGGTAATAAATGTACATATTAAATTATCTAGTACTTCATTTTATACGGTTGTTAGTTGTTTTTAAAGGGTTTTTATTGACTTTTATTCCATTTTTGATGTTATAGACACTCTCGAGCTTAGACGATATTTCGAAGAAGACCAGAGGAAGAGAGAATACATGTACGTATGCAGACATTGAGAGCAAAAATTTTGCTAAGTATTCTTACTTGAGCAAAAACATTTCTTGCAGGAGCAAGAAAATTCATAGACGCAAAAGGATTTTTGAAACAAGTAGTGGTCTGGCTTGAGCAAAGAGAATTGCAAGCAGAGTCTTCATCTTCTTTTCTTTATTTTTACGAAATTCAATGACGTATTATAATCTTTAGAATTGTTTCGATAATTTTTCTATGAGCAGTTAAACTTTAATTTGCCTAGATGAAATGATAAAACTTAGTTTTTGATAACATTAATTAGTACATAATGTCCTTACCCTTTCACTATTATTGTGAAAAACATTCATAACTTTCATTTTTTGGCATTTTTACTCTTATTTTCACACTTCAAGTCCCAAAATTTCAAAAAGTGCAAACAAGTCTCATATAAATTACTAAAGGGGTAATTAGCACATAATGTCTTTATCTTTCACTATTATTATAGAAAACGTCTATACATTTCATTTTTTTTTTTTTGTCATTTTCACCCTTAATTACACCTTTAATTGCGCAAACCATCATTATATCCATTTTCATCCAATTTCTCAATAAAATTGTGAAATGACGATTACACCCTTCTATTTAAATAATAATAATAATAATAAATAAAATAATTTTTTTTTTCTAATTTTTTGATAATTTATTTGGGATTCGTTTGCACTTTTTTTGTAACAAATAAATAAATTGGGACTACTATTGCAATTATTTCTTTATTTGAATAGGAGAGTATATTCATCATTTCACAACTTTTTATGAGAAATTGAATGACAATTGATAGAAATGATCGTTTATGCAAACAAATGTGTAATTAGTGGTGAAAATGTCAAAAAATGAATGATATGAACGTTTTTCACAATAATGGTGAAATGTAGGAACATTATGCGCTAATTATCCTTTTACTATATTATTTGTGATTCGTTTGCATTTAAAAAAAAAATTAAGATTATGATTCTAATTAGTTTTTTTTATTAAACAAAATGGTATACTCGACATTTCACAGTTTTTAATTGAGAAAATAGATGAAAAGAACCTTTTGCGCAATGAAATATGAAATTAAGGATGAAAATGCTAAAAAGTAAAAAGTAAAAACGTTTCACAATAATGATAAAAGGTAAGGACTTTATGTGTTAATTTCTCATTTTGATAATTTAATTTTAGTTGTTATATTTTGGGATAAATTGACACAAAATGTTCCTATCATTTGTCTGTTTCGCACAAATCATACATATCCTTTAAAATTGATGCATTTCACCATCGGATGAATCAAACGTTGCGCAAATTGTTCTTATCGTCGATTTCCTCCATTAAAAGCTTTAAAATGATGTTTTCGCGCTCTTCTTTAAATAAACAGAAAGAATATTTATTACAATCAGAGTCACCATTTTGTTTTTTGTTTTTTTTAAAAAAAGTGCAAAGGTCTATATTAAAATAATTTTTTTTTAAAAATTAAAAATTAAAAAATTCTTTTTTTCTTCTTCAATTAATTGCACCTACCTTGTCTAACCCCTTTCCATCATCACCACCTCTCCCCTCCTCCTTCCATGCTACCGTCACCATCATCTTCTACCGATCCTAAAATAAAGATTTACAGGGATTATCGCAATGAAGCAATGTAACCAAAACCATAATAATGGAACACAAAAATCGTGCCTTGGTTGAATCGGAATTAAGACATAAATAATTCAACAAAATCCCCAATATCAACCAGGATATACAATATGATCAAGAAAGCTTTTCGGCAAAATTGAGGGTCAAAGATGTTAGCGTGACATTCTACCCTTAATGTAATTAATATTTATTATAATTTTTTATTTATTTAATATTTTGAATCATACTAGGATTTAAAAGTAGTACTTAACTTAAGTAAACATTTTCCAATAAAATCAACATGTATCATCAAAATTAAACTAGTAATACAAAAAGTTTAAAGAACCGTCAAGTTTATATTATAACCAAAAAGGAAACTTGTTTTACAAGATACGGGTAATGAGTTAGCTATTTGACAACCCCAAAAATTCTAGTTAAAAGAAGTGCCTGCTAACTTTCAAAAAAATATTTCGTAGATCCAATCTAAATCAGGCTGATATGGCGGTATATCATCGTCAACTAAACCATCCCATTTTCACTACATTCCTTTATTATGTACCATCACCTTATTTTATATTACTGACTACTCCACAGATATCATAGTATTTACGTAACGACCTGTAATCAGATCATAAATGTCAACTATCACCATCACATAATCTTTATATTCTTCAAAAGTTTCATTCCCTTCATCATCATCAACCTCTGTATAAAAACTGAGTGTAGTGGGTCCGCGTATACGTAACATGTATAGCTGTGAGATCCTCAGTAATCTCGGCATGTCTGGTAGTGCGAATAATCTCAGTTTCTCGTGAGGCCATCTACAGTACAAAATACAAATCGTGAAGCACAAAGGTCAGTAAATATGATGATGCAATAATGAATGTCAAGCATACATGGTCCCAAATCCTTATTATAGCGTACCATATGAGCTCACAATAACATAACAATTTCTTATGCGCAACCCAACATCAAAGCATCCGTCATTGCCCACCGAGACTCAGGATGCTTCGTCAGTATATTATATATACAAATTCAAGGCCTAGCCTTCATATATACAATGCTCCAAGTGTCTATCCGTAGTCCCAAGGCCACCAAGGGACCTTCTGACACTGCATGTATATAGGTGCCGACTTCGAATACCCTATCATTGGCTACCCTTAATGACCGTCAGGAGCCTCAAGCGGTATCTTTATTCGAACATAATAGTACGGTACATCTATAATAGGATTCACACTCAAAATGTTCAACCGCAACTCAATCAGAATGACAATAACATATGCATGATCTTGAAAACGTAATTATCCATACGCTTTCTAAATAAATTCAATGCACACGTATCATACTGTCATGTCACGTAGTAAAACAAGCAAACACATATAAGCACATAATTACACATATTAACGTATCTTGTACTGTAGTTGAAAAACATTAATATTTACCTTTTTCACGAATTCCTTGCTCAATATCTGCATTAATACAAAAAACCTCTACATTAATCATGTCTTGTCTTATTACTTCCCAATTATCAACTCTAAATTAAACCTATAAGATAATATAGGTTACTTATTAGAATACCCATTGTAATAATACTAATAATGAGACTAATTTACTACCAATAAATAATATTAATACTAATAATGATAACGGTAATAATAATAATAATATAAATGAAATTCTCATTATTGCTATAAAAGAAATTTCATAATTTATAAAATAAAATTAATACATATAAAAAAATCTAGCCAGCCAATACACTACCACATTATTATTATTATTATTTTTTTCCATTTCATGTTTAATCCATTTTCATTTCATTTAACACACAAAAGTGTGTGTGTGTGTGTGTCTACGCATACCTACTAATTAATTTCTTATCAAATTCATATTATTCTTTACCAAATTTTCAACATGCCTCACCATTGACACTATGCATTATAAAATTTTACTTCTCATCCTATCCAATAACTAACTCAAAGTAATTTATGTTTAAACCTCAAATGCTAAATGCTTCCTCTCCAATTGACCATGCTCATATATTTGCATATATTAGTGACCCAATTTCTCATAACCAATATCATAGTGATATTAACAACCATTATAATAAGTATTTTATATCCCAACTTCAAACCATTTTTCTCCATTTCATCTTTTAACCATCTTATCCCCAACTCTCTTTCACAAATTATTTGATAATACAAGCTAAGTAAACTAAGAAATAACCTATAGATTTGCTTCTCCTCCTCCTCCTTCTTCTTCTTCTTCTTTTTTTTTTTAAAACTTTTAGAGTTATAATTCACAATCCTTGATTTAACTCATTAATTTTAACTCTAATTTTATCTTCCTTCAATTATTAAAGAACCTTAAAACAATTCCTACTCATAAATAAATTAAGTACTTAAAACAAATAACCCTAAACCATAAATCCTAAATCAATTATTAAAGAACCCTAAAACAATTCCTACTCATAAATAAATTAAGTACTAAAAACAAATAATTAATTAACTAAACAATTAACCAATTAATTAATTTACATAAACAAATAAAGAAAAGTTAGAACTTATCTTAAAAGGAAAGAGGAAGGGACGTGCCCCATTTTCACACAATCATCCCCTATTTATAGGGGTTGAAAAGGGTTTAAGGTGCAATTTCTCAAATTGCACTTTAGCCCTTAGGGTAATTATGCAATTATCTTATTTTCTTATCAAATTGCACTTTTAAATCATTGGGGGTAAATATGCAATTACTTTTTCTTTCTTTTAATTGCAATTCTTAGAACAATTATACCATTAATTCAATTAAGTCCCTAAATTTTATTTATTTATTCATTTATTACTTTCTAAAATATAAAAATATTTGCTAGAACATTTCGGGATGTTATAGTTAGACTAAAAATTGATTCAAACAATTATGCGGAAACAAAATGGATCGAAAAGCCGAAAAATTTCAGGATCGAATTGATACATCCGACCATTGATGTGTTCCAAAGCTCTCATTTACTCCAGGTAATAGCACTTCCAAGCTCTCTCCACTTTATATTGATGGTGTATGCTGTATTTTCGGGAGGGTGAGTCTGGGGACCAAAACCATCTATATTTATAGCCAAAACTCATATCAAGTTATTGCTTTTAAGTTACCTTACAATTGACTTTTGAGTTACCTTGCAATTGATGTTGAAACTGAAGAGTTGAGTAAATGTTAGACCATATGAAGAGGCTTAAACGGGATCTGTTACATTTCAATTACATTCTCCCACTTGGTCCATACATTCAACCTAATGTCTCAATTTAACTCCATCGATTGTCCTACTTAAGAAATAAACACATGAATCATGGCGATGAGTCCTCTAATAGTGAGTATCATCTTCCATGTATTACAATGTACTCAGCTTCTCAAGAATTATCTTTATATGGTAACATTACTTAATGAAAAAGACCTCATGTCTTATTCCTCCTTTCGAGTGAATCTCAGAGCAACAAGTCTCGTATTGTATCTCTCAATATTACCTAGCGAGTCTTTCTTAGTCTTGAAGACCCATTTACAACCAATGACTTTGGCACCACTAGGCAACTCAACAAGATCCCAGACTTCATTGCTCTTCATGGAACTCATTTTTTCCTTTATGGCATTGTACAATAATTCTGACTCTTTACAACTCATGGCTTGTGAGAATGATTCAGGATCATTTTCGGCTCCAATATTGTGGTCAAGTTCTTGTAGGTACACTTCATAATCACTAGGAATTGCTGACCTTTTGGTTCTAGTAGATCTTTTTAATGTTGTACCATCAACTTCCTGAGAAGCTTGTGGCTCAACTGTTTGTTCAGGGGGTTTTGGTAATTCCTGAACTACCTGATCTACTTGAATATTGTCAGTAGCTTGTGAAATTTCAGTAATTGGTTGTCCGACACCTGTTTATACCTGAGGGGTGCTGTGAACTATGATCAATCTATCACCTGAAGGGGAATGTTGATATTCTAAATGATCAAGCTCAGAAACTTTGTTTCTGGTTTGATCGCTCCCACTTATCAAGTCATTCTCAAGAAATTTAACATTTCTTGATTCCACAATCCTTGTGCTATGAGATGGACAGTAAAATATGTATCTTTTAGACCTTTCGACATATCCAATGAAATACTCACTAATGGTCCTTGGGTCCATCTTTTTCTCTTGTGGATTATTGATCATCACTTCAGATGGACATCCCCAAACGCGCATATGTCGCAAACTCAGTTTCCAACCTTTCAATAATTCAAATGGTGACCTTGAGATAGCCTTAGTTAGAACTCGGTTTAATATATACACTGTCGTCTTAAGTGCTTCAGTCCACAAGAATTTAGGAAGATTGGAGCTACTAAGCATGCTCTGCACCATGTCCAATAATGTTCTATTTCTTCTTTCTGTCACACCATTCTGGTCTGGTGAACCAAGCATGGTATATTGGGCAACTATCTCTTGTTCTTGAAGGAATTTAGCGAACGAACCAGGTACTTGTCCATCATCTGTGTATCTACCGTAAGATTCTTCATCTCTGTCTGATCTTACGATCTTAATTTATTTCTCATATTGTTTCTCTACTTCAACCTTAAAGGTTTTAAAGGCGTCCAATGCTTCGCTCATATTATGAAGCAGGTAGATATACATATATCGTGAGTAAATATCAATAAAGGTGATGAAATATTTCTGACCATGTCAGTCCATGTCTGGACTACATATATCAGTATGTATGATTTCTAATATGTCTGAACTCGTGTTAGCACCTTTCTTGAACTTATTGGTTTGTTTTCCCTTAATGCAGTCCACACATGTGTCAAAATCAGCAAAATTTAGAATACTAAGTACCCCATCATTTACTAGTCTTTTAATTCTATCCATAGAGATATGTCATAATCTTTGATGCCACAACATAGAGGAGTCTTCATTAATATTACATTGTTTATTGCCAGTGTAAACATGGATTGAACTATAAGTGATATTGTTTTGTAAATTAATACGATAAAGACCATCAGACAAAATATTATTCCCAACACAATCAGAATTATATAATAAACTGAATGACGTGTTTGAAAAATTAAAGGAAGATCCCAATGGTACAAGTCTGGAAATAGATATCAAGTTTTGAGAGAAACTTGGAACATAAAATGTCCTATCTAATTTCAAAACAAAGCCACAAATTAAAGTTAAATTGCATGTTCATATAATCTCCACATGTGAGCCCATCTTGTTTCAGAAAATAAGATATTCTGCTCACTTCCCACTGGCATCCTTAGATTTTGCATACCCTGTAAGTAGTTTGCAACATAGATTGTAGATCCAGAGTCAATCCACCATGTGTTAATATTTACATTAACCATATTAGATTCATAACAAACAAATGAGGTTGGATTACCCTTATCCTCAAGCCATTTCTTGTATTTGGCGCAATCTTTTTTCATGTGTTCCTTCTTTTTACAAAAGTAACATTTGGCCTCCTTCTTGATATCAACTTGGGTGACATTTTACCTTTTTCCTTCTGATTGGCTTGATCCTTCTCCTTCCCATGGGTTGTAGTAAGCATGCACTTTTACCCCATTCCATTATTAGCCTCTCTTCTTCTTGAACACACATAGTCATCAATTCATTAATTGATCATTTATCCTTATGAATGTTGTACGAGATTTTGAAGGGTCCGTACTCATGTGGGAGACTATTCAAGATGTAGTGCACGATGAAGGATTCAAACATCTCAACCTCAAGTTTCTTAAGTTGAGTTGTAATGTCTCTCATTTGCATGATATGCTTGCGCGCACATTTCACACTGGTGAGCTTTAAAGATGAGAACTTCATTATAAGGGTGTTTGGTAGTGCCTTATCTGAAGTGACAAATTGATCATCAATAACCTTTATCAAGTCCTGGACCTTGTCATGCTGATCGATAGAACCACGTCGTATACCAGCAGAAATTTTAGTCTTTATGAACATCACGTTGAGGTGATTAGATCGCTCCCATTTTTCATAAAGTGCAATGTTTGTTGCAGTGCCGGTATCGGTGATTTCAGGTGGTTTGTTTTTTCTAATAGCATAGTCAATATTCATCCACCCTAAGTGGAGAAGAATTATCTCCTTCCACACTTTATAGTTGTCACCCTTTAATTCGGGAATGTCGCAATGAATGTCAAATAAATTAGCAGGTTGTGAAGTTGCATGATGTTAAAATTGAGGCTTTATTGAGTGGATTGCATGTTTACCAATGTAAATCATGCTAAAATCGAATATAATGACATAAAAATTGCCTATGGGCTAAATTTTTAATTCAAATATATTCAATTATCCCTTATGATAGAATTATCAAATTATGACTTTAATCCATATAGGTACATTATGAAAATAATTTAATATTTCAACTTTATAATAAAACTATCAAACTACGCACTTGTTCATAATACCTGTGGGCATATTATGAAATAATTTGATATTTTATTCTAATTAATTATATAAATATAACAAAAATTCATGTGGGATAAAATTCGTTATATTAAGTATAATTAATTACAATCTAATGTCGTCAATCCTTATGTGATCCCCATCTTAATATATAATTTTATTTAATTAAGGGTACTGTGGCTAATCCTTAAATTAATAAAATTATACGGATCACTCCGACATTATCCTTTTATGCACAAAGAATTAACTTTATATGAGAATAATCCTAATAGCATAATTTAAACTAACAAGTTATCATTATGCACAAAATATTCTCATAGACATTATAAATTGCATAAAATAAATAAACACAATCAATTTATGCAAACTAAATATGAGCATAATTCACAATTTAATAAATCCTAAAAATTGCATTTGTTAGTCCAAAAATAAATAATCATATGCAAATTAAAAATAAATGCCCAAGAATTAAATTGCATAATTGACCCACAAATAAAACTGCATGTTTGAATTCTATAAATTGATCCAATGAATAGTGTAGGTTATGGCTCAATTTATGATTGCATAAATAAAACAGGATTATGGTCCAATTAACAATTGGAAATTATAAACAAGTTGGCCCAACAATTGACCCAAAGGAAAACGGCTCATTTAAACATTTTCAACACAAAACCCTACTTTATAAATTGAGTATTCTAAAATCAGATTGAAAGTTTAACTATTCAAAAATTAGATATTTTATTAATTAATTAATTAATATATATATATACATATAAAATAATTAATCCATAATTCTTCCCCCTCCCCCGAAATCTTTACCTATCGATTCTCTCTCCACCCAAGAGTTGCGCCGACGACTTTCGTCTCTTTCGCCAACGTTCAAACTTCGGCGACCAAAGGTGAAGGAGCTGCGTCGGCAACCCATTCTCTTCTCTCTCTCTCTTCTCCATACTTTGTCATCGTTCCGTCCAGCTGCAAATCCGCCTTCTCTCCATCGCCAACACGACAAATCGTCGTGCAGATATGCCTTTTCTCTGTCGAATGCGTGGTTGTGGCGCTGCACTAGATCTGAGTGTGGCTGATGGGGGTGGTGTTGGTGAGGTTGCGGGGGTGGTGTATTGTTTTGTGTGTTGGTTATGCTTATGGTGGCTGTGAGTGGGTTGGGTGTTGTTTGCGTATTTGGTGGTTTCTGGCGGCGTTGGAGGTGCTCGTGTGTTGCAGTGGTTATGTGGGTGGTGTAAGTGGGGTTGATGGGTGTTTTGTAGTAGTATTTCTATCTTCACTGGAGCGGCGGCTTTGTAGCGTCGGTACGGCCGGTGCTCCGGTGATAGGAGCTGTCTCTCTGCCATTTTTATTGTTTCTTCATCAGAGCAGCGGTGGTTGTGGTGATTTTTTAGACGATTTTGTGGTGGCGTTGGCGGTGTTTTATGGTAGCGGTGCTGGTTTCGAGATTTGACTGTGAAAGTGGTGACGGGAAGGTTCGTGTGGTGGCGGTGTTGCTGTCGGGAGGTGGTGGTTTAGGCGACGACGATGGTTGTTGTGGTGGCGTTGGCGGTGTTTTGTGGTGGCGATGCTGGTTTCAATATTTGACTGTGAAGGTGGTGGTGGGGGGTTTGTGTGGTGGAGGTGTTGCTGTCGGGAGGTGGTGGTGGTGGTTTAGGCGGCGATGGTGGTGTGGAGAAATATAGATCTGTGACCTTAACATATTTAATTAATTAATTAAATTATAAATAAAAATGAATAAAAATATGATTTTTGAAATTTGAAACTTATTTTCTATTATTGAAATGGGTCATACTTATACTCTTAGTTATGAATTTTTCCCTTACAAATATGGCCCAATAAAGTGGTTATGATTTTTAAATGGGCTCAAAACCAATAACTAATGGTAAGAGAATTAAGAACCAACAAAACTCTATTTTGGAAAAAGGAGTCTTCTTCAACCTCTACACGGTTTGCAATCAATCCGGTCAGAACCCGCCTCATATACAACCTTCTCTCCATCAAAACTCAAGTTTGAAAACACACAGAGTCTAGAAAAGTGATTTCATGGAGAAATTAGAATTTGTTTTCAAAAACAAAAGTCAGCCATAGAAGATAGAGTTTTGCTAATTCTCCATTAACGTCAAGGTAGATGTTAGATTTTGCTCTGATGCCAAATGTTAGACTAAAAATTGATCCAAGCAATTATGTGGAAACAAAATGGATTGAAAAGCCGAAAAATTTCAAGATCGAATTGATACCTCCGGCCATTGATGTGTTCCAAAGCTCTCATTTGCTCCATGTAATGACACTTCCAAGCTCTCTCCACTTTATATTGATAATGTATGCTGCATTTTCAAGTAGTGAGTTTGGGGACCAAAATCATCTATATTTATAGCCAAAACTCTCATCAAGTTATGGCTTTTAAGTTACCTTGCAATTGGCTTTTGAATTACCTTGCAATTGATGTTGAAACTGAAGAGTTAAGTGAATGTTGAACCATATGAAGAGACTTAAACGGGATATGTTACATTTCAGTTACAAAAGAAAATGTGGTTTTAAAGCAAGAAATCAACTGTGGGTAATATATTCCTATACAAGGGCAGATTAAAATAAAAATTTTGAATTTCTTACTAGTGGGAGAGAATTAGAGAATGACCAAAAACCAAGAAAATATTGATTTTATGACTAAAATCCAAGGAAGTAGAAATTCATAAATACCCAAAATCCATTCTTTCCTTCTTATTTTTCGTCTGATTAGCTCAAGCATAAAATTGGAATTTTCCTTTGTGACACAGTTTTTTACCGTGTAAAATGTGAATAAATGGGATGTATCTAATGGCTTCCTATATAAAACTGGAAGGGGAGCCGGCTGTTAAAGCTGTTTTTTTTTTTTTTTTTTTTTTTTTTTTTTTTCTAAAATCTCGCTTTCTCTTACGAACAATTTGAAATATTTTGGTAAATTACTGAGATGAAATTTGAGCAGAATAATAGGATGAAAATGGAATAATATGATCATCAGGTCAAAATCTTAATATTGTTCAAATGATAATGAAGAGTGATTTTGGAAGTGAAGAAAATGATCAATCATGAGGAAAATAAGCGGACTTAAGCAATTTGGGACCACATGATCAATATAAAGTCATATTAATTTAAAGTTCATAGAATAGGTTAATTAACTGCCTATATAACTTCTCATACAGTTATTAAACAAAAAGTCCTTAGCCAAAATTGGTACAAAAATCCCTGTAGAATTTTCTCTCTAAAATTGGAAGTCCTATGTTTTTTCCTTCAAGTTGAAGGTATTATAAAATGGGTATTGATTGGAAGACTTTTGGTGCTTTAAGGACTCATCTTTACTGCAGATATTTAATTAAATCTTGGATAACGTGAGTGGAGGGACGCATTTTAATTTATTACGTGGTATCGGAGCCACCTTCATGGTTGGTTATTCAGATTTTGAAGAAATACAGATTCTTAAGTTATAGCATTGCCAATTTTATCTATGTTATTCTTTAGTTTTTTTAATTGTGCATTAAAATAATTATTTGGAATTAATATGCATGACCGTGTGTACATGGATACATACTGTTTTAATTTGGTTTAACTAGGACTGATTCAAATACTTGCTGGGGTACAAGTACAATTATCGAAGGCTAAATAATATTCAATGGGAGACGGATGTGTACAATGATGTGCACCATTGATGTACAAGAAGGCTTTTTCATATTTCAATAGAAGTGGACTGTGTAAAGCAGTTTATGCAACCATCATTTAAGACTTCAATTATTATTTTTTTAAGCACCCACTTTTGAAAGTTACTATAATCATTTCATAAATCTGCACCATGATAGATATCTTTGACTATATATTACATAACTGATTTTGGATTAAAATGGACATGTTTGTCTATTGTAATTGTACACCCATGTTATTTTAATTTGGATATGCTCATGCTGCCTATATATTTTCTGGGTTTGCTATTGCTTTAAGTTATTTAAATATTGTTGCAGTAAAATTTTTAGTTAGTAGCTTATTTGTCTTTAAAAAAATAAAATAAAAAATCAACATTTAAAATTTGAAAAATATGTTGAATATTTTGTTGGAGGATTTGGTACATGTTCATCAACAGGGCGGTCCTGCCTAGAAGCAAATGAGGCTTAGGCCTCAGGCCTAAAATTGAAGGGGCCTCATTTTGTTGGCCTAGATTTTTCTTTTTTTAAACATGCCATGTCAGTAGCACACTGTCCATTATTCTCAAATCTATAGGATGCCTCTATTTCTCACCCATTTAGGTTAACCATTACCATTATCCAATATTCTCAAATTCATTCTTCCCAATACGTTGGTTTTGTTATTTTATAATATAAATCTTTTATATAATATATTTGTTTGTTGTTTTAATGTTAAGTTTTAAGTTAGCAATATGTTGCATAATACACCGTTAAATTTAACATTTACGTTGATTTGGGGTCCGAGGACCTAATTTATGGACTTCGCCTCATATCTCGACGATCAAAAAACCGGCCTTGATCATCAACCTCCTTAAAAGATCTTTATTTTAAGCCTGTCATTCCTAGTTTTTTCAATGACTCTATTTGAATTTCAATTCTCTGTGGTGATAACTTTTCTTACTGGAAGGAGAAAATTCTCCTTACTTTGGGATGCATGAATCTTGACCTGGCGCTTTGTGTGGATGAATCACTTGTCTCTACGAAATCAAGTACCCCAGAGAAGAGGTCATTGTATGAATCGTGGGAAAGATCCAATTGCTTGAGCGTGAGTCTCATGAAAACTCATGTCAATAAAAGCATAAGGGAATGAATCGCTCAATGGGATAAGGCCAATGACTTTATAAAGGTTATTGAAGAGAAATTTGTAAGTTTTGACCAAACATTGGTCAGCACCTTAATGAAAGGCTTTCTGGCATGAAGATTGATGATTCTAAAGGTGTGCATGAACACATAATGGAAATAAGAAACATTGTTGCTTGTCATAAATCCCTGGAGATTGAGATTTTCAAGTCATTCATTGTTCATCGCATTTTTATCTCTCTTCCTACGAAGTATGGTCCATTTAAATATTGTATAATACATATAAGGAAAAATGGACTTTGAATGAACTCCTGATAATGTGTGTTCAAGAGAAAGAGATGATAAACCATGAGAAGTTGAAAACTGCTCATCTAGCAATTTATGATAAATGGAATAAGAACAAGGGTAAATACGGTCCTAAAATATATATAAAGTGCATTTATCTTACAATATAAAACATTATTTTTTTTTCAAATTGTAGAAGAAATATGACCGTTGGTTTAGGGAAAACATTTTTTTTTTTTATACATTTCATCTGACACAATGTAAAATTAGCAATGTTCATTGCACGATTTTTGTATTCACTTTCCAAACATTGTCATTCTCTCCCCAAGCATTGAAAAGTCAATTGCAATGGGCTTGTAAGAATTTGACAAAAAGGAGACAAGATTTTTAAGTGGAAAATGACCTATAAATATCAAACAAATTTGACACAAGAAAGTGAATGGTGGTTCACATGGTGTGATGAAAGATTGCATTTTTTTTAAAAAAACAAAAGGGCACCCAAACAGGGTTGATGTGCTGAGCCACTGAATATAGAGAGAAAATGAAGCTTAATCGTTCATTTATTTTTCCTAGTTGAAATTAGGGCCCAGTTTGTTTCGAATTAAAATATGATTTTAATCTAAGTAAAAGTCAAACAATCAATATTAACCACATCTTTCATGAGTCTTACAACTTTTCAACTACACATTTCAAAAATTTTTATCACAACCTACTAAAAAATCTAATTTTAATACTCACCAAACACCCTCCTAAGTGAGAATTATTTGAAAAATCAAGTATTTTGAAAATTATAATAATAATTGAGCCTTTTTCTCTGCCACTGTGGGCCCGCATTAATTGATGGTCCAAGTAAGTTGGAGCAAGTAATTGTCTTCACTTGACTTTTGAAATACTATTGTACTAATGACAGGTCCATAATTTGCATTCCCATCTTACCCTAAAGTGCATCAGCGATGTAAAATAATGTGCAATTATGAGTGCATTAGTGGTATTTCTTCTGGGGACAGAATTATGAAAGTGCGGGTGTAATGATCCTTTCAATTTTAAATGGCATCTGTCAAAAATCTTTCATCTAACAAATGTACTTGTGCACCAGAATTTTTTAATGCCCAAGTTACTGTTGAAAAATGTGAATTCTCATTTTAAAGAGATTCAAACAGGTGCAATCAAGCCCTTGGTTGGTGTTAATTTTTTTTTTTTTTTAAGAAAAATAGTTTTTAATAGTATTTTTTAGAAGAATGTGTGGTAAAAAAATAGGTAAAACTTTTAGGTTTATATATAAAATATTTTATTGTGTAGATATGTAGTTAAAAATAAATATATAAAAAAATAGTGTTAAAAGTATGGAAATGGTAACCGGGTAACCATCATCATCAAACATAGCATATGCACTACTTGGTTACCCATTCAAGACTGAATCTACATACTCACAAGATTCCTCCACTAATGAAAAGTCACAATAATTCTCAATAAAGCGTTTTGCTAAAATTTCCATTTCCGGAGAAAAAGGAGATTACTAGTACTTGTATGATAACGTTAGGTAATCTCACTTATATAATTGAATCAAAATCATTTCAAATGTCCAAAAATATGTGAATGTAATTTCACACGTTAATGTCACTTTGGAGTATGAAATTTCATTTTCTAGTCACAAATTTCTTAAATCCTTATAGTAGACGGAATTCAATCTTATTTCTTCTAACTCTCAAAATTTTGAATTTTGTAGTCATCGACAACGAGACATTTGTTTGGCGTGAGTATTGTGTCGGTGGAAAAAGAAAACAACTTTTAGAATTTGTCTTATAAATAAATCTTAGCAAGATTGTAGGGTTGCGTATTAAAGAAAAACTAGAAGTCAATTTGCTTGGTTTCTGACTTAATCAAAAAGTCTCATTCGAAGGAGGTACAATCATTTTTCCCCAAAAATAAGTTTATGTGTTCCTCACTTTTTCTCAAAAAGTTGGTCACTTATCTTTGATTTGGTACGTTCAAGTCAACTTCAATTTGATTGAACGTCTAAAACTAGTGGGTAACAGTTGTGTGATGTGTATTGGTATGTGACATGAATATATAAAAGTCAATCATCCTTTAGTTTTAATATTCAAGTTAAAAAATAGAGTTAGTTTAAACTACGAAATTATGGACAAAATGACCAAATATACAATTAAATCCAGGATGAGTTGCATTGAAGCTATAAATTTTTTAAAGTAGTTAGATTTATACCCTATTTGGTACACTTTTTTTTTCATTATCATTCTTCTACTCATTTTCAACCACATATTCTTAAATAAAATAATATTTTCATTACATCAATAATTTTTCTTTCTTTTTCAACCACATATTCATTTTCCATCAAATAAAAAAAAATCATTTTTTCCCCCTCTAAAATGGCTATCAAACAGGGGTTTAAATGTTGATTATCCATTAGGTTTTGCGGTAAAAGAAAAGGAAAAAAAAATGTATGAAAAGTAAAGTTTTGGCGTAAGATAATTATAGGATTCAGTGTCCGAATATTTTGTGCATATTTGTGCAATACATCAATAAAAAGAGAAATTATAGAAAATCAAATTCACTGTTAGTTTTTAAAGTAGTACCAATAATAGAATCGGAATCAATTGATTCTCGATGCATGATCCCGAAACAGATCCATATAATAAGGGAACCGGAGTCAGATCAGTCGGTTTTATTCGATTCCAATCCAATTCCACCATTTTTGAAAGAAAAAAAAAATGCCCACCCTTAATTATCAAAAGTTCCACGTTGTTCCTCCTTGGGATTCGTGTCTCGTCATTGATATTTGAATTAAAATGATTACGTGGATGGGACGTTTCGTTAATGAAATGAACAATCGGTGAACTATAAAATGGATTCCTTTTCAAACTGCCAATGTATGTGGAATCCATATTCAAATGCCTCAACAAAAATTTTATTTTGTTTGACAGTGAATAAAACTAAAAAGTTAAACGTGATTTGACTGTTAAACATATAGTTTATTAATATATTTTCAGTTTGGGTTGGTAATGTTTGCGACTGTGATCGTGACTGGTGGCTAGGAATAGATGAGGTGTGATGAAGAATGTGAATGGGTGGGTTTTTTTTTTTTTTTGTTATTTTATAATGAATAGTATCATATAATTTCACTCAGTATTTTAAACGTTGGACATCCTGGCAATTCAATTGGAAAACCCATGACTCCGTCATTATTTCGGTCGAAGTCACTCGATAGAATCATTCTTCCATCGACCGAATAAAAAATCTAAAAACACGCAAAATTTTACCCAAAAAAACCCATTTACCCAAAAAATAGAATAAATAATTATTTACTACTAAGTGAATAGATTGGGGGCTAATGCTGCATTTTTTTTTCCCAATCGATACTAAAATAGCCACCATTGTTTTGTTTGCACTAGTTACGCATTTGCAAGTGCACATAGAATCAATGCTCTAGAGAGTGGGCATATCAATGAAACATCATGGGATTGTTAAAATAATATAACTTATTGAAAACAATTAGCTCATTCATTAGGTTGAGGTGTGCAAATATATTTCTTTCCTTAAAGAATGCAATTTTGCTAAATTCAAAAAATTTCGATACATGGATTATTTATGAGGTCTACTAGAAAGTATATAAAAGTTATAATTATCCAATTTATTTAGACACAAAGTGCGAAATTATACAATTAATTTTTTTTTAAAAAAACACTTCTTAATTGTTTCAAGATGGTTAACCAAACAAATCCAATTATCCTATGTTGAATTGCCGCAAATATCAATATGAAAACAATAAAGAACACAATAATTGTTGACGGAGAAAATTCAACTGGGTAAAAATTACAGAACTAAGCCAGTAATCTCCACTATAGACAATAATGAACTTACAGTGCGATCCAACCTAGAAATCTCACTAGACTCGATGATCTACTTCTTGCAATCTCTAAGACCCACTGGAATGTGTTTCACTCATACATGTTCCCGATCTTTTAAAATTATCCATCTCTTGTGGATCACTAAGAACTCCTCGTTCTTGTACTCTTCATGTACTTCTATCCAACCTCCCTCAATTCTTCAACAATCTTTGAAAGTTGTTGAGAAAGTACATTTCTATATGTATATAGGAAGTGTGTGTTTTGGATTATAAGAACTTGATGTTTTTCCTCAAATTGTGGTTGTATGAATTCAAGAATCAATGAATAAATTAAAGGCTTGAATGTGTTCTTAAATATTGGAATAATGATATAGAGAGGCAATGTAATGAACAACCACCACAAAAACGTGATATGGTTTGAATATATATATATATATATATATATATATATATATAGTAGAGAGTATTTACGTATCATGGATCAGTTAAAACTCTCAAAAAACGCGAACTATGATTTTGAGCATAACATCGTCGCTTGAGCGCAAACTAGCGACGACGCGAGCAACAGGTGTGTCGTTCAAGCGAGATCTTAGCGACATACGGGCAACGATGTTTCTGTTTCTGACGCTTGAGCATCAGATGAGCGATAGACTAGCAAAAATCTGACATCTCTTTCCTCTTTATTCCAAACTCAAATCTTAAGATACCTAGTTCAACTATACAACATTTCAATTGATTTATTGACTTCTACAACTTTTCATATTAGTTTTTTATCTAAAAAATTGTCAATACAATAAAATCCTAACAATATAATAACCTAGTTAAAAGTGTGTAATTCTTACCATTTTATATTAAAGTTGAGCTCAAAATTCAACTAGAAAAGTACTTTTCTTTGAGTAAATATATAACCACAATAAAACATAGAAGGATAACTTGTATATACAGTCCTCAGTCTTTGCTCAAATTTGAAATCTTTGTCCCAAATCAATTTTAGTCTCGATCTTATCCAAACCTTCAATTAGTTATCACAAAAATGACCAGAGGTGTCGGGGGATAGCAGACATTGGCTGGAGGTTTTTGGCGTGGGTTGAAAAAGACACTGTTTATTCTTTTTATTATTTTTTGTTTTTGTTCATTTAAAGTTATGGGTAAGAATGTTTTGCCAGATTTCTCGAAGAAGACACTGTTTATTCTTTTTACTTTTTATATTTTGTTTCTTTTTGTTTATTTAAAGTTATGGGTAAGAATATTTTTCGCACCACTTTAAAAGAATCGAGAATGTTTTGCCAGATTTCACGAGAAATTACTATTTGTTCTAATTGGTTGAGCAAAAGTTGAAAACTATGAAATTTATCGTGTATAAAATGATATTCAAGTTTATCTTATTTATGTCCCTGTTTGACATTTTTTTGAAATTATAAAATGGTGTCTTGGAAACAATCGAGGGTTGGTGAAGAAACCAAATGAAAAACCAGCAACAATGATGAACAACACCAGGAACAAACTTCAAAGTTGAAGACTCGAACACGTGATCGTTGTCCTCGAACGATATTTGCCCCCTCTCCGGATTGTATGAGATGCTTCTAGAATTTTTCAGCAAATGGTTTGTAAGATTAATCAAGCATTGTTGTAGAAAAAATACCAAAGCACAAGCGTTTTCTACCAAAATTTTAAGAACACAATGAGATAAATGATTATGAGTAAAACAGGATTTTGATCCTTGATTGTGGAATGAATCTTAATATCAAGAGTGTGTTTGATAGAGATTATTTGAGAAAAATAAATTTTGAAATAGTGATATGATGGGAAATGTGTGGTTGAAAAAGAAGAAAAATTTATTGATGTGATGGAAAATATTATTTTATTGAAGAATGTGTGGTTGAAAATGAGTAGAAAAATGAGAATGAAAATGAAAATGTGGGTCAAACAGGGCCCAAGTGTTTTTCACATGTTTTTGCTTTGAACATGATTCTCTATATATAGGTCTCGATCAGATGTACGAAATGGTGCCAAAAATTCGAGTGAAAGGCCACCAAACTAAAAAAACGAACGGTCAAAAACGATCACCAAACGGTCGAAAATTGTTTTATACGTAGAACAAATATATGCGATCGTATAGAACATAGTCATGCAGTGCGTTTAGTTCCTACATGACATCATGCGAACGCATGGAATGACTGCATAGACCAAACTCACGACCTCCAAAACCACTTTATTCCACACTCCACCTTTATTTATTTTGGATAATATTTTTCAACATGGTGAATTATATGAAATATGTGATTAAAAGTAGATAAAAATTGTGGATTTAATAAAATGTGAATTTAAAAATAAAGTTTGACTAATATTTTGCCAAAGGGATTACGTAGAACATAGGATAAAAAAAAAAGGGGGACAAACCAGCACAGTCCACAGAAAACGTGGTGGTTCCATGACAATTGTCAAAATTTTTGTTAGAAGATAGGGTAGAAAAGGTCACAAACGATCGAGCATGATAGAGCAAAAGTTGTGGTCCTTTGACAATTAATTTAACAATAGGTGTGCGTGTGCACGGGGAACGCATGCACAGGCCCAATTACAACTACAACCATACTACTTGTATAGAACTATTCATTACCACCTGGATGACATCCACTCACAATAGGAGGGTCCCACCTTTTTTTTTTTACATTGTTTAATCACCCGGGTCCCACTACATATGAGTGAATGTCATCCAGGTAGTAATGAATAGTTCTGTACAAGTAGTTTAATTCTTACAACTAGCACAGCCATTCAAGGGTTCTGACAATTTTTATTAACAAGTGTCCCTGTACTTCCAGCACAACCATTACGAAGTTCAGACAATTACCATTAACAGGTTCAGACAATTTTTAATAATTGTGAATGAGGTAAATCGTGGGATGTATCGACAGGATAGAAGAACTATCATACCGGTGTCCATATTTAGAAAAAAAATTATTTGTAGAGAAAAATGATTTATCATCTTCTTGACATATGCCACGTGGGACCTGTGTGAAAAAATGATAAAAAAATGTTCCCCCTCCTAATGTGAGGCCTCTGTCAAGGAAGGTGTCAAACACTCCCTATACAAGCAACACGTTCCAAATATTTAGGAGTTCAAACAAAAAATTTAGAATTAATTTATTTGTACATTTTTTTGTACATAATGGATTACACACCCTTCACATGGAGGAGTGTAATGCATTATGTACACAAGAAGTGTACATGTAGTATCACTCAATTTTTTATTAATAAACGTTTTAGAATATTTTTCTACACGTTATTGCAATGATTAACTGAAAAATTGATAAATATTGTGGGTCAAATAAAATATGTGGTTAAAATAAAATTTTATCAATTGATTTTTTTTTTTATCAAACAAGCAATTAATTAATCCGACAAAAGAATTACATGCGAATAAATCCCTTGTCTTATTTGTCAACGAATAAGTAAAAATTAACGGAATTTGATGGTTAAATAAGTAGTTTATTTATATCTTTTACATAATGAACTTAATGGTACTAACGGCGGAGTGATGGAAGACAATTCATATAATTAACTCTAAATTGGTGAAGAATAAATCTTAATTTTCTCATCTTAGACTCTCTTCAAACTATTTGCATGATGAACTGATGAAGGATTCTTTAATTTCTTTTCTCAAGATTTATTGATTAATGCTAGATCAAGCAATAAATCCACGTATTACATGAACGGTAGCTTATCATAGGTCATAGGTAGAACTTTTTCCTTTTTAATTACTGGATAAATTATAAGAAATTTTGCTTGTGTCATCTTAATTCGTACTGAAATAAGAAGTTTTTGTTATCCTCAATCACAAATTTCGTTGTAAAAGTTAACCATTTACGGTGCATGATTGGCAAAGTTATTTTTTTTTTTTAGATTTTGATTTAAAAAAAAAAATGATGAAATGTAGGTTTGAAAAATTTATGGCTAAAATTAATTATTTATTTCAACTAAAATTTTTATTAACGTTTTAAGCTATATTAAACCTGAGCTGATTTCTTTTGCCAATACTCTCTGTTGTATAAATAGAGGGAGTATGGTGGTTTTCTGCAAACTAGACAGATGACTTATTTTTGTGCAATTGCATATGCAACCAATTGCATTCCCTATTCTTCTTCCTTCTCTTCCAATAAACCTCCCCTTTCCAAAAACAGAAGAAAAAACCCTGTCGTAAAATTTACATGCAACGCCAAGAATGATGACCAAAGACCTGAAACCACCACCAAAAATGGCGAAAATTCTCCAGAGAGGCTTGACAGGAGGGATGTTCTTCTCGGCTTAGGCGGCCTTTATATCACAAATCTTGCTGTAAATCCAACGGCCTTACCTAAGCCAGCGCTCCCTGACTTCAAAGATTGTATTGAAGCCACACAACCCAACGGAACACCTATCAACTGCTGCCCTCCGCCGCTCGTCGGTGAGATTAAGGATTATTGTCCTTGTGCCACCACTATTAACACTCGAATGGCTGCTCAGTCAGTCACTGTTGATTCAGATTATTACAAGAAGTATTCGACGGCCATTCAGAAAATGAAGAACCTTTCTCTATCTGATCCACGCAATTTCTTGCAACAAGCAAACGTCCATTGCGCCTACTGCGATGGAGGTTATACTCAACAGGGATATCCAGATCTGTTGTATGAAATCCATAATTCTTGGCTGTTTTTCCCCTGGCATAGGTGGTTTGTGTATTTTTTCGAGAAAATCTGCCAAAATTTGATTGATGATGATACTTTTGCTTTACCATTTTGGAACTGGGATGCTCCTGGAGGAATGCAAATTCCACCAATGTACAATTCTGGTGTCACAACACCTCTTTATGACAGCCTTCGAAACCCGGACCACTTGCCACCGTCGGTTGTCGATCTAGAATGGTGCTACAGCGATGAAAATGTAAAGCCGGAAGATCAAATCAAATACAATCTTGCCATAATGTACAACCAAATGATTAGACAATCAAAGACTCAAATTGATTTCTTCGGAAATCCTTTTAGGGCCGGTGATGATCCCCCCACGCTCAATGCCGCCGGTCAAATTGAACTAACTCCTCATAATCACATGCATTCTTGGACCGGAACCGCAGTGGACACTTACAATCCAATCGACATGGGTGTCTTCTACTCTGCCGCTCGAGACCCAATTTTCTATGCTCACCATTCAAATATTGATCGACTGTGGACCATATGGCTGAATCAACTCAAGGGAACCAATATTACAGACCCGGATTGGTTAAATGCCTACTTCATATTCTACAATGAGGAGGCAAAACCTGTAAGAGTGAGAATTCAAGATTGTCTCGATACCACAAGACTTGGATATACATATGAAGACGTGCCCATTCCATGGCTAGATGCCAATGCAAAGCCAAAACCTCGGACAAAGGCAAAAATCTTGCCTTCTGCACCCGACCCTGCTCAGGTTCTTCCAATAACATTGGACAAACCCGTAAACGTGATTGTCAAACGACCAAAGAAGTCGGGAAGTAGATCGTCAGAGGAGATACTCGTTATTGAGGGAATAGAATACGATAAAAGGAACTTTGTTAAATTCAATGTGTACATCAATGAAGACGACGTGAATGCTTGTCATCCAGACAATACTGAGTTTTTGGGAAGTTTCAGCAATTTGCCCCATGGACACCGGATGACTGTGAAAACAAATAGACAATTTAGGATTTCTGAAGTGTTGGAAGAATTAGGAGCTCGGGATTATGACAGGGTACTTGTGACATTGGTCCCAAAGAGTAATCCTGTAAAAATAAATGGTATCAAGATTAAGTTTGATCCCTAGCAAGTTGCTACAAAAGATTTAATGGTACTTGGTGTGGAAGCTGTTTAATTAGTTAGTAGATTGATTACCAGTTGGTTTTGTTGGCGTGAGCTGTCAATGATTGGAGAAATTGAAGGAAATTGTTTAGAATCCCTTCCTTTATGGGTCAACCATTAGAATAGGCGTAATTTATTTATAGCCTAGATTAGCTTCTTCTTTTTTTTTTTTTTTCCTTTTTTCACCCTTATATAACCATATTCATCTCTGTACAAATATATGAAAATATATGAGCAATACATTCTGATATGGTATCAGAGCCTGTCCTAGGATTTTACTCCACCCTAAACACTGATCTACAGCCATGGTGAACCCCAACGAATGTGGTACAAACTGGCGGCATGATGAACCCAACTGATGTTGTACAAACTAGTGACAATTCCACAGATTCTATCCTAGAAGAGTTGACGACAAGAATGATTGAAGTCTTGACCAAAAATCAAACCCAAACCCACCTGCCGACCTATGATGTTTCCGCTGCACAAATCGGCATTAAGTTGGATGGCACCAACTATGCCCTCTGGTCCCAAGTTGTTGAGATGTATATCTCGGGCAAAGACAAATTGGGATATATCAATGGTGATTTTCAGCAACCTGAACCTACAGATCCGACTTTCCGACGATGGCGAACTGAGAATGCAATTGTCAAAGGGTGGTTGATCAATTCTATGGACCCGACCTTGATCAGTAATTTCATTTGCTTCTCAACTGCAAAACTGGTATGGGATTCTATTGCTACTACTTATTATGATGGAACTGATACTTCACAAGTATATGATCTAAAAAGACGGGTGAATAAAATGCGACAAGCCGGAGGATCCATTGAAAAATATTACAATGATCTTCAAGGCTTGTGGAGAGAAATTGATTTTCGGCGTCCTAACCCGATGAAATGTGCTACTAATATACAAAAATATAATACAATCATACAAGAAGACAGAGTCTATATTTTCCTTGATGGATTGGACGATCGACTGGACAAGATTCGAAGTGATGTGCTACAGACACGTCTTTTCCCTACCATAGAACAGGCATATGCTCATGTTCGACGGGAGGAGATCCGGCAGGCGGTGATGCTCACCGGTACAGACACGACTGGAGCTGTTATGGCATCAAAAGGAGTCAAGATAGGACAACAACAACCATCTTTTCTTCAGTTATCCAAAAATGGCTCTACAGGTGTGGGAAACTGAACACCAAAGCCAAGGTTCAATCTGAAGGAGGAGGCTGTACTCATTGTGGGAGCATGAAACATACCCGTGAAACTTGTTTCAAGTTACATGGGTACCCAGATTGGTGGAATGAGTACAAGGCCCGGAAAAATCATGATGCTGCCTCTAATGAAGGGTCTGGTAGGGCTGCCCTGGTAACTGCAACTCCTTAGTTGTCCCTTACCTCACAAATATGGTCTTCAAGTGATGAAACTCATCTCAATGATCAAGGTAACTGTGGTTATGCCCTACTTAATTCTATCCAGAATGGTGACAATGGCTGGATAATTGACTCCGGGGCCACAGATCATATGACATTCAATTCAGAAGATTTTATTGAAGTTACCCAACCAAGACGAACTGATATTGCGAATGCTAATGGGGTTACATATCCAGTTACAGGGGCTGGAACTGTTGCCTTATCACCATCTATTTCTTTATCTAATACTTTATTAGTTCCATCCCTCTCAAATAAATTGATGTCTGTAGGACAAGTTACTGAGGAACTAAACTGTGTTGCACTAATGTATCCTACTTTTTGTCTTCTTCAGGATATTCTCACCAAGGAGATCATTGGGCGTGGTACTAAGAAGGGGGGTTATATTACATGGATGATTTTAGCTCTGGTCAGGCTCATCATATGCACCACGCAAGCATTAAGGAAAGACAGATTTGGCTATGGCATCGACGCTTGGGGCATCCGTCATTTACCTATATGAAATACTTGTTTCCAGATTTATTTTCCAAATTACCCGACTCTGGCTTTAAATGTGATACTTGCATTCTAGCCAAAAGTCATCGTGTGTCTTATTCTACAAGTTTGAATAAAAGTGATATTCATTTTGCTTTAATTCATTCAGATGTTTGGGGACCTTCTCCAATTACCACCTCTTCTGGCATTCGCTGGTTTGTGACATTTATAGATGATTGTACCCGTATGACTTGGCTATATCTGTTGAAACATAAGGATGATGTGTTTAGTGTGTTTCAATCTTTTCATACAATGATTCAAAATCAATTTTCAGCTAAAATTCAGATCCTTTGCTCTGACAATGGTGGTGAATATGTCAATAAGAAATTTCAGGATTACTTTGCAACCCATGGCCTTCTTCATGAAACGTCATGTGCTCAAACATCCCAACAAAATGGAGTTGCCGAAAGGAAGAATCGGCTTATCCTAGAAACAGCCCGTGCTCTCTTGCTTGGGTCACATGTGCTGAATAGATATTGGGATGATGCTATTGCCACGACAGTATATCTATTAAATCGTATGCCTTCGAAAGTACTGCAATTCAAGACCCCATTGCAGGTTCTTTCTGAACATGTTTCCTTGCCTACTATTTTGCTACTTCCACCACAGATCTTTGGTTGTGTCGCTTTCGTCCATCTCCATAAAAATCAACGTACCAAGTTTGATCTGTGTGCTGTTCGATGTATTTTTGTGGGGTATGCTACACACAAAAAGGGATATCGTTGCTACCACCCTACCACCAAGCGTACCTACGTCACTATGGATGTTACTTTCTTAGAATCAGAAACCTTTTTCCCTTCATCGGTATCCACTTCATCTCTTCAGGGGGAGATACAAGATGAAGAGCTGAATTGGTGGACTTGGCAAGGTTTTGAAGACAACCCAGTACAGATGAGTGACGATAATGAGGCAGTAGTTAGTGAAGAAAGGAGAGATAATCATAATATCATTCAGGAAGCTGCATCTGAGTCATCTAAACCTGGAAATGAAGAACCCCACTTCTCAGTACCCGAAGACCCTTCTCCTGAGAATACTCCTGAGGTAAGCTCTCCCAGCACACCTATTAATGACTCAGATAACTCTATTGGTTATACTTTACCTTTCAGACACAATCGTGGCAAGCCACCACATCGATACTCTCCAGATTCTGAGGAAAGAAGATCAAGTTACCCGATTGCCAATTACGTGTCTACTCAGAGATTACCAGAACCGATCAAGGAGTTTGTGCATAGGCTGTCCTCACATCATGTCCCCAGCACAGTACAAGAAGCCTTATCAGATCCAAAGTGGTCTCAAGCCATAAAAGAAGAAATGGAAGCTTTGGAGAAGAGTAAAACATGGGCTCTTGTCCCATTACCAAATGGAAAGAAGACCGTGGGGTGTAAATGGGTTTTCTCCATTAAACACAAGGCAGATGGATCCATTGAACGATACAAGGCGAGACTTGTGGCAAAGGGATATACACAAAAATACTGCATAGACTACCAAGAAACTTTCTCACCTGTGGCAAAGCTGAAAACGGTCAGAGTCTTGTTATCCCTTGCAGCAAATTTGAACTGGCCGTTACATCAGTTTGACGTAAAGAATGCATTTCTTCATGGTGATTTAAAGAAGGAAGTTTACATGGATATTCCACTAGGATACACGACATCTTCAAAGGTTAAGGTTGTGTGTAAGTTACAAAAGGCACTCTACGGACTAAAACAATCACCTCGTGCATGGTTTGGTCGATTTAGTTTGGCTATGAGAAAGTATGGTTTTACCCAAAGCAATTCAGACCATACTCTATTCTTGAAACACTGACTAGAAAAGGTAACAGCTCTAATTATATATGTAGATGACATGATCATTACAGGAGATGACATCGAAGAGATCTCTAGACTTCAAGGGCAACTGGCAACTGAATTTGAAATGAAGAACCTTGGAGGGCTCAAATATTTTTTGGGAATTGAGGTAACTAGATCGAAACAAGGTATATTTCTTTCTCAAAGGAAATATGTGTTAGATTTGTTGTCTGAAGTGGGACTACTAGACTATAAACCAGCTGACACCCCAATTGTTCAGAATCATAGACTTGGAAAGTATTCAGATCATGTGCCAACAAATAAAGAGAGATATCAAATATTAGTGGGTAAGCTAATCTATTTATCTCATACTCGCCCAGATATAGCGTATGCTGTAAGCGTAGTGAGTCAATTTATGCATTGTCCTAGTGAAGATCATATGGATGCAGTAATTCGGATTCTTCGCTACCTAAAGTCCTCTCCTGGAAAAAGGCTTATGTTCTCAAAAAATAATCATCTAAAGATTGAGGGTCATACAGATGCAGATTGGGCAGGAAATATTTCTGACAGGAAATCCACATCAGGCTACTTTACTTTCGTAGGAGGAAATCTTGTTACATGGAGAAGCAAGATGCAAAAGGTGGTGGCATTATCCAGTGCTGAAGCTGAGTTCAGAGGAATTGTCAAGGCATCTGTGAACTCATTTGGCTTAAAAGGTTGCTAACTGAGATTGGCGTTGCTCCTAGTTCCGAAATGGACCTGTTTTGTGACAACAAAGCAGCCATTGATATTGCCCATAATCCAGTCCAACATGACCGTACTAAACATGTGGAAGTGGATAGAAATTTCATCAAACAAAATCTCGAAGAAAAGATAATTCGATTTCCATTTGTTCGGTCTGAAGATCAATTGGTAGACATTCTTACAAAGGCTATCTCCGGCAAAGTCTTCTACAGCTCACTTGACAAGTTGCGCATGAAAGATATATATGCATCAACTTGAGGGGGAGTGTTGGCGTGAGCTGTCAATGATTGGAGAAATTGAAGGAAATTGTTTAGAATCCCTTCCTTTAAAGGTCAACCATTAGAATAGGCGTAATTTATTTATAGCCTAGATTAGCTTCTTCTTTTTTTTTTTTTTTTTTTCACCCTTATATAACCATATTCATCTCTGTACAAATATATGAGCAATACATTCTGATAGGTTTTACAGTATTAACAGCTTTTTGTTGAGAGTTAGTTGAGATCTAACTGTTACGATAAATCAAGAGGCACGTGGTTGGCTCTAATTTTATAAATAGGGTCTTTATATCTTGTACAGAGCATAGTGAAAGTTACATAAAGTGTTGATACTCGTTATCTAGGAAAGCACGGGGAAAACTCATATCTGTATAGAGGGCTTATTGAAATTAAGAGAGAATTTTGAGTGTGTAACTTCTGCTTACATAGTGAATTTGACTGGGACATTGTTCCGTTCTTGAATATTTCAAATCTTGATCTGATTCCTGTGTTCTTCCTTCTTTCAATTATGTACCAGTTCTTGTTTGTGTTTGTTGTTGGAATCGAACCCTGGTTGGTCTTTAAAGGTGCTGCCATAATTGTGCAAAAGCGTGTTTGTGGCAATGCGACTTTGTTATATATATTGGACGGCTGGATGGTTAACACGTGCTTTTATTTGGGCTGTTGATTAATGGATCCAAAAGCTTCTTTACTTACTTGAATGGGTTGCTAGGGTTCATTCATTCGATTCACTTGGCTTTTCGTCTGTTGGTTTTTGAAGAGAGAGAAAACGAGAGAAAAGGAGAAGGGGGCTAGGGTTTGGCTTTCCCAACCTTGTAGATTCGCACTCGAAATTACTGTTTTTTGTATGGCGATTGTAGTAAATACACTTTGTGGTTTTAAGTTATAGTATTCTTTGTGAATACTGTGAGGGAACTTTGTGTTTTTTCTCTCTGTGTTGCTGGTTATGATTTGTGTTCGAGGAGAGTCTGTGTTATATTCTTGGTGAATCATTGCGGATCTGTGGTTGAACTTGAGAGATAAGTATTCGATTCCATCTCTCTGAACATTTGTAACCCTTTTGTTGCCATTTTTGGCTAGTTAGTGCAACCAAGCGTTATCCAAGAAATTGGATGCTCAACGGGGGATGTAGGCGTTGGATGTGGTCGCCGAACCTCCGGGACTTAGGCCGAAATAAATCTTTGTGTTCTTCTTTTATTTCTGCAATTTACTTTCAGTTTGATTGAGTTATTATTGTTTCCAAATCTTATTGTGTGTGGTCTGGACCTTACATTTGTCAATCTTTAACAAGTTGGTATTAGAGCCTGATTGTACTCGAGCTTCATAAATCAAATATTCTTCAAGGTTCGTGATCGAGTGTCTCTATAAGAAAGTGTTGAACCGACTTGTTGGCCAGAAGTTCGACTCAACATGTCTTCTTCAAAGTTTGAAATTGAAAGGTTCATTGGGAAAGGCGATTTCAGTTTATGGCAGGTTAAGATGAAGGCAAGCTTAGAAAATCTTGGATTGGATAAAGCTCTCAAGACTGAATCTGAGATGTCTAAAAAACTCATGTGTGCCAAGAAGGTAGAGGTATTAAAGAAAGCTAAGAACACTATTTTTCTAAGCCTAAGTAATCAAATACTCATAAAAGTGATTAATGAAAAGACAGTGGCTAAGATGTGGAGCAAATCGGAACAACTCTACATGACTAAGACTCTACCTAATAGAATCTACAAGATACAAAATTTTTGCAGCTTTAGAATGGATGATACGAAACGCATTAATGAAAATGTAGATGAGCTTTCCAAGCTGGTTGCAAATCTTGAAAGTCTTAACATCGAGATAGAAGAAGAAGATCAAGCCATCTTCTTATTGAACTCTCTGTCAAAGCCTTATAAGCATCCGTTATCCAAGAAATTGGAGAGAACGGGGGATGTAGGCGTTGGATGTGGTCGCCGAACTCTCTTAGGCCGAAATAAATCTTTGTGTTCTTCTTTTATACGCAAAGAAGAGTTATTATTGTTTCTAACTTTTAGATGAGGTCGTAAGTGCAGCTTACTCTAAAGAACTGGACTTGAAAGCCAATTGTAAAGGGACGAGAACAAACTCTAATGGAAAAGGTCTCAATGTTAGGGAGAGGTCTGATAAGAAATGAAATCAAGGAAATAAAGGCAAGAGTAAATCAAGATCAAAATTGAGGCCAAGAAAGGCTTGCTGGTCTTGTGGTGGAGAGAAGTAATCATTTTCTCAAAAGAAATTGTCCTCCAGAAAAGAACGGTCAAAACAGCAACAACTCCCATGATACTCAGAACTCATCTAACACAGCAACATCTAGTTCTAATGGACTCGATTTTGCAGATATCTTATCAATCTCTAACAGTGATTCTAAGGAAGATTGGGTGTTAGATATTGGTTGTACTTTCCACTTGACACCCGGAAATGAGTGGGTCTTCAACTACAGGGAAATTGATGGTGGAAAAGTGCAAATGGGAAAGTCTCAATGTTAGGGAGAGGTCTGATAAGAAATGAAATCAAGGAAATAAAGGCAAGAGTAAATCAAGATCAAAATTGAGGCCAAGAAAGGTTTGCTGGTCTTGTGGTGGAGAGAAGGACATTTCAAAAGAAATTGTCCTCCAGAAAAGAACGGTCAAAACAGCAACAACTCCCATGATACTCAGAACTCATCTAACACAGCAACATCTAGTTCTAATGGACTCGATTTTGCAGATATCTTATCAATCTCTAACAGTGATTCTAAGGAAGATTGGGTGTTAGATATTGGTTGTACTTTCCACTTGACACCCGGAAATGAGTGGGTCTTCAACTACAGGGAAATTGATGGTGGAAAAGTGCAAATGGGAAACAATGGCTCATGTGATGTAACTAGGATTGGTTCTATCAAACTGAAAATGTGGTATGGTACCATTAAGATCTTGGAGGAAGTTAGGCATATGCCAGATCTTAGAAGAAACCTGTTATTACTAGGAACATTGGATAAGAAAGGTTGTTTATACAAATGTCAAGATCAGGGACGGATCCAAGATTGGATCTGAGACCGGGCTAATACGCGAAAATAAAAATTTGTTTACATAATTTTTTTTTTTTTTTTTTTTTTTTTTTTTTGCCTTAATGGGCTGGGGAAGGGATTGGGCTATAGCCCTGCCCTGCCCAAAGCCCCCCCAGCATCCGTCCATGGTCAAGATGGAGTTTTGAAAGTAATGAAAGATTCTTTGATAATCTTGAAAGAAATTCTGCAGCAAGGCCTATACATCATGCAAGAGTCGGTGGTAAACGAACAAACAGCAGTTATAGATCTGGTTATAGATAATACTGAACTATGGCATCGAAGGTTAGCTCATATGACCCTAAAAGGGCTGCAAGAATTGCAAAAACAATGTCTACTCGAGAAGAACCAAATCAAAGAACTGGAGTTTTGTGAACACTTTGTATTGGGGACGGCTCATAGACTCAAGTTTACAAGTGCAACTCATCAAACCAAACGAACTATGGACTATATTCATTCACATCTCCGAGGATCACCACACTACACCAAAAAAAGGCTTTTGCAGCGGTGAAAAACTGCTGCAAAAGGTCATTTGCAATACTTTAGCATGTGTTACAAGGTCGATGTTACTGTTGAGGGAAGAGATACAACAAAATTTATTCATCGTTGCAAAAGGCCATGTTTTGCAACGTTTTTTAGATGTCGCCGTTAACGTTTTTGCAACTTTTTTAAGCATTGCCATTAAACTTTTTTGTAACTTTTTCCAGCGTTGCCGTTATTGTTTTTGCAATGTTTTTCCAGCATTATCTTCTCTTCTCCTTTGGTTTTGGCAACATTTTGCAAACGTTGTCATTGGTCATTTTTATATTTTTTAAAATTAATTCGCATTTTTTATATATACTTACTATACTACTGAAAATCCTGTTCTTTGATCCAACAATTCGAATAATAAGCTAACAATTCGCATAATAAATTTGTAAAATGTTCAACACATTCTCTTTTCCAAAATATAATTAGGAGACCGCAAAACATGTACCACCAAAATATAATTAGGAATCTGCAAATTATGAAACTTAAACTCGAAACTGACGGATGTTCCTTGGTCAATTTCTTTTGACATTTGTTTGTGACCCACTTGATGCCCATTGATAAGCCATTCTCGACCTTTTTAGCACCTAAAATGGCTGCTGCTTTGGCTTTACCAAGTCCTGCAGTGGAGACTGCATTTTTGAAATGTTGCTACCATGAAAGGTGATTGCTATATTTTGGAGATAATTATTTATTAACCATAAGCAACCGTGCGAGGCAAATTCGCCTTAAAAGCAAGGTATCAAACTCTTGACTTTATCTACAATTTTCTTAATTCTACATTTTGCCTTTTCAACTGTTTTACATACATTTGATGTGCAAGGTAATTTAGTATTAGTGCGAATATAATTATCTAGCCTAACAATTTTAATCTGAAAGTAGTATTTAATTTTCCATTTTCAGAACAATCAGAACAACTAAAAATTCTCGAAACTAAGAATGAAAAATGTATATGTGAAAATTTGAGACGTTTAAAGAGACGAGTTGGGTTAATCTTGCATTTATATGTGAAAATTCGTAAGTGCGTTAAAAATTTGATGACACGAGAAGCTGGATATATGGATTAACACACACGACGAGTCGGACAAAGCAATGCACAACTCTTAAACTATCTAATCTATCATTTAAATCCTTTATGCACATGCAATGAGTAGCACTTCAAAAATATTCTAGAAACATCAAATTGTCACATTATCATTTATATATAGTCAAGTATAATTATCTTCTACCCTCTTGAGCTCCCTCGAGCACTCAGAATGTCGCACTCGCAATACTATAGTCTTTAAGAATAAGATATTAGTATATCAAGAAAATGCCAGATTGACATTGACTCGTTTTATTGTTGAGACCAAGAGAGAAATAAGTCGCCGTAGCAATACATTCAAAGATGGCATGGCAGTTTTATCAAGTTCCAATGGCATGTTCGGTGGCATGGAAACTACAACACTCTGACAAAATTAAGGAAGAAAATGAAACTAAAATCTTGTTTATACTACATACAATATAGCAACATGCAAAAGAAGTACAAAGAAATGACAAAAGGCAGATAATAGAGAAGGCTCGTTTGGTGGGGGCAGAACTTGTAGAAGAGATTCTTGAGGAAGCTATCTTGGTTAGTTTCCTCTAAAAACTCTTCCAACCATACAAGGCACTTTGGAAAAATTATCCAAACAGATCCCAAAACAGCTTCTTAGTTTTCAAAAGCCTCACCAAAGGGGCCAGAATAACAAGTTTGAAAGGGAAATATGTAACATATGAAAATTTTAATCATAAAATTACCAGAAATCGACTCCAAACTCTTATAGTTAGGTGGTGGTTTTGGGAAAGATTCAGACACGTCAAGGATGCAAGATCTTTGATATTCTTCACGTCAGCATCAGTTAATCCTCCACCACAAATTTCAAGGGACTGCAAGTTCTTGAAAGCTACAATAAAAGAAAGAAAGAAAGGAAAAAGATGCAGTTAAAATATATTAAAAAAATGGAAACTTAATCATATTAACTTACTGTTCACATAAAAAAACCATTCACGACATGCGCAAAAGAAAAAAAAAGCTTTTCAAGAACACTGTTATAGCCCCAAGAATCCCATAACTCCTTTTTCACTTCTTAATGCACGGAGCCAGAAATATAACTTGGAGTAATCCGCAAATTGGAACAGAAAATACCGTAAATGGTGGACTAAACAATGCACTTATAGAAATAACCAAGTAACAGCGTTGGTTTCTCAGCATACATCGCAGATAACTTGTTCCAGAATCAGTAATGCGAGCTCCAAAAAGATCCAAATGACTTAATCCAGTCAAACCTGCGCAGTAAGAGAATCAGCAAATCCTGAAGAAATAATTGATCACAAAGCCTAAAACGTTATTGCAACACAATGGCAACAATTGATCACTAGGCCTCAAAAGCTATTCTTGTAAAACCATTGCTTCTTCATAAAACAAGATGCAAATCATGAAATTGGAGAAATACTGCTTGTGGACTAAAGCAACATTACTGAAAAATGAACAAAAAATTGGGTTATAACTCATTAAAAAAAATACAGTGAAAATCCTCAAAGCAGAAATATTAATTTTTCTTTTTGACATATACACGTGTGAACGTGTGTATATAGAGAGAAGGGGCTTGTACCTTGAATGCATGAGGAGAGAGTACGGATCGGAGGATTTTACTGTAGAAAGATTCCACCCACCTCGGCCTTCTTTTACCAGAGCTAATGAAGAGTTGCTGACTTGCTTTCATAATACACCCACCGGGGTTGCATCCCCAGTCTAGGTGGCATTAGATGATATATTAATTGAAAGGTGAAATTATATTAGTCATTTAATTTCATTTATCATTTAATGTCATATAAGCGTCATCTAGACGAGGTTGCAATTTCAATAGGGCTAAATAACATTACTCTATACACAATGCGCGAGAGAGAGAGAGAGAGTCTCTTGCAATTCGAGGCGGTGTTGTCTGTAAAATGATTATTCTAACTTTGTGTAAGGAGAAATTACGAGAGTGGGGATAACGTCGTATTGTGAGTTTTTCCTCATGCGGTTGCTGGTGGTTTGCTCAACCGTGGTCGATTTGTTTTGTTTTCTTTTGTTCTCATTATCGTATTTTTCATTTCAGTTTGTACGATGTGATTTTTTCCGAACATATTTTCTACACCATAATAACAAAATGTTTAGAGGAATTCTTTGAAACAGGACTATTTGTGGTAATTAATAGAACGTTAGGAATAAAATTGTGATGAAAAACGGATTTTGAGCAAAAATTGGGAACGGCCTCCATGTACATATTCATAATTTTTATTCATTTATTATATACACATTTGATTAGATTCATTAATATTTCTCTTTTTTGAATGATTCATAAATTTGTCATATGAAAATATGAATTTATCCTACATAAAATTCACGGGAGGTTTAGCAAACGAGCATAGGGATAACATTTTTATTCCCTAGCCAAACGTGCTATATTCATGATAACGTTGTTAATTGTGAAATTTTTGTCTGATCAATGAAATTTAGGCTATGTTTGATTGACAAAGATGGAAATGAATTGAAAATTTATGTAAGTTGGAAAAGATTTTCTCAAGTATCTCATAGGAATAAGTTTTCCATGAAATTTACCAAAAATATGCTTAAAATAATTGTACCTTGAAATTCGAATTCCATTTTCACTTTCATATCAAACAACAAAGATGAAAAATGAATTCATCGAATGTAATATTTTTCATGTAAAATATTGTTATCAAACGAATCCTTATAGGAAAATGATCAGACATTTCATTAAATGAATGTAACAATCGGTGTACGTGCACGTGGAATGCCCGATAAAGAATCAATGCTGCTTGAATAAGGGCCCAGGATTTCCAGGCGGGACACGTGAAAGTGGCTTTACCCCTTGAATAAATAGTATATTTTGTTTGTCTGTGAATGAATCTAAAATTTAAAACGGAATTAAACTCGGTATACAAGGTGATTTTACAGGGGTCTCACTGTAGCACGGGTCCCCCATGAATAATTTTGATGTTGAACAGGTTCTCCACGAGTCTAAGTGCTTCAAATTCACAGAGATTTCCAAAAAATATTGAAACAACGCAAGAAAATGTTGTTACACAATGAAAATATAAGTAATTACATCAATTTAAGAATTTATTATGTATAATACTTTGACATATTCAACTCTTCTTTAACTCTTAAGTTTGGGTTAGTGGTGATGGCTGATCGCAACTGGTGGGGCTAGAGGTAGATGTGATGGGAATGAAGAATGTGAATGGGTGATTTTCTTTTCTTGTTTTAATTTTTTTTTATATTAAAATTTGGAGGACCATAATGAATAAAGTACGTTTCACTCAGTGTTTTTAATAATTGAAAATTTTCAGATTGTAATTAGGATATGTATAGTAGCTTACATTTTAGGCTTCAATTTTCAAACTTTTTAAATTTTTTCTAACATGAAATGATTTCATCTTGAAAATCATTCATATTCTTGAGTTGTGTAGTGAAAGTTGAAAAAAGAGAGGTAGGATTCATTTAGTGGATAATATAAGTATCATTATTTAATATATTTGATAAGAACCACGTTATATGAGTCCTCATTATAATTAATACCGCTATTTTATTAAATTTGATTAGAATCATGGGTCAAATTGAATTTAGTAAAATATTTTTTTGAAAGAGATGCAACTTTGCTAAATTCAAAGAACTTTGATACAAGAGTTATTCATGATGTCTCCTATATTCTAGTCTAAGTGTCCGTTTCATTGAAATAATGAAATTTGGATATAAATAAAACGAATTGTAGGAAATTGAATTGTTTAAAAATTGTTTTACTGAAAATTGTCAATTAACTGTGTTTGATTGGTATAATTGAAATTTTTTTATCTTTTGATATTCGTTTGGCTTTGTTTTTATGAAAATTGTCAATTAAATGGATAATTTTTTGTACAATTAAGGATAGAATTTATTTGGATTGAAAAATATAAAAAAAAAATTAAAAAAAAAAAAATTGAAAAATCGAAATTCATTCGTTTGGGTTTGTTTTTCCTGCAAATTGTCAATTAAATGAATTTTTTTTTTGTACAATTAGGGATAAAATTTGTTTGGATTCCCAAAAAAAAACGTGGAAAACTAAAAACCACAAAAATCAAAGGAAAACAAAATTCCTTAAAAACTGGAAAAGAGGGTCACGTGAGGGAGTGGGAGGAAAACTAATTTCATGGAAAATTTTGGTTATCAAATACCATTAAAGATGGAAAATAAAAAGATCCATGTAGTGAGTCCTCATTATAATTAATATCGCTATTTTATTATATTTGATAAGAATCACGGGTTAAATTGAATCTATAGTAAAATATTTATTGAAAGAGATCAATTTTGCTAAATTCAAAGAAATTCGATACAAGAGTTATTCATGATATCTTCTAGAAAGTATAATAGTCTAATTGAAAATGTGTAATTCATACCATCTTTAATTATTTTTTCATTGTTAAATGTTTTTTTCTAACCTAAAATGACTTCATCTTGAAAATCATTTCTCTTCAATGAGTAAAACATTGTGAGACTCACGTGTGTAATTGACGACTGTTTGTATGTGATTCGTGAACTAGGGACTCCAGTGCAATTAAAATAATAGTTGAAGAGGTAAATGCCAAAAAATAGAATGAGGACTCATTTTACAACTAAGTGGATAGAATGAACACTAGTGCTGCAATTTTCCTCTTTCGGCTAAAAAATAGCCGCCATTGTTTTGTTTGTACTTTGTGAGTGCACATAGAATCAAATGTAAATTCTCGTGAGTAGGCATATCAATAATAATAATAATAATAATAGAATCAAACAAGAATTACGCAGAATATAGTGGAAAAAAACGTGGAAAAAATAGTGAGCGAGCATGTAAATAAATAATAATATAAAATTTTGAAAATTAAGATATGGAATAATAAAACATATTGAAAGAGACTACAATTTTGATCAAAGAATTTCGACAAGAGTAATTCATGATGTCTCCTAGAAAGTATAACAGTCAAATTGAAAGTGTGTAATTCTTACCATTTTATATTAAAGTCGTGCTCAAATCCAACTATAAAGGTGCTTTTCTTGATTAATATATTGCCACTATAAAATATAAAAGGATAACTTGCATATATAGTACTCAATCTTTGCTCAAATTTAAAATTTTGTCCCCAATCTTTTTTTATCTAAATCTTGTCCCCGATCTTTTTTTATTATCTAATCTTGTCCTAAACCTTCAATTAATTAGCATAAGATGGACAAGAGGTCACGAAGGTGACGGTGGATGGTAGTCAATGGCTGGAGGTTTTTGGGTTGGGTTGGGTTGGATTGGATTGGGTTGGGTTGACTTGTGGAATTGGGACGGGGTGAGTTGAAGAAGACAATGTTATTCTTTTTATTATTACTGGTGAGATGCACGAGACATAGTGTAGTTGACTATATAATAGCGTAGACATAAAAAAAAAAAAAAAATTGCGTTAAGCATTTGTTGGCACATATCTTGAAGAATCAACAAGAGTCATTAATTACTAATGAATAAATTTAACTATAATGTTAGGAAAACAGATGGTACCTTTCAAATTGCAGTTGAAGTTCAAAACATGTCGCCACCAACTAAATTAGAGTACAAAAAAGGCTTGATTGGATGAAGTGATATGAAAGAATAGAAGGAAAAATGTTTTAAGAAATTTAAATCTCAAAATGGTTATTGTTTCTCATATGATAGCAAACAACAAAGAGTGTAGGTTGTATGAGAACTGGAATATGCATTTTTCATCTGGGTTCTTTATCCTTCGAAAATATGTCAAGATCTAAATACTAATTGCTAACGGTAGGTATGCCCTAAAATTATTTCGATTAAAGGAAATTGACAACTTTTCAAGATTTCACTTTGATGATAATACCTTAGACACTGAAATAAAGTTTCTGCAGTAGAAGTCTCTTGCATTGCTTCCATGGGCGGCCATTTGCGCAGCATTTCTATTCATCAAGACGTTCTGTATATTTAGGAAGTAGAGTTTTTCAATTATAAATCTCAAAAGATCATATCAAAAGAAATAAATGTATCAAATATATAGAGAAACATATAGTAAATCTAAGTCAACAAGAATGACATCCAGATGAATATTTCTTTCAATAAATAAAAATGGTCAGCATTGTTTCCACCATCTACATCATCACAATATAAATAAATGCTCATTTTGTTATAGGTTTAAGGTATACATAAACTTCTTACTTTCTTGAGTAAAGTTGGCGACAAGATAATATTTTTTCTTAAACATGAATTCAGCAATTGTTGATTTAATGAATTGACTGTATGTATAAATAAGAAATTATTATTAAAAGTGATGTTAAAGAAATTTTGACTGTCAAAATGAATAAAGATCAAGGTAACTAACAAAAGTTGTTTAACTTTTTCAGTTTCCTTCTTAATAATGACCAAAGTCAGACGTTTGTCTTTGAGATCATTATGGAAAAGTTTTGTCACATCAGGATTCGTCATTTGGTGGAAGCTATCATCATCTTCCAACTTTGAAGTATTTGCAAGTTCATCTAATATTTTGAACAAATGAGTAGTAAATACACTCTCTAAAATACTGCAACGATTTCAACAACAATAGAAGTCATACCACCAGGCTCTCTAAATAATTCAATACTATTTTTTTCTTCTACAGTCAAGATGCGTTCATCCTCCTCTGTCGTAGTGATATTATACAAAGTAAGGCCTATCATCTTGTTCACCCAATTAATTATAGCATCTCTACAACATAAATCATGAAGACGAACAATATGATCTAATGTAACATTCAATTCTAACAACATACGAACTCGTAAATTGAATACAATTTAAATAATTCATTCTACTTTAAAAAGTATTAGTCTCTAACATTCTATAGAACTGTTAGACGCAAAAACTAAACAAATAAGATTAAAATCAAAAAGTTACTACCATCAGAATGGGTAATCCAGTATTTCAAATTATGATTGCCATTTTTCTAACATTTAGTCCACCCTAAATTCATACCATAGTTCCATCCTTAAATGCACACAATCCAAATCAAATTATCCACGAAATAAAATCATGTTTATTCATTCATCTTCATGTATGAATGAGATGTGCGTCAGAAGAAAAGTACCAAAATATTTTAGTAATACAACGAGAAGAATGAGAACGAAATATCAAATGGAAGACGAAACTCCGTAACAAGAATGAAAAATGTGAGAGTTATTGATAAATAGAAGACAGTACGTTACTTGTCAAATAGAAAACGAAGACAAATGTATGACTATGAAAAAAATTGAATAATTTGAATTTCTAACACGTATTTCCCTTCTCACACGCAAAGAAAAGAAATGACAGTGAAGAAAATTGAATAATTTCAGACACTCATCACCCTTCTCAGTTCTCACACGCAAAGAAAAGAAGGGGAATGTCAGTAAATAATAATATAATATAATTTAATAATGACAGGTGCAAATAAGTCAAAGAAATGACAGTAAACAAAGAAAAAAAAGGGAAGAAAAGAAAAGAACACGGCTCGATAGTGGTGGCAAAAGAGCCTAGCGGTTCGTCGGCTCGAACGCTCGGCTCACAAAAAAAGGCCACCAGCGACTCGAACTCGTCAAAAAGACGAGCCCTAGCACAGGTTGTGCCCAACGAGTCGAGCTTGTGAGGCTCATGGGCTCGTAAAAAAACAAAAAAATTAACAAAAAGGCTGAAAACCTGAAAAATTGTCAAAAAATAAAAATTTCATGGGCTCAGCTCGGATCTGCTCGTGAACTCACGAGCTCGTCCACGAGAATGGGCCGAGCTTCTACAAGCCAAGCTGGCTAGGCTCATTGACACCGCTACAGCTCGGCTAATTGGTTGGCTTGAAAACGGCTCGACTTATGAATAGTAATTTCAAACTCTTTTTTTTATTTACGTAAGATAGGATATTATTTTTCCATTTCTTTTCAATTTCCTTTTTGTTAACTTAAAGTAATAGGTAAGAATGTCTTTTTTACACCACTTCAACAGAACGTATTGACATTTTCCATGAGAAGTTACTATTTGTGCTAATTAATTGAGCAAAGGTTGAGAATTGGGTGGTGAAATTGGGGTGGGGACCGTGGGGTGAGTTGAAGAAGACAAACATTTCTTTTTATTATTTATATTTCTTTTCTTTTTTCCCCCCTTTGTTTTCAATTTGCTTTTTGTTTATTTAAAATAATGGGTAAGAATGTCTTTTTACACCACTTCAACATAACATTTTGACATATTCGACGAGAAGTTACTAATTTTGTTAATTAATTGAGCAAAAGTTGTAATGTTATAAAACATGTGGTTAAAATTAAGTTTGATCCACTAAAAAAAAATTAACAAAGTTTTATCAAATAAGCACTTAACTTGTCCACAAAGAATTACAGGTGAATAAATACTTTATATTGTTTATCAACTATAAATGAAAGTAAAAGTTAATGGAATTCGATTGTTAAGCCCCTATTTGAAAACTATTGTTTTTAATTTTTTTTTTCTCATACTCATTTTCAACCACACATTATCACAATAAAATAATTTTCACGTAAATTCAAAATTGTTTCCTACTTTTTAAAGACACACATTCCAAAAATTTATTATTTAAAAACTCATTCTTCCCAAAAAAATGACTGCCAAACAAAAACTAAATATGTAGTTTATTTATATCTTTCACAACATCTAGTAATGAACTTGATTGAATTAACAGTGGAAAGATTGAAGACGAATTATATGGTTAGTTATCTCTTAATTGATGTAGCTCAAGCTATAAATTGACTTGTTACATGAACTCTAGCTTACGATACGTCATAGATATCATTTTTTCCTTGTTAATTACTTGATAAATTAAAAGAATCTTTTCTTGCATCGTCTTAAGTTTAGAAATAAGCATTTCAGTTTTATTATTCTCACTCACAAATTTTGTCCAAAAAGTAAAAGTTAACAATTGCTCGAAACTTTTAAAATTGTTCCGTTGGCCACCGAACTTCACTCCATCCAACTCCATCACTCATTCATTTAAAACCATTAACATACACGCCTACGTGGATGATGGAAAGTTGAGTTGGCCAGTTAAATACTTCCAAATATAAACTTAATCGCCAACTCAGCTCCAAATAAGCAAAATCAAACACGCCTTACAGAATATAATATAAATCACACTTTGATTTTTTTTAATAGAAGAAAATGCGTCTCTATCTCACCCGCGGGAGAAACAAACCAGAGAAAAGTGAAAGAAGGAAATCCCAAATCTACTCCAAGGGATATTTGAAACACTAAGCCCCAAATCAAGAATATCAATTACCCAACTGTTGGATGAATATGGATTTCAGCTGTTTTTGGTTTTTGAGGAAATATGTGGCAAGTATGGAGCTCTGGTTTTTGAGGAAATTATGCAAATCTGATTTCAAATGTGTGATCCTTATAGCTGTTCCATTATCCTTCTTTTGTATGTTAACGATTTTGAGGAAATTATGAAAATTACATGCAAGTATGGAAGCACATGGCAGGATGGAGCTGTACTGGTTTCACTTTTGATTTGTGGTCCTTTTAGATGTTCTAATTTTCCTTTTTTTGTATATTAACAATTTTGAGGAAATTATGGAAATGATGGCTCCACCTTCTACGGTACAATATTTTGTTATCAGTCAAATTGAAAGTGTGTAATTCGTACCATTTTATATTAAAGTCGTGCTCAAATCCAACTATAAAAGTACTTTTCTTGATTAATAGATTGCCACTATAAAATATAAAAGGATAACTTGCATATATAGTACTCAATCTTTGCTCAAATTTAAAATTTTGTCCCCAATCTTTTTTATCTAAATCTTGTCCCCGATCTTTTTTTATTATCTAATCTTGTCCTAAACCTTCAATTAATTAGCATAAGATGGACAAGAGGTCACGGAGGTGATGGTGGATGGTAGTCAATGGCTGGAGGTTTTTGGGTTGGGTTGGGTTGGGTTGGATTGGATTGGGTTATTGGAGCGGGGTGAGTTGAAGAAGACAATGTTATTCTTTTTATTATTACTGGTGAGATGCACGAGACATAGTGTAGTTGACTATATAATAGCGTAGACATAAAAAAATATTTGTGTCAAGCATTTGTTGGCACATATCTTGAAGAATCAAAAAGAGTCATTAATTACTAATGAATAAACTTAACTATAATTGATGTGATCCAGGATGCGCCGAAAACTATCAAGAACCCGAGGCATGTTGGAGGGAAAGTAGAGCCAAGTCGAGACTTCAAAGAGTTGATAAAAGTCATACATTTATATGTTCAAGCAACGGATTCTATAATATTGAAGACAACATGTCAAGGAACAAGTTTGATGTTGGGGTCGAAGGCCGAAAGGAGTTGGAAGGTGCTCGAATCAAGAAGCCGAACTCGGAGCCAAAATGAAGAACCATGCGGCCGCATGGTTCCCAGGCAATGCGACCGCATTCAATGGACAGAGAGCGTAGAAGAGGCAGGGTTTATTTCTATGCGACCGCATAGAAATACTCTATGCGGCCGCATAGAGTATTTTCGAGTTCAATTTTATATTTATCGCGAATTTCCATATGCCATTATATTTCTTATTTTGGCAAGTTTTATTATTTTTGGACTCTTGATATTTTGTGCTTTTAGGGTTTTCCATAGTTTCCATATAAATAGGAATTCTAATTCATTGTAAGTTAAGTTTTGAATGATAATAAAAGTTGAGTTTTCTCTCTAATGGATTTTTCATGAACTATGAACTTATCAAATATTTTGTGTTAATATTTGTGGCGTTCAAATCAGAACTTATCAAAGGATTGGACAACATTTGTGGCGTTCGCAAATCGGGGTTCTAGTTTCTGCACTTCAACGGGTTTAAGGTTAATATACCTTAAGTTCTTTAGTCGTGAGGCTCGGGTCAAGATCCTATCGTCTACAAACCTGAATTTGGGCTTTCTCGGTGTTTTCGAATTCATTCCGCGAGTTCCATGCGATTCCCCCAATATAGTCATCTCACTCTCTTGTTTTTCCCTTTCCACTTCACCCCTCACCTTACATTGGTCTGCATGAGACTGTGCTAGTGTCAAACCCACCAGAGTGATGTGTTTCTCATCCTGAAGAAACCTATACGTATTCCTCCCCATATCATACACTGTCTTCCTCCCATGTCTCAAAGGTTTTCCAAACAAAATATGAAAGGATTTTAATGGGACTACATCACACCACACATTATCACTATATCCCCCAATGGTGACATTCACTAAAACCTGTTTGATCACATTTACCTTCCCACACTCCTTCAACAAAGTCAACCGATAAGGCCTAGGATGTTGTTTTAAAGGTAATACCAATTTTTTCACCATAGTGATACTGACCAAATTAAATATATGCTGCTTATCAATGGCCAAACTGCACACCGTATCACCCACAAAGCACCGAGTTTAAAAAACAAGTCCCCAATCAAAATTCATCCTTAATGTAGGCGTAATAAAAAAAAAAACTCAAGAAAAGAATTGGATGAGTGAGAATTTAATTCAAGAAAGTGGTTCTTGAATTTAGATTGGATTGAACACAATGGATTTTGGAATAAGGATAGATGATAGAATATTGGACAATTTCCAAGAAGTTAAAAAAAAAAAAAATTTTTTTTTAAATTCCGACGTGAACAGTACGGACGTGAACAATATTTTTTTTTTTTTTTTTTACAAAACTCGAAAATTTGACTACGAGAAATACAAAGAAAACGGAAGTTGATTTGGACTCAAATTGAGCACAAAAACAACTTTTGACTCTTTTTTTTGAAGTTTTTGGATCTAAGACAAAATATTTACTGGACACATGAACACGAAGAACACAAAAAGACTCAAAACAAAAATAAAATAAAATAAACGATATAACCTGAATCTAGAACCAGCTCTGATACCACTTGATGAGATTCTGGTTGGGGGAATCGCATGGAACTCGCGGAATGGATTCGAAAACGCCGGGAAAACCTAAATTCAGGTTTGTAGACGATAGGATCTTGACCCGAGCCTCACGACTCAAGAACTTAAGGTACATTAACCTTAAACCCGTTGAAGTGTAGAAACTAGAACCCCGATTTGCGAACGCCACAAAGGTTGTCCAATCATTTGATAAGTTCTGATTTGAACGCCACAAATATTAACACAAAATATTTGATAAGTTCATATTTCATGGAAGATCCATTGGAGAGAAAACTCAACTTTTATTATCATTCAAAACTTAACTTACAATGAAATAGAATTCCTATTTATATGGAAACTATGGAAAACCCTAAAAGCACGAAATATCAAGAGTCCAAAAATAATAAAACTTGCCAAAATAAGAAATATAATGACATATGAAAATTCGCGAAAAATATAAAATTGAACTCGAAAATACTCTATGCGGCCACATAGAGTATTTCTATGCGGACGCATAGAAATAAACCCTGCCTCTTCTACGCTCTCTGTCCATTGAATGCGGTCGCATTGCCTGGGAACCATGCGGCCGCATGGTTCTTCATTTTGGCTCCGAGTTCGGCTTCTTGATTCGAGCACCTTCCAACTCCTTTCGGCCTTCGACCCCAGCATCAAACTTGTTCCTTGACATGTTGTCTTCAATATTATAGACTCCGTTGCTTGAACATATAAATGTATGACTTTTATCAACTCTTTGAAGTCTCGATTTGGCTCTACTCTCCCTCCAACATGCCTCGGGTTCTTGATAGTTTTCGGCGCATCCTGGATCACAAGTCGAGACTTCAAAGAGTTGATAAAAGTCATACATTTATATGTTCAAGCAACGGAGTCTATAATATTGAAGACAACATGTCAAGGAACAAGTTTGATGCTGGGGTCGAAGGCCGAAAGGAGTTGGAAGGTGCTCGAATCAAGAAGCCGAACTCGGAGCCAAAATGAAGAACCATGCGGCCGCATGGTTCCCAGGCAATGCGACCGCATTCAATGGACAGAGAGCGTAGAAGAGGCAGGGTTTATTTCTATGCGTCCGCATAGAAATACTCTATGTGGCCGCATAGAGTATTTTCGAGTTCAATTTTATATTTTTCGCGAATTTTCATATGTCATTATATTTCTTATTTTGGCAAGTTTTATTATTTTTGGACTCTTGATATTTCGTGCTTTTAGGGTTTTCCATAGTTTCCATATAAATAGGAATTCTATTTCATTGTAAGTTAAGTTTTGAATGATAATAAAAGTTGAGTTTTCTCTCTAATGGATCTTCCATGAACTATGAACTTATCAAATATTTTGTGTTAATATTTGTGGCGTTCAAATCAGAACTTATCAAAGGATTGGACAACCTTTGTGGCGTTCGCAAATCGGGGTTCTAGTTTCTGCACTTCAACGGGTTTAAGGTTAATATACCTTAAGTTCTTCAGTCGTGAGGCTCGGGTCAAGATCCTATCGTCTACAAACCTGAATTTGGGCTCTCCCGACGTTTTCGAATTCATTCCGCGAGTTCCATGCGATTCCCCCAACCGGGATCTCATCAATAATGTTAGGAAAACAGATGGTACCTTTTAAGTTGCAGTTGAAGTTCAAGACATGTCGCCTCCAAAAGGTACAAAAAATGCTTGATTGGATGAAGTGATATGAAAGAATAGAAGGAAAAATGTTTTAAGAAATTTAAATCTCAAAATGGGTATTGTTTCTCATATGATAGCAAACAACAGAGAGTGGAGGTTGTATGAGAACTGGAATATACATTTTTCATCTGGGTTCTTTATCCTACGAAAATATGTCAAGATCTAAATAGTACTTGCTAACGGTAGGTGTGCCCTAAAATTATTTCGATTAAAGGAAATTGACGACTTTTCAAAATTTCACTTTGAAGATAATACTTTAGACATTGAAATAAAGTTTTTGCAGTAGAAGTCTCTTGCATTGCTTCCATGGGCAGCCATTTGCGCAGCATTTCTATGCATCAAGACATTTGGTATATTTAGGAAGTAGAATTTTCCAATTATAAATCTCAGAAATTCATATCAAAAGAAGTAAATGTATCAAATATATAGAGAAACATATAGTAAATCTAAGTCAACAAGAATGACATCCAGATGAATATTTCTTGCAATAAATAAAAATGATCAGCATTGTTTCCACCATCTACATCATCACAATATAAATAAATGCTTATTTTGTTATAGGTTTAAGGTATGCATAAACTTCTTACTTTCTTGAGTAAAGTTGGTGATAAGATAATATTTTTTCTTAAACATGAATTCAGCAATTGTTGATTTAATGAACTGACTGTATGTATAAATAAGAAATTATTATTAAAAGTGATGTTACAGAAATTTTGACTGTCAAAATGAATAAAGACCAAGGTAACTAACAAAAGTAGTTAACTTTTTCAGTTTCCTTCTTAATAATGACCAAAGTCAGACGTTTGTCTTTGAGATCATTATGGAAAAGTTTTGTTATATCAGGACTCGTCATTTGGTGAAAACTATCATCATCTTCCAACTTTGAAGCATTTGCAAGTTCATCTAATATTTTGAACAAATGAGTAGTAAATACACTTTCTAAAATACTACAACAATTTCAACAACAATAGAAGTCATACCACCAGGCTCTCAAAATAATTCAATACTATTTTTTTCTTCTACAATCAATATGCATTCAGCCTCCTCTGTCGTAATGATATTATACAAAGCAGGGCCTATCATCTTATTCACCAAATTAATTATAGCACCTTTACAACATAAATCATGAAGACGAGCAATATGATCTAATGCAACATTCAATTCTAACAACATACAAACTCATAAATTGAATACAATTTAAATAATTTATTATACTTTAAAAAGTATTAGTCTCTAACATTCTATAGAACTGTTAGACGCAGAAACTAAACAAATAAGATTAAAATAAAAAAAATTACTACCATCAGAAGGGGTAATCTAGTATTTCAAATTATGATTGACATTTTTCTAACCTTTAGTCCACCCTAAATTCATACCATAGTTCCATCCTTAAATGCACACAATCCAAATCAAATTATCCACGAAATAAAATCATGTTTATCCATTCATTTTCATGCATGAATGAGATGTGCGTCAGAATAGAAGTGCCAAAATATTTGAGTAATACAACGAGAAGAATGAGAACGAAATACCAAATGGAAGACGAAACTCCGTAACAAGAATGAAAAAGGTGAGAGTTATTGATAAATGGAAGACAATGCGTTACTTGTCAAATAGAAAACGAAGACAAACGTATGACTATGAAAAAAATTGAATAATTTGAATTTTTAACACGTATTTCCGTTCTCACACGCAAAGAAAAGAAATGGCAATGAAGAAAATTGAATAATTTCAGACACTCATCACCCTTCTCAGTTCTCACACGCAAAGAGAAGAAGAGAAATGTCAGTAAACAATAATTTAATTTAATTTAATAATGACAAGTGCAAATAAGTCAAAGAAATGATAGTAAACAAAGAAAAAAAGAGGGAAAAAAAGAAAAGAACACGGCTCGGTAGTGGTGGCAAAAGAGCCGAGTGGTTCGTCGACTCGAACACTCGGCTCGCAAAAAACAAGCCACGAACGACTCGAGCTCGTCAAAAAGACGAGCCCTAACACAGGTTGTGCCCAACGAGCCGAGCTCGTGGGCTCGTCAAAAATTAACAAAAAAATTAACAAAAATGCTGAAAGCCTGAAAAGTTGTCAAAAAATAAAAATCTCGTGGGATCGGCTCGGATCTGCTCGTGAACTCACGAGCTCGCCCACGAGAATGGGCCGAGCTTCTACAAGCCAAGCCGGCTAGGCTCATTGACACCATTATAGCTCGGCTAATCGGTTGGCTCGAAAATGGCTCGACTTATAAATAGTAATTTCAAACTCCCTCTTTTATTTACATAGAATAGGATATTATTTTTCCATTTCTTTTCAATCTCCTTTTTGTTAACTTAAAGTAATAGGTAAGAATGTCTTTTTCACACCACTTCAACAGAACGTATTGACATTTTTCCATGAGAAGTTACTATTTGTGCTAATTAATTGAGCAAAAGTTGAGAATTGGGTGGTGAAATTGGGGTGGGGACCGTGGGGTGAGTTGAAGAAGACAAACATTTCTTTTTATTATTTATATTTCTTTTCTTTTTTCCCCCCTTTGTTTTCAATTTGCTTTTTGTTTATTTAAAATAATGGGTAAGAATGTCTTTTTACACCACTTCAACATAACATTTTGACATATTCGACGAGAAGTTACTAATTTTGTTAATTAATTGAGCAAAAGTTGTAATGTTATAAAACATGTGGTTAAAATTAAGTTTGATCCACTAAAAAAAAATTAACAAAGTTTTATCAAATAAGCACTTAACTTGTCCACAAAGAATTGCAGGTGAATAAATACTTTATATTGTTTATCAACTATAAATGAAAGTAAAAGTTAATGGAATTCGATTGTTAAGCCCCTATTTGAAAACTATTGTTTTTAATTTTTTTTTTCTCATACTCATTTTCAACAACACATTATCACAATAAAATAATTTTCACGTAAATTCAAAACTGTTTCCTACTTTTTAAACACACATATTCCAAAAATTTATTATTTAAAAATTCATTTTTCCCAAAAAATGACTGTCAAACAGAAACTAAATATGTAGTTTATTTATATCTTTCACAACATCTAGTAATGAACTTGATTGAATTAACAGTGGAAAGATGGAAGACGAATCATATGGTTAGTTATCTCTTAATTGATGTAGCTCAAGCTATAAATTGAATTGTTACATGAACTCTAGCTTACCATACGTCATAAATATCATTTTTTCCTTGTTAATTACATGATAAATTAAAAGAAACTTTTCTTGCATCGTCTTAAGTTTAGAAATAAGCATTTCAGTTTTATTATTCTCACTCACAAATTTTGTCCAAAAAGTAAAAGTTAACAATTGCTCGAAACTTTTAAAATTGTTCCGTTGGCCACCGAACTTCACTCCGTCCAACTCCATCACTCACTCATTTAAAACCATTAACATACACGCCTACGTGGATGACGGAAAGTTGAGTTGGCCAGTTAAATACTTCCAAATATAAACTTAATCGCCAACTCAGCTCCAAATAAGTAAAGCCAAACACGCCTTTCAGAATATAATATAAATCACGCTTTGATTTTTTAATAGAAGAAAATGCGTCTCTGTCTTACGCACGGGAGAAACAAACCAGAGAAAAGTGAAAGAAGGAAATCTCAAATCTACTACAAGGGATATTCGAAACACTAAGCCCCAAATCAAGAATATCAATTACCCAACTGTTGGATGAATCTGGACTTTAGCTGTTTTTGGTTTTTGAAGAAATATGCGGCAAGTATGGAGCTCTGGTTTTTGAGGAAATTATGCAGATCTGACTTCAGATTTGTGGTCCTTATAGCTGTTCCATTATCCTTCTTTTGTATGTTAACGATTTTGAGGAAATTATGAAAATTACGTGCAAGTATGGAAGCACATGGTAGGATGGAGCTGTACTGGTTTCACTTCAGATTTGTGGTCCTTTTAGATGTTCTAATTTTCCTTCTTTTGTATATTGACAATTTTGAGGAAATTATGGAAATGATGGCTCCACCTTCTACGGTCCAATGTTTTGTTTTTGGCATGAAAATTGGGAACAGATTGGTTGAAATATACTTTGTAGATGTTGTCAAGAACAACCTACATTGGATTAAATACATACTGTTGATTACTATATGCTGCCAGTCGAACTTTTGAATCCTTACCGTCCCGATTGGATCGATTTTGGGGCTTCGGGCTGTTGAGGTAGATTCGAGAGAAATGGATTCAGGCCTTGGGGATTTAATTTGGGGGAAATTTCATTTCAGCAAGATAAGGGTTTGGCTATGTAAACTCCAAAGCCGTTTGTCCAGGATGCGCTTTTGCTTATTTGGAGCTGAGTTGAAGATCAAGTTCATAATTGGAAGTATTTAACTGCCTAACTCAGCTTTCTGTCCTTCATGTTAGGGGTGTAAGTGGTCCAATTTTATCGATTTTTGACAGATTTTTAAATCAAATCATTTTGAACAGTTTGAAAAAAATTCAAACCTAAACTTAACGGTTTGGTCCGGTTTTAAACCGTCGGTTTCGCCATATTTTTTTTAGCTCATTGTCCGATTTTAAACCACAGATTTTGTCGTATTTTTTTGTCTGTCTACTTTTATGCCATTAGTTTAGGAGTGGACAATTTTTCAAGAACCGATGGAACCGGACCGGAACCATTTAGAAAAATAATTTAATTTTGGGACAAATTATTAAGAACCAACCAATTTCGGTCCAGTTCTCAGTTCTAGTATGGGAACTGCTGGGAACCGGATGATTCTCATAGGATTTTTATTTTTATTTTTTTGGTAAAATATATGATTCAATCTCCAATCACTTTTATAAAAAAAAATAATAAGATTCCTTCTTCATTTTAGACTTCAACACTTTCCTTCTTCTCTTTGATTCTTTTCTTCTCCCTTCTTATAATTATTTGATTAATTGATTCTCAAACCAAATTAGAATATTGGGTAAATCTATACCTAAATAAATTTATTTACAATATATAATTTCATTTCTAATATCCGAAATTTTTATTTTGTTTTCACTTTGATTACATAGTTGTTAATCCGATCAAAACTTTTCATTTAAATTTCTACAAATTATAATCGACAGAACTAGAAGTTGCAATAATTTTTAAAAGGATATCCAATTCAATGTAGGATTTTGATTTTGATTTGGATTGAAATTTATTTAATCATTGGAGTACTATGCAGTTTATATAAGTTGATGATTGCTTATGATAGTAATTTAAATGGAATATAACGTGGGATTGTTTGATGAATCGTTTCAGACTTTTAGTTTAAAAGCCTATGGAATATATGAACCTCATTTAAAAATAAATAAAAAGTCCAACACAAAAGTTTTACAAGTTACAATTTAGAAAATTTCATTTTTTTTAATTTTTATATATTTTTTCACCGGTCCGGTTTAGTTTTAAACCGCAATAAAATTTCTCAAATCTAAATCAAATCGGTTCAAAACCATTTCGTTGATGGGTGCACGTGGCACCAAACCGACGGTTCCAAAATGCGATTTCGGTTTGATTTTTCGGTTTGGCGATTTTTGCTTACAGCCCTACTCCACGTAGGCGTATCCGTTAACGGTTTTAAATGGGTGAGTGATGGAGTTGGACGAAGTGAAGTTTGGTGGCCAATGGAATAATTTTGAAAGTTCGATGAGTAAGTCGTGACATGGAGCAAAATTCGATGACTAATGCAACATCTAACTCCACCATATCATATAAACATTAAAAGCTGCTACACTTTAGATTAAAGTGAAAAAAAAAAAAAAAAAAAAAAAAAAAAAAATTTTGCAATAAAAAGTAATAAAAAAATTGTGGTACTTTTAAATTGATTTCTTTTACGAACACTCTCTGATATTACCCCATGAATTAGTATTATTATTCTTGCTGTAGGCCCTCACTGTAGCGTGGGCCCCCCCATGTATTAAAAAAAAAAAAAAAATAGAGTGGGGCCCACCTATGGTGATACTTCTGCAAAGTATAAAGACAGATGGGTGATTCTTTTTTCTTTTTGTGCAATGGCAACCGCAGACAATTGCATTCCCTATTCTTCGTCCTTCACTTCCAAGAAACCTCCCTTTTCCAATAACAGAAGCAAAAACCCTGTCGTAAAATTTACATGCAAAGCCAAAAATGATGACCACAGACCCGAAACCATCTCCAAAAATGGAGAAAATTCCCCAGGGACTCTCGACAGGAGGGACGTTCTTCTCGGCTTAGGCGGGCTATATAGCACGAGTCTTGCTGTAAATCCAATGGCCTTAGCAAAGCCAGCGGTCCCTGACTTCAAAGATTGCATTGAAGCCACAGAACCCAACAACACAAGAATCAACTGCTGCCCTCCGGCGGCCGCTAAGATTAAGGATTATGTTCCTTCAGCCACCACTGTCCGCACTCGAATGGCTGCTCAGTCATTCACTGTTGATTCAGATTACTACACGAAGTATTCGACGGCCATTCAGAAAATGAAGAACCTTTCTCCGGCTGATCCACGCAATTTCCGGCAACAAGCAAACGTCCATTGCGCCTACTGCGATGGAGGTTACACTCTACAGGGAAGCCCAAATCTGCTGTATGAAGTCCATGGTTCCTGGTTCTTTTTCCCCTGGCATAGATGGTACGTATATTTTTTCGAGAAAATCTGCCAAAATATGATTGATGATGATACTTTTGCTTTACCATTTTGGAACTGGGATGCTCGTGGAGGAATGCAAATTCCATCAATATACAATTCTGGTGTCGTATCACCTCTTTACGACTGCCTTCGCAACCCGGACCACTTGCCACCGTCGGTGATCGATCTAGACTGGCCCAACGGCGATCCAACAGTAGACCCGGAAGTTCAGATCAAATACAATCTTGCCATAATGTACAACCAAATGATTAGACAATCAAAGTGTCCAATTGATTTCTTCGGAAAACGTTATAGGGCTGGTGATGATATCAACACGCTGAATGGCGCTGGTGAAATTGAGCTAACACCTCATAATAACGTGCATTCTTGGACCGGAACCGTAGTCGACCCGAGCAATCCAATCGACATGGGTGCCCTGTACTCTGCCGCTCGAGACCCAATTTTCTTTGCTCACCATGCAAATGTTGATCGGATGTGGACCATATGGCTGAATCAACTCAAAGGAACCAATTTTACAGACCCGGATTGGTTAAATGCCTACTTCATATTCTACAATGAGGAGGCAAAGCCCGTAAGGGTGAAGATTGGAGATTGTCTCAATACCACAAAACTTGGATACACATATGAAGACGTGCCCATTCCATGGCTCGATGAGAGTGCAAAGCCAAAACCTCGGGCAAAAGCAAGAACCTTGCCTTCTGCACCCGACCCTGCTCAGGTTTTCCCAACAACATTGGACAAACCCATAAACGTGATTGTCAAACGACCAAAGAAGTCGGGAAGTGGATCGTCAGAGGAGATACTCGTCATTCAGGGAATAGAATATGATAAAGGGAATTTCGTAAAATTCAATGTGTACATCAACGAGGATGACGTGAATGCTTGTCATCCAGACAATACTGAGTTTTTGGGAAGCTTCAGCAATTTGCCCCATGGACACCGGATGAGTTTGAAGACAAATAAGCGATTTAGGATTTCCGAGGTGTTGGAGGAATTAGGAGCTCGGGATGACGGGGTACTGGTCACATTGGTACCGAAGAGCATTAATCCTGTGAAAATAAATGATGTCAAAATTGAGTTTGACTCCTAGCTAATTGCTGCAGAAGATTTAAAAGTACTTGGCATAATCATGAATTATGAACCAGATATTCTCAGGCGCTTATGATGACCAAATCTGGGAAACGACCTCAAGAGTTCTAGTTTATCCCCATCCTTCTATGTGTTTGCTTCTTTAATTTTCATCATAAATAAAACATGTGGTTTTAATTATAGAATTGTATGATCTGAATAATGTTTTCTGAATTAAGTTGGATGGAAATGCAACTCAACTCTATAAAAATATATAAAAGATAAGGTAATTGATAAATTATATACTACGTGGTTATACCAATGAATATAATAGAAAATTTTAAACTTTTCAAAATTGAGATTGTTAAAATAATAGAAATTATTGAAAAGCAATTAACTCATTGATTAGGTTAAGATGTGCACCTATCTTGCTTTCCATCAAGAGCACAATTTTTCTAAATGCAAAGCACTTCGATACAAGAATTATTCATGTTGCTGCTAGAAAGTAATAATAAAAGTGTAATTCGTACATTTTAGCCGGAGTTTGATTCCTTTTTTTTTTTTTTTTTCAAAATACATTTTTCTCTATATTCTTTTAATCATACATTCTTCACTAAAATAATATCACACACAAATTTACAATTCTTCCTTATTTTTTAATCGCACATTCTTTATCAAAATATTATTCCAAAACACATTTTTTTTAAAACAATGGGGCTCAAACGTGATCTTATAGAGCTCAAACTTCAAATGTAAAAGTACTTTTCTTTGACTAATATAAAAAAAAAAAAATAAATAAAGACAGGAAGTTTAAGAGTCAAACGCCAAACATGAAAGAAATTTCGAAGCAAAATCAAAGACTTAGGGCCTGTTTGATTGGCCGTAGTTTTTCGTGGAATGTGGAAAACGTTTTCCTACTTTTTATTATTCACCTGTTTGATTGCACTAATTTTTCAGGGAAAACGTTTTCCAAGGTATAAGCGGTTGATGCACAAAAATTAGAAAATATTTTTTCACCATAGTGGTGGGAAAATATTTTCCAACTTTTTGACAATTTTTTTTTTTTTTTTTTAGCAATTATAACACATTCCAACGTCAATGGTAAAAATATTTATCCATTTAATTGACAATTTGCGTAAAAAAAAAAAAAAAAAAACCAAACGAAAAATTTGTCAGGTGAAAAATTATACCAATCAAACACCATTAATTACAATTCCCTATAAAACGTTTTCTAGGCAATTCAATTTCCTACCATTCATATTCTTTCCACCTGTTTTCCACCCTTGCAATCAAACAGGCCCTTAATTTCTTAGACAAAATGTAAAGGTACGAACACTTTGATATTTGACAATGAATAAATAAGCTTAAAATCCTTCCATGCATTAAAAAATATTTTTTATGCATTAAAAGTCATTCGAATGTAATTTTTTGATTAAATATAAAAATGACTTTTAAAAAATATTTTGACTTGAAAAAAATATTTTTATCTTGAAAAGTTAATTAAAAATATCTTTCAAATGTCTATACCTTTCAAAACCTTCAAATCGGGATCAAACGGGGCCAAAACGCGAAATTGTGGAAACTGCCTACGGTTGACCGAAAAATTCCAATGGTCCAAAATTCGATTGTTCTAACCTCATATTTTTACTATACAAATGATTATATTGATCATCCGGACAAAAGGAGGTTGACCGGATGAGTCATCCGCAAATACAGATTTTTTTGACATTTTGAACTCTATAAATAGCCTCACTTCTTGCATTCATTTCGACACTTCTAAGAGTATTAAAATGAGATTATTTTGAGCTAAACTATTTGATCTTTACCCTTTATCTATTTGTATCAATTCAATTACTTTTGAAAAACTCTTGATTGATCTTACTTTTGAAAAAAATTTCATTCAACAAAATTTTTCAAACCTAACACTTGAGTTTTACTCATTGTTGTTTATTAAAGTGTTAAGCATATTTCTTTTGTAGTACTCAACTTTGAATATATCATTTATTGTGAGAGAAATTTCAATTTGTAAACTTTTTATTTTTCGAACTTGTGGGTCGTGTTGAGGTCCCGTAAAACTCAACATTGTAAAATTATTAGTGCTCATTGTTTGTAAGTGACCGAAAGCATTGTAGAATGTTGAATTGTACCATAAGTTAATCAAATTTAGTGAAAATACATTGTTTGTACTGGAGAGCTTGGTAACGAAAAACGTAGATCATTGCGTTGAATCAAACCTCCACAATTAAATCATTTGCTTTCTCTCTTTTTTCTATTTACTATTTTTATATTGTGCTCAATAATTTTCCTTATTTGATTTCATATTTGTGTGTATTTGTTTTACTGCTACATTTGCTAGTACATTATTTTTATGCTTGAATTAATTTTGAATTAATTTTCGAAAAAAATTTAAAAATCAATTCACCCAATCTTGGGTAGCTATTTTTGGGCTTTCAGTAAGCATAGCTTAGATCCAGTTCATAGTTGTTGATTATGCTCGAAGGGGCATAATGGGAGATGTGGAGTAATTTGGAGGAGTGTTTTGTTTGGAGAATTTTGTGTCAATTGGGAGTTTGTTAGAATTGAGTTGTGAACCAAGTTCTTGAGTATTTGATTGAAAATACTGTTGAAGAAGTATTAAGAGTTGATAGTAGACTTAAAAATATTTTGAAGGAGTCGAATGTGAATTTGACTCATATTTCATCCCAAATTCTCCATTATCGATTTTCTCCATTGTATTGGGACTTCACCTTTTATTAAACTCTTCATGTATTAATTCTCCTAATATGTTATAAATTCTTTAGTTATAAATATGTGGTGTTCAACACATATTGGAATTAACCAATTGTCCAATTAGTTATTGGTCCAAATAAATCTTTTGTAACTCCTAATTATTGATTATAGTGAATTTTTTTACCTCTACCCGTGGTTTTCTCGAATTTAGGTTTCCACGTAAATATTTTTTCTTTGTGATCCATTATTTTCGTATTGTTCATATTATTCATGTCTTTAATTATTTGACTAAATTCTCAACAAAGTGGTTTCAGGTCTGGTCTGGTCTGAAATATAACAAGTGGTATCAAGATATTCTGCTTTCAACAAAGTGGTTCAAATCTAGTCTGGATTATAACATTTACAAATTTATCTTGTCATCTTAACATTCGGTATGTTATATATCCAAGAGAGAAGACAGAGATTATGTTAAAAGATTTTATTTAATTCTCCTAGAATTTTGGAATTCTCAAATGGGGAAGACCATAAGGAGTGCTTACTTTAATGGCTTCTCAAATGTCATCAAGGTAATGTTTGTTTTAAAAAAAAAAAAGAGTCGAGATTATATTTTATTGACTTTCTTAATAAATGTTGGAGTTTATTTCGGAGTCGAGTTGTTGTGGGATAAGATGATTATTTGGATGAAGTTATTCAAAGCTAGAGAGTTCCATATATTCACATGCATGGCAAGCACGTTCAAACAAACCTAGACAGAGTCCAAATTTTGTAAAACTCTGGTTTGCTTATCTAATTTACGATGAAAGCTAGAATATATTATGACTCTTTAAATAACGAGAATTATAATGAGTCCTTGTGTTAGAAAAAATTCTACAAGTATATGAGATCTTTGACAAGCAATATGTAGTGAGTGACGTGTATCATTTCAAGAAGAATAAAATGCTAACTATAGTGTACTAGTTGCTATCAAATTTGATCTATGTAATACAAAGGAGTTTGATTTTGTTTGTAATTATCCTTTCTTATGCTATGAATTATTTTAAAGATTGAAATTTTATTAAATAGTAAGATGAAGGGATTGGATGTCTGAATCCACCTATTGGCCTCTATTTCCAATTCTTGAATCACGTGATTTAGTATCATTCAAGTACTCATGACAATCAATAGTAGGGTTGTAAGCAAAAATCGTCAAATCGAAAAATCAAATCGAAACCGCATTTTGGAAACCGTCGATTTGGTGCTACGTGGACCCGTCAACGAAATGATTTTGAATCAAACCAAACCGGTCAAAAACGATTTGATTTAGGTTTGAGAAATTTTATTGCGATTTAAAATCAAATCGGACCGGCGAAAAAATATATAAAAAAATAAAATAAAAAAAAATGAAATTTTCTAAATTGTAACTTGTAAGACTTTTGTGTTGAGCTTTTTATTTATTTTTAAATGAGATTCATATATTTCATAAACTCTTAAACTGAAAGTTTGAAACGATTCATCAAATAATCCCACGTATTCTATATAAATTACTATCACCAAATAATTATCAACTTCTATAAACTGCATATTACTCCAATGATTAAACAAACTTCAATCAAAATCAAAATCCAACGTTGAATTTGACATCTTTTAAAAAATTATTGTAACTTCTGATTTTGTTGATTATAATTTGTAGAAATCTAGATGAAAAAATTTGATCAGATCAACAACTATGTAATCAAAGTCAAAACAAAATAAAAATTTCGGATATTAGAAATGAAATTATATATTGTAAATAAATTTATTTAGTATAAATTTACTCAATATTCTAATTTGGCTTGAGAATCAATTAATCAAAGAATTATAAGAATAAAAGAGAAAAAGGAAATAGATGGGGTCAAAATTGAAGAAGGGACTCTATTATTTTTTTATAAAAGCGATTGAAGATTGAATCATATATTTTACAAAAAAAATAAAAATAAAAATCCTATGAGAACCGTCCGGTTCCTTGTGGTTCCCATACTAGAACCGGGAACTGGACCGGAATCGGTTGGTTCTTAATAATTTGTCTCAAAATCAAATTATTTTTTAGAAGATCCGAAACAGAATTCGACCAGTTCTAAATGGTTCCGATCCGATTCTGAAAAAAAAATGTACACTCATAAATTAATGGCATAAAAGTAGATCGACAAAAAATATATACGACGAAATCGACGGTTTAAAATCGGACAACAAGCAAAAAAATATACGGCGAAACCGATGGTTTAAAATCAGACCAAACCGTTAGGTTTAGGTTTGAGTTTTTTTCAAGCCGTTCAAAATAGTTTGGTTTAGGTTTGAGTTTTTCTCAAACCGGTGTGAACGGTTTGGTTTGAAAATCTGTCAAAAACTGATAAAATCGGACCACTTATACCCCTAATCAATAGTCCTCTACCATTTAAACTTCTTTTACTAGATAAATTAAACATATCCTAAACAGGACCCGATCATATTCATAATTTGAATTCATATGCGAAGAGATGCATTCAATCACACGATTATCGATTTAGATTGTACACGCCACCATAAGTGTTATTTCAAAATTCCGTTGTCCCTATGCAATGTTCTAACTTATTGTGAGTCTTCCAACATCACAATAAACAATAAATTGTTTAAATAGTGCGCAAGCATTCAGAAAATGAAAATAGGCATGCATAAAAAAAAAAAAAAAAAAAATCACTAAAATACTTAATCATTGAATTAGAAATAGCAATCAATAGGTTTCATCATTCATTCAATATATATAAGAAGTTTAGTCTAACGTTTTTTTTTCTCTAAAGTATACAAGTAGTTAAGAAAAGACGTTACCTAAATCAAGGACTAAAGGCAGAAGTTTGATGAATCAATTTCTTGACTTCTTAAATTTGAGGCTTAAATCTTCCACTTCTTGTGTCAATTGCCTTCTCAACTTTTGTAAGACATCTCTTCTACGATAAAAACTTGATAATTCACATTTTGAACTGCCTCCTAGGGTAAAAAGATACTGAAGATATCATACCATACAAAGTTGGAATCAAGAAAGAAAACCAGAATTTTCCTTCGGAGGATAACGCATGGAAGATGCATAAAGCCACAGTCAAACCATGTCGGGTGCCTTATGCAATTGATCCCTGAACTTTCCTGCAGGTGCATTTTGGTCATTCTTCATTTCTTTTTAGCTCGTCTTCTTTTCTCTTCCAATTGAATTCTTGCATCATCCACTCATCATTATGAGGTCCAAATCAACTTTTGAACATTTACATTTTGGTCCCTGAACTTTGTATTTCTTTACTTTTCATTCATTTCATCCACTTCCATCGCTTTCATCGAGTTTTGCCCGACAAACAAAATTCATATCAAATTGAAACATATTTTATTAAAATAATAAATAAATAACCTAATTTAGCAACGTAATAAGTGTACAAAATACACTTATCACCTAAATTATAATTCATAACTTCATCAGATTTGCTAGAAGTCACTAATTGAATTGGAAAGCTTCTTCTTTAATTAGTGAAGGCGCTCAATAATTGTTTAAGCCTTGAACAACTAAGAGTAGCAATTTCCACGATTTAAGATAGAGAGGGTCGCTTTTTAAAATTCCATTATCATGAATTCGCTCCAAATTACTTCCAAAACTTCATTTTTGTAGACTTAAAACTGTGTGAATTGCAATCCACTTAAAAGACGACCTTTTGGCATGAAATTAAGAACGGGAATCGTATTCTAATTTGTGGAATTGAAGTCCGGGGACTTTCATAGGAATGACACGAGATCAACATTAGAGGGTTTCATTGCATTCTACGATAATCTAAAATGATCTGAACAAGGAAACTTTTAGTTACTTATTTATTGTGTATTCACTTTTGATATTACCTATTAATATTTAATTGTCGAGGCACTTAAATTCTAATCTCAAACAACAAAATGATTGTATCTATTTTTAACTTATGACATGGCAACATGTGGAGTTTTCCTCTAGGGATTTACCACATTACATCGTGTGTTCATTTGTATATACCTTTAGATATTGATTAGAACAATTTAAACATGTTCTCTTCCGGAAGAGCTTTCGGCCCCATTTGATTCTCATTTTTTGTAAAATGAGAATGAAAAATATAAACGTTATGGGCCCCATACAAGAGATAGAAAGTCAAAAATATTAGTTGAATGTGACTGATAAAGATCATATTTTTTATTTTTATGGAGGCAAAATGGGTACCAAACGGGGCCTTAATGAAATACTCATTGAACCATTTTCTCTAAAATCTCCACTTTTATAAATTAATAAAATAGATCCTAAGTAACTTTTGGATATCAAAAATTCATTTTGACTTCTCAAAAATCATGTCAAACGGATTTTTAGAAGTTCATTTTAAAGTAGACTAGAAAATTGATGTATTTATCAAAGTTTCCATGTAACACTTGAACTATCATTTGTTGCTATTCATTGAAGTATTAACATCTCTTAGTACTTAATTCATTTGTACTATTCATTAAGAAAGGGTTTCACGATAAAATCATTTTGTTATACTTGTGAGTTATATTGAGGGCCCATAAAGCACAATAATATAGGTCATATTGAGGTCCCGTAAAGTTCGATATTGTATAAGGATCGGTATTACTTGTTTGTAAGTCATTGAAAGCGTTGTAAATGATTGGATTGCGTCATAAGTCAATCAATATAGTGAAAATGCACTACTCGTGTCGGAGAGCTAGGTAACTAAGAATGTAGATCATTATTTTGAATCGAACCTTCACAATTATATCATTTGCGTCATCTCTTTCATATTTGTGCTTATTATTTGAATTAATCTATTTAGTCTTTACTTGCTTGTATTTAGATTAGTTCTTCGAAAACCTTTTAAAAATCAATTCACCTACCTCTTAGTTAGTTACTCTTGGGCTATCATATTTCTTTCCATTAATTTGCAATCTAGTCCTACACTTTGCACTTTTTGCATTTACAGTCCAATCTCGAGTTTAAGATCGTAAAATTAATTATTCTCATTACGAGACATAACTGCTACATTCTCAAAAATTAAAATCATGATTCTTAAACTTTTTTGCAATTTACACTTTAGTCCATAAACTTAATATAAATCGCTAGATTATCCAAAACTCGACTTTTCGCAAGAAACGCTCTCTTAAAATTATTATTTACAATCTAATAAAAAATTTCTCAATTAACATTATTGTTTAGCTAATTTGTACTTAGGTCCTTGGACTTTCTAAAAATATGCTATTGACCCAAAAAACTTTTTCCTACTTTTTAACAGCACATTATCTAAAAAATTACTATTTCCAAACTAATTTTTCCCCCCAAAAAAAATTTTATTTAATGAGGGGCTAAGTTGTCATATATGCTACATCATACTCTGTAAATTTTAGATGTATTTCCTCTTCAAACTATTTACTTAATGAAGGATTCTTATTTTCATTTTAAAGTTTTATTGATTATATGTAGCTCGAGCAATAAATAGAAGTGGATGAACTCTTGCTTATGGCACATCATGTGAAGCACTTTTTCCTTGTTAATTACTCGATAAATTATAAGAAAATTCTGACATACCTCTTAACTCATACCAAAACAAGCACTTGAGTTTTATTATTCTCACTAGCATATTTCATTCAACAAAAGTCAACCGTTTACGAATGCATAATTGGTAAAATTTTATGTTTATGGGTATTAATAAATTGTGGGTCTTACGTAATGTTTGCATAGTGAATGAGTACTAAGTTGTATGTCTTATGAAAAGTGTGGAATAAAAAATATGTTTTATGTGGGTTTATGTGATATTAGGCTCTTTATATGTCCCATAACAGCAAGAATTATAATGTTGAGTAGGTTCTCTGTGAGTCCAAGTGATTCAAGTTCACGGATGTCGGGAACGGGGGAGACAAATATGGCACAATATAAAGTATTGATTGTACAAGTAAGAATAAGATTAAAGCAAGAAGAGAGATTGACAGAAGAATCGAGTAATTTTATTAATTGACAATTAATGGATTTTATTAATACCTAAACTGAATGAAGAGTCTACTATCTATAAGGGACATTTCAAAACCTTAGAAGTAACTTGAAAGATAAAAATTAGGTCAAAATACCCGTGAAATCAATAAAAGGAGAAAAACTCGCGCAACTCTATCGCTTGAACACCATCTAGCATCAGGCAAGCGGCTACCTTGTCGCTCGAGCAAGAGCTCGGCGACAGGCGGGTGATAGTTCTCTGCTCCAAAAGTTCATCTACCGCTCGAGCAGTAAGCTAGCAACAGGCTAGCGAAAATGTGATTAATTTTTTTCCCGGTCCATAACTTTGATCTCTTCAAGACTACTACTCCAAATCACACAACCCTATACCTAATTTGGGTCACAAACCCAACAATCTCTACCTTTACACAAATTTCGGTGCAACGAACGAAACTCCCAAATTTCTCCTCCTGAAAAAATAAGTTTGACTGCAACGAAGCAACTGAACTCTTCAACCCGAACCAAACTTCTCCAATCATACCAAAAATACTCTTCCTCTTTCACGATATCCAACAAGGATACGCGAACCCAAACACCTGATTTCCCAAAAATTCATAAAGAATTTAGAAATTGTCAAACAAGGTCGAACCACACCATGTAGGATAATCATCTCTCAATGATTTCATCGAAGACCCCTTACTAGTCTCTACACCTACAAAACCACAAAAAGCATACACAGCTATATCATCATCCTCATACCTGTCCTCTATGAGACATTCCCTAGCAGTTGAACACAATGGCACCACAGACAATGATGGCAAAGTGAAATTAATCATATCTTCCAAACTCCCCCGAGTAGTGTTCTTCAATAATGACCTAGAGCCAAATCCCAAAAGTAATATATCAAACTGTATATCTACCGCGGTACTAAACATATACCGATGATTCTTCACCGATTCTACATGACCTAACAAGATGTATAATTAGGACCTCATCCGCCTCTCCAATACAACACGGACACCCTTCCGGACCTTCAAAACTCCACCTCCTCCAGAGAACTCATAACCCCTTGAATCAAGGGTACTCAAGGAGATGTGATTCTTCTTCAAATCTGGAACATGTCTAACATGGTCAAGTGTTCTAATTGTCCCATCCAACAACTTCAATTTGACTCTCCCAATATAAGTTACCCAACCAGGTTCATTGTTTTCCATAACAATGATACATTGCATCATCATTTCATATGCTTCAAATAAGTCTCGATTGGGATACAAATGAAACACACAAGCTAAGTCCAAAATCCACTCCTCGTCAGGTTTAGGTTCCACGTCAGAAATCGCCAAGAGATTTCCATCACTCAAATAGTCATCAGCTATGTTGGCCTCGTTCGAAATATTTGATTGTTTCCCATAATTTGCAGCTGAAGTACCTTTATTCTGCAATTTCTTACAATCTCTCTTAACGTGTCCTTTTTTTCTTTCAATAATAGCAAACCTGATTATTAAAACTCGACCTCGACTTATCCCTTCATCAATCACCATAAACTACAAGACCATGTCCATCTCTAGAATCAGATCCAATCAGATGTTTCATATTCTCCTTTCAGAAAAGGCATCATATATATCTTTAATGATGAGTGTGTTACGATTGTACAAAATCGTATCCCTAAACAAAGCAGCCAGTGAGCAAAACGGGATCAAGGTCAAGTCATCTTCATCATATTTCACCTCTAATGTTTTCAAATAAGAAACGATTTCCTTGAACACAACCAGGTAGTCTTCCAAAAATCCTCATTTTTCCATGCAATGAGAATATAGCCTCTACTTCAAATGCAACTTACTTGTTAGACTTTTGGTCATGCACAATTGCTCTAACTTCAACCATAATCCAACAGCTATCTTCTTCTTCAAAACGTCTTAAACAATGTTGTTAGATAGATGAAGACGAATTTGCGAAAGTGTTTTCCGATCATTAGGTTGCCTCTCCTCTGCTGTCCAAGTTGTGGACATTTTGTCAAATTCCAATAACGTATCATCCAAATTCATCGGCGCCAAAATAGCTCACATCTTCACTTGCCACAATGAGAATCTTGTATTGCGATCCAAAAGTAAAATATCATAGTCCATAGTTGTCATCGATGATAGAGGCCTCAGACAAAATTCTTGACTAATAGCTCTAATACCACTTGTTGGGAATGCGAGAGGCAAGTATGACACGATATAAAGTATTAATCGTACAAGCAAGAATAAGATTAAAGAAAGGAGAGAGACTAACAGAGGAACCGAGCAATTTTATTAATTTGATAACTGATCGCCACCAAAGGGGGCGACAAAAATAATATTTCCTTACTTCGCTAAAACAAATGTCGTTCGATAGTATAATAACAAGCAAGGGTCATTACCCGCAGAGGATTGGTTCAATTGCGTTAATTGCGCAAAATAAAATAAACGGCGAAAGCAAATAAATTGGGGGGGGTTTGATTTGTAAAGCAAAGAAACAATAAAATGGAAATAGCGAAAGACTTGAAATGCAATAAAAATTAAATAACAAAAGCAATTAATCGACAAAAGAGAGAGTGTGATCGGGGGATATTTCTTCACCGCAAGAATGACTTTCCAATACATTTTCACAAAAGATTTTCATTCAAATGGTTAACAACAATTCGAGAATAATCAAAGGTTTGACTACCTCAAACTCCCCTAAATCTTGGTTGAATAAGAAAAGCTTCGTTACCCAACCCTATTTATCAAACAACCTACGAAAAGCTCGCAAGATTTAATTTAATAAACGCATTAACACGAGAGAGTCCAATTGAATTAAGCGCAAACTCGAAAACCCGGTTTACTCACTTAAGCGATAATCCATACATATAATTAATTGAATAGCGATTACGTACTACCGTCAATCAAAATATGCTTGCCACTAAGTTATGAAATAAAAAGCAATTACGGACTTTAAATCCCACAATGGCGAATATTGAAATAACCCAATCACTTAGTTGCGCCGCTAAATAATCGAGAAGAACAATATAAACAATAAGCACAATGGATAAATCACATTAACCACAAGAATTTTCAAGCACAAAATTATTGGAACTTCATTCAAGGGTTAGAAAATCACCCCCAATCACATCTAAGCTTAGCCACTCATAATGTTATTACAAATAGCTAACAAAATCATGAAATACATTGAGAAAAATGAAGTTAAAGGAAAAAGAAGGCTTATTGATAAAGAGATTTATGGTGGAAATCTTCAATGCCAAGAGTCTCCTTCTTCTTCTTCAAGCTCCTTCAATGGCCAGATTTTCGCACCAGAAAATGCACCCAGATTCTGCCTCTTGTGGTCGACTTCCAACCTCTCCAACGTGCCCTAGAAGTGGTCTTAAAGTTCTATTTATATTGCAAGGAAGATTGGAGAAGAGGTGGGAAGAAAATAGGCTGCAACCGGGTCATAAAAATTCAAATTTCTCGCACCCGAATTTGGGCGCCATGGCGTGAAGGCACTACGCCCTGGCGTGGCTTCTCCTGCTGGTTTTGGACCTTCATCCGGGCGCCATGGCGTGTAAGAGTCACGCTATGGCGTGAGCTGCTCTGTCCACCTTCCTGTTCTTCCGGTGGCGCCATGGCGTGTAACTTTCACGCCATGGCGTGAAAGTTGCTGTCCAGATTTCTGGTTTTGCATCAATTTCCATCTTCATTTTCTGCTGGTTTTTCCGCCCTTCACCCGGCTGGTTTTGCACCAGTTTTTTATACATTCCAGCCACAATTCTTCAGTTTTAAATGGCGCCCAGCTTTGGTATCTTCTTGTCATTTTTGGAACCCATTTCACCCCTTCAAACCATCAATAAATCTGCCGGTAATCAGCCTCTGTTGGGCAGCTGCAACTTCTGTTTCGCATCAGATTTTTACACTTTCCAGCCACATTTTCTGGTTCATTTTTGCCGGTGATCTGCCCTTCACCCGGCTGGTTTTTGGCATGATAAATTCTGCTAGAAAATCAGCAACTAGGCACCCAGAATTCGGCATCATTCAAGCTTCATTCCATCAAACAAAAGGTGATGGCGAAATCGCCGAACCATGCAATTCTTGCATTTTAAAATCTTTAGCTCGCCGAACTTTGAAATTCTCGCACTTTGGCATTTTTTATTCTTTTCTCGCGCAATTTTCTTCCAATCATCAATTAGCTCGGGTTTTTGCCTATAAAGTAAAAATAAAACGAAACAAGTATTAAAACGCCAATGAAAACCCACAAATATATAAATTTAGCGGACTATTTAAGTGCGAAATCCGCACTTATCACACCCCCAAACTTACATCTTTGTTAGTCCTCGAACAAAGTAAAATAAACAAACATGCAAACACACAAATAAAAACCAAGCGATGGTAAAATAATAACAAACACTCACGAGAAAAAAAAATAGCTTGCCAAATTATTCCAATAATCACATCACACATGACTTATGAAATATTTACAAAAATGCTACCGCACAATTTTTTTTAAAACTCATTCCAAGCTCGACTCGTGTGTGTGTGTTGTCAATCAATTCATCGCCATGCTCAAGTTGGTGGAATCCCGACCCTCAAGAAGTCAATTTTTTTTTTCTCGCTCGTAGGATGCACATACCCCCAAACTTGGTATTTTCACTCTCGCCCAAGGTGCTAAAATTAAGGTTGTTCTCAAATCACACAATTTTTCCGCTCAATCTCCATTGGATCGAACCAGCAAAGTTAACCACTTAGTCATGCATTAATTCCCCAAAACACATGAGTGCACAAAATCACTAACTTCAATTAGGCGAATCACGCCGTACCATCAATCATTCAACAACAACAACGGATTCTTATTCCTTTTTTTTCCAATGTAGGTAGTTCACGCACTAGTCCCTAAGGGTAGCCTTCTTCATTGGTAGATCGTCTCCCACACATTGTGATGCATAGGGCCAGATTACTCAATGTTGACTCACACTCCATAAGGTAGGCAACTTTTTCCTACAGATATTTTTTTTTTTTTTTTTTTTTAAGCACAACCAACAACAACCATTTTAATGAGGTTCAATAGCACTCGACAAAATCCACATAAGAGCAAGGAATTAACACACTTCTAAATGATCTCATTCACCGGTTCAACCACCCCCAAACTTATACTTTTAGGGGGTGATTGAAGAATTTTCATCAATATGGGTCATTTAAGTTCACTAACAACCTACCGTGCCACCAACAAGTGCAAACAACGAATCTCATGACACAAGTGTTCAATAAGGAGTCCAACATGGAGTAAGTGGACGAAAAATAACAAGTAGCATTCATGTTCACACTTCATAAATCTGTGTAATGCAACGACTAAAAGAAAAGCCGGCAAGACTATCCAACTCCACAAACAAGCATGAAAACACAAATATATAACCCGAAAATTGAGTATTGGGGAGAATTTTAGCGAAAAATTTACTCCAATAAAGCATATAGCACACAATCATGACATAAAGTCATAACATAAAGCACAAGCAGTCATAACATAAAGCACAAGCACGCAACCACACCCCCAAACTTAAACTTTACATTGTCCTCAATGTAAAAGCTAGCAATATAAGGATCAAGAGTTTCAAGTACTCCCCTAAAATTTGTTTTGACGGCGATGGTTGTGCGAATGATTGTGGCTCCTTGGCGTTCATTAATACTCAAAGCTATAGTTCGGCGCTAGAAAATCTGTCACATGAGGCAAACAAAAATAATCAATATAAAAAAAAAATGTGATCACAAAAAATGTCAAAAAGAATAACGATGGGTTGCCTCCCATCCAGCGCTTCTTTATAGTCTTTAGCTAGACTTTTTTTCTCCCTTTTCAACCGGTATCAATCGGATCCTCAAAGTGTTTCCCAATGGTGAATTCCACTGTTATCGCATTCTTCACCGGAGAACCTGCACAGCAAAGCCCTTTTTTAGTAGCAGATAAAACTTTATACAAAATATTACCTGACCGCTGTAACCTTGGCGATGCCTTTAATGCTTGAACAACCTCTTGCAAATCTGTATTCAATGATAAATCATGATCATCATTCACAATATGCTTATTAGTGGCATTGTCCAACCCATCATTTTTTTCAAGCTCGACAATATCCTGTGCTAAATAATCAGTCACATGAACAGAATAAACAGGATATTTATCATTAGGGCATTTTGTGGAATCATAGATATTAAATTTAGCAATTTCATCATCAAATTCCATCGTTAGTATGCCACTATAAGCATCAATCTTAGTTTTGGATGTTCTCAAAAATGGTCTTCCTAGCAAAATGGGAATACTCTCATCACTTTTCCCCATGTCGAGCACATAGAAATCAGCAGGAAAGATTAAATCATTTATTTTTACAAGAACATCCTCAACTATTCCTTTGGGGTAGGCGTTAGATTTATCAGCAAGTTGGATTACAATCCCCGTTTCATTCAAAGGTCCAAGTTTCAAAGAAGCATATACAAAGTATGGCATGACATTAATAGAAGCTCCCGAGTCTAACATGGCCTTCTCAAATCTAACATCACCTATTGTGCAAGGGATAGCGAACATACCTGGATCCTTGCATTTTGTTGGGAGTTTTCTTTGGATGATTGCTGAGACATTCCTCCCAACATTTACCGTTTCACTCCCCTTGAGTTTTTGTTGCCTCTTAGAAGTACACAACTTCTTGAGGAACTTTGCATATCGAGGCACTTGGGATATGGCATCCAGAAGTGGTATGTTCACTTGAACTTTTCGAAAGATCTCCATAGTTCCCTTCTCATGATCATCCCTTGTGGACTTTGCAAACCTACTTGGGAATGGAGGTGGAGGAATAATAGTAGGTAAAACTCTTTTAAAATTTTCCTTCGATCCCGAGGTTGAAGTTGTGGTTTCCTCTTTCTCTTCCGACGAGTCCTTCTCTTTCTTTACCTCCTCAACAAGCTCTTTCATTTTTCTTGGGCTTTCTTCTAACATCTTCCCACTTCGGAGGGTCACCGCATTAACATTCTCTCTCGGGTTAGTTGTTTGCGAAGGAAGCTTTCCCGATACTTGAGACTCCAATCTACCCACCGTGTTAGCTAATTGGCCCACTTGTGTCTCCAAGTTTTTGATTGAAGTTTTGGTCTCTTGTTGGAATTGCATAGAGCTTGTGGCTAGAGACTTAACCATGTCTTCTAGAGACATACTCGAACTTGGAGGTGGGGCTTGTTGGCGAGGTTGAAATTGTTGTGGTGGCCCTTGTTGATTGAATCCGGGGGAGAATTAAATTGAGCTTGCGGAGCTATAAAGTGATTTCCTCCATAACTAAGATTTGGATGATCTCTCAACCCGGGATTATATGTGTTTGAATAAGGGTCATACCTTTGCCTTTGTTGCATTGGGAATCCCCCAATAGCATTCACTTGTTCCACGGTCCCTTCTTGTAGTGTCGGGCATGTATCGGTATGGTGACCCGAACTAGAACAAATCCCGCACGCATTAACTTGTTGCATTGACCCACGTGCCATTTGTTGCACAAGCAATGTAAGATCGGATAATTGCCTTTCAATTTGAGAAGTAGCACCCACTTCATTCACTTGTTTAACCGGCACATCCATTCTACTCCCGAATTGTTGAGAGTTAGCGGCCATGTTGGCTATCAACTCTCTAGCAACCGCCGGCGTTTTATCCATTAAAGCCCCACCACTCGCCGCATCAATCATACTTCTTTCCATTGGAAGCAAGCCTTCATAAAAATATTGCAAAAGAAGTTGCTCACTTATTTGGTGGTTTGGGCAACTAGCACAAAGCCTTTTAAACCTTTCCCAAAATTCATACAAATTTTCCCCTTGCAATTGCCTAATGCTACATATCTCCTTTCTAATATTTGTAGCCTTTGAAGCCGGAAAATACCTCTCCAAGAATAGCTTTTGCATTTCATTCCATGTAGTGATTACTCCGGAGGGTAGATAGTAGAGCCATTCCTTAGCGGTGTCCGCAAGAGAAAAAGGGAATGCTCGCAATTTAACTTGATCTTCCGATACTCCCGTCGGCTTCATGCTTGAGCAAACAACATGAAATTCTTTCAAGTGTTTGTTGGGATCTTCACCGGCAAATCCATGGAAAGTGGGGAGAAGATGGATCATCCCGGATTTAAGCTCAAATCCCCCTTCTATTGGAGGATATTGGATGCATAAGGGTTGTTGAACAAAAGTTGGAGCGGCAAGTTCCTTTAGTGTTCGGTTTGCATCCGCCATCTCGGTTTCTATTTGTTCGGATTCACTAGACGAATCAATACCCAAATTCCTTAGAAGTTCGGTTGGAGAATCCTCTTCTTCAGTTCCCGACGTGTCGACTTCTTTTCTTGATCTTAGATTGTAGTGCGATGTTTGCTTTTTGCTCATTCACAACCTAAAAGATCAAGGAAAGCAAAAATAAGAGAAAAGTAACAAAAAGAAAAATAACGCAATTAACAAATTGATAAACAATCCCCGGCGACACGATATAAAGTATTAATCGTACAAGCAAGAATAAGATTAAAGAAAGGAGAGAGACTAACAGAGGAACCGAGCAATTTTATTAATTTGATAACTGATCGCCACCAAAGGGGGCGACAAAAATAATATTTCCTTACTTCGCTAAAACAAATGTCGTTCGATAGTATAATAACAAGCAAGGGTCATTACCCGCAGAGGATTGGTTCAATTGCGTTAATTGCGCAAAATAAAATAAACGGCGAAAGCAAATAAATTGGGGGGGGGGGGTTTGATTTGTAGTAAGCAAAGAAACAATAAAATGGAAATAGCGAAAGACTTGAAATGCAATAAAAATTAAATAACAAAAGCAATTAATCGACAAAAGAGAGAGTGTGATCGGGGGATATTTCTTCACCGCAAGAATGACTTTCCAATACATTTTCACAAAAGATTTTCATTCAAATGGTTAACAACAATTCGAGAATAATCAAAGGTTTGACTACCTCAAACTCCCCTAAATCTTGGTTGAATAAGAAAAGCTTCGTTACCCAACCCTATTTATCAAACAACCTACGAAAAGCTCGCAAGATTTAATTTAATAAACGCATTAACACGAGAGAGTCCAATTGAATTAAGCGCAAACTCGAAAACCCGGTTTACTCACTTAAGCGATAATCCATACATATAATTAATTGAATAGCGATTACGTACTACCGTCAATCAAAATATGCTTGCCACTAAGTTATGAAATAAAAAGCAATTACGGACTTTAAATCCCACAATGGCGAATATTGAAATAACCCAATCACTTAGTTGCGCCGCTAAATAATCGAGAAGAACAATATAAACAATAAGCACAATGGATAAATCACATTAACCACAAGAATTTTCAAGCACAAAATTATTGGAACTTCATTCAAGGGTTAGAAAATCACCCCCAATCACATCTAAGCTTAGCCACTCATAATGTTATTACAAATAGCTAACAAAATCATGAAATACATTGAGAAAAATGAAGTTAAAGGAAAAAGAAGGCTTATTGATAAAGAGATTTATGGTGGAAATCTTCAATGCCAAGAGTCTCCTTCTTCTTCTTCAAGCTCCTTCAATGGCCAGATTTTCGTACCAGAAAATGCACCCAGATTCTGCCTCTTGTGGTCGACTTCCAGCCTCTCCAACGTGCCCTAGAAGTGGTCTTAAAGTTCTATTTATATTGCAAGGAAGATTGGAGAAGAGGTGGGAAGAAAATAGGCTGCAACCGGGTCATAAAAATTCAAATTTCTCGCACCCGAATTTGGGCGCCATGGCGTGAAGGCACCACGCCCTGGCGTGGCTTCTCCTGCTGGTTTTGGACCTTCATCCGGGCGCCATGGCGTGTAAGAGTCACGCTATGGCGTGAGCTGCTCTGTCCACCTTCCTGTTCTTCCGGTGGCGCCATGGCGTGTAACTTTCACGCCATGGCGTGAAAGTTGCTGTCCAGATTTCTGGTTTTGCATCAATTTCCATCTTCATTTTCTGCTGGTTTTTCCGCCCTTCACCCGGCTGGTTTTGCACCAGTTTTTTATACATTCCAGCCACAATTCTTCAGTTTTAAATGGCGCCCAGCTTTGGTATCTTCTTGTCATTTTTGGAACCCATTTCACCCCTTCAAACCATCAATAAATCTGCCGGTAATCAGCCTCTGTTGGGCAGCTGCAACTTCTGTTTCGCATCAGATTTTTACACTTTCCAGCCACATTTTCTGGTTCATTTTTGCCGGTGATCTGCCCTTCACCCGGCTGGTTTTTGGCATGATAAATTCTGCTAGAAAATCAGCAACTAGGCACCCAGAATTCGGCATCATTCAAGCTTCATTCCATCAAACAAAAGGTGATGGCGAAATCGCCGAACCATGCAATTCTTGCATTTTAAAATCTTTAGCTCGCCGAACTTTGAAATTCTCGCACTTTGGCATTTTTGATTCTTTTCTCACGCAATTTTCTTCCAATCATCAATTAGCTCGGGTTTTTGCCTATAAAGTAAAAATAAAACGAAACAAGTATTAAAACGCCAATGAAAACCCACAAATATATAAATTTAGCGGACTATTTAAGTGCGAAATCCGCACTTATCAATAACCAATGGATAACAAAATACAATTTCAGCAATACCTAAATTGAATGAAAAGTCTACTATTTATAGTAAATATGTCAAAACCTTAGAAGTAACCTAAAAGATGGAAACTATATTGAAATATGCGTGAGATCGACAAAAGGAGAAAAACTCGCGCGGTGTTGTAGCTCGAGCGCCGTCTAGCGCCAGGCAAGCGACCGTCCTATCGCCGAGCTCAGGCGACGGCTCTTTGCTCCAAAAATTCGCCTACTGATCGAGCGATACGCTAGCAACAAGCTAGTGAAAATGCGGCAACTTTTCTTCCCGATCCATAATTTTGATCACTTCAAGACCACTACTCCAAATCACGCAACCTTAGATTGCATTTGGGTCACAAACCCAACACCAGAGGTTTCCAAAAAAAATTGGAACTATGCCAAAAATTGTTACACAATAAAAATATAGGTAAGTAATTACATCAATTTAGGGATTTATTATGTATAATATTATAACATATTAAACTCTTCTTTAACTCTGAAGTATGGGTTGGTAGTATTTTGGTAAAGACGATGGTGGTGACAATGATCGTGACTGTGACTTCTAGACTAGGAATAGATGAGGTGGGATAAAGAACAGAAATGGCTGGTTTTCTTTCCTTTTTTGTTTAAATTTCTTGTTGTTTATAATGGAGGGACATAATGGATAGCAAGGTTGAAAAATGAAATCGTCAAACAGCAAAATCAAAATAAAATCATTTTTTGAAACCGTTGGTTTGAGTCCAAGTGGATCTCTCAAATTTGAACCGAACCGACCGATTCGAAGTAGTTTGATTTTGGTTTCAATCTATGTAAATCGTTTCAAATAGTCAAACTGTTTATAATAATAAATAATAATAATAATAATAATAAATTAATTTAAATTTTTTCCAACTCAATTAAAACTAAACACATCCCATATAAAAAAATATATATATATACATCATATTAGAATAAGCCAATTAAACTCAATACATAAATATACAATTATTCAATCCAATTAATTAATTAAATCATACTCAAATATCAATCAGTCATCAAAACTGTGAATGTAAAATTTTCAAATTAGATGAAGTGCTCAACAACTACTGTTGAACCATATTCATCGACCACCCACTACAATTGAGTACACAATTAAATCTAAATTTAATTTAGACTCACATATTTCTTTTCTTTTACTTATAATTTTCTTAAATTTCCAAGTTAATTTATTCAAATTTTCATTATATATATAATTATTTGCTACATTTTATTGGTCGTTAAGTTGTTTTGTTCTAATTTGTGTCAGGCTCCCTTAAATTTTTAAAAGACAATTTTTTTAATTTATTAGCATCTCAATTTGCTAGTCATCGCTCAATTAAATACATTTTAACTTCTTCTTCTTTTGAAATCATTTACATTTTAACTTAGTTTCTAGATTTTACTGTTAATTGCTAAAATGATTTGATGGATTACTTAAATGATCGTTTTGAAGATTTGACCAATGATCCTTTTGACATATTACTTTGATGAAAATTGATAGCAAATAAGTACAATATTATCCCTCAAATTGTTAAAGACATGTTGGCTATTCAAATATCCCACAATTGTTTTCGAGTCTACATTCACTCCTAGTGGTCGGCTTTTTTATTCCTTTAGGAGGTCGTTGGGTAAAAATATGGTTGACGCGGCGATTGACCTTAAAAATTGGTAGCTTTGTAACAATGAACCTATAATAATTTGTCAATAATTGGATGAGGTAGAAGCATAGAATGATTCATAAACTGTTATAGAATGTACTATCTTATTTGATCTTTCTTTTCTTTTCTTTTATTAATTGTTTTATATCATTTACCTGTAGTCAATGAATTTATATATTATATTCTTATTTTTATGGAGAAAATAAATCATATGTTACAATTACATATGTTGCGTCATTTAGTATCAACTAAGAGATTAAAATGTTTCTATCAAGTTATTGCATTATAATTATTAGAATTATAGAATCTTGGTTTTTAATATTTCAAATGATATTATTTTATGTTATAATGTAAATTTTAAATAAATATTTATGATTTAACTTATTTGGTATATGTTTTTTTTTAATTATTAAATCATGATTTTAAATCAAACTAAATCGAAAATGTGGTTTGGATTGGTTTAGTTCAGAAATTAAAATGGTTTGGTCTTTCAAACCACTTTAGTTTAAGTGATTTGGTTTGAAAATTTGTCACAAACTATTCAAATTGAACACTCTTCACCCTTGATGAATAGGATTGTTATAGTTTCACTCAATTTTTGTAATTTTGGTCGTCGACGGTTCAATAAAAAAACATGTGACCCAGCCATCCCTCCAGTTAAGTCGCTCAATTAGACCCTTATGCTATCGGTCGGATAAAAAATCAAAAAACCCCAGCTGAACACATGCTGAGCATAGTGTTGCTAATTGTAATTTTTCAAATTTTAATTATGATATGAATAGTTGCTTACCACTTTAGGCTTCAATTTTCAAATTTCTTTAATTATTTTTTCAAATCTGAAATTACTTCCTCTTAAAAATCATTTATTTCTTTGAGTTTTGGAGCAAAGATTGAAAAAATGTAGGATTTATTAAGTGAATGATAATTATATTATTATTTTAATTATTTAATTATATAATAAATAATTTTTTTTTAATTATAATATAGTATAAGAACCACGGGTTAACGGTGAACAACTAACCTAGTGATGTACCTCTTCATCTGGGTGACTGGGTCAGTGCTCGAGTGAGATCTTAAAACAATGTTTTCACCATCGAGACTTGTGTAATTGATCACGGTTTGGACGGAATTCGTGAATTGGGGACTGCAGTCCAATGAAAATAATAGTAGAAGACGTAATCCAAAAAAGTAGAATGAGAACTCATGTAAATATATTGAGGACTAATGGTGTAATTTTGACCGTTTTGTCTGTACTCATATGTCATCAAGAGATTAGGTGTAAATAATCTAGAAAGTGGTCATGTCAATGATGAATAAATAATAGAAAATTTTAAACTTTTCAAAATTGAGATTATTACAATAATACAACTTATTGAAAAACAATTACCACATTGATTAGGTTAACGTGTACGTATCTTATTCTCCATAAAGAAACCGCAATTTTCTAAATGCAACTTTGACTAGATGATTATTATTTGACAAAAACAATATTTTGAATAATAATTTATAAAGAATATGTAATTAAAAATAAATTCATACTTTTATTTGACTAGTATATTGTCACAATAAAATATAAATGATCGTGCTGCTCAAACAGGGGGCGTATGTGGCAATAATACAACTTATTGAAAAACAATTTCCTCATTGATTAGGTTAACGTGTACGGATCTTATTTTCCATAAAGAAACCACAATTTTTCTAAATGCAACTTTGACTAGATGATTATTATTTGACAAAAACAACATTTTGAATAATAATTTATAGAGAATACGTGGTTAAAAATAAATTCATACTTTTCTTTGACTAATATATTGTCACAATAAAATATAAACGATCGTGCTGCTCAAACAGGAGGAAAACAGGGGGCATACGTGGCTCTCCTTATTGCCCCTCCAATAGAGGGGACCACGTACGCCCCCTGTTTTCCCAGTTTGAGCAGTATTATTCAAATATAAAAGGTTAACTTGCATATATAGTCCTCAGTCTTTACTCAAATTTGAAATCTTGTCTCCAATTTTTTAATTCTCAATCTTGTCCCCAAACCTTCAATTATTTAGCTCAAGAATGGACCAAACTCCAAAGGTTATGGAGCTAAAGGTATATAGTAGTCAGTGGCTGAAGGTTTTTCAGGTGGGTGCGGAATCGGGGTTAGGGGGAGTTGAGGAAGATATTGTTTATTCTTTTAATTTTATATATTATTCTTTTTGTTTCTTTTTTGATTTGTTTTTTTGTTTATTTAAAGTTACGGGTAAGAAATTTTTTACACTAGTTTAACAGATTAAACTCTTTGACGATTTCACGAGAAATTACAATTTTTGCTAATTAATTGAAGATTGTAGATAAAATTGTGACGAAAAGTAGCTTTTGAACAAAAGTTGAGGACTAAATATGAAATTTATTGTGTACAAAACGTAATTTAAGTTTATATCCATGCCATATTTGATAAAGCTTTTCAGATTATAAATTGGTAGACAGATTTAAAAATAAAATTTCATCAACTAATAGTCTTAAAAAAACTTTATCAAATAGGGCTATGTAGAAGATAGGCTAGAAAAGGTGGAAAATAAGCTTAGGGAACACATTTTTCTCATAACGAAAGCGAAACGTGTTGTACTTATGACAAAATTGTCAACAATAAATGAAAGTAAAAATTGACTGAATTTGGTTTGTAAGTTATTGCGTCAATTCGAGAATTTATTCAGTGCACACCCGAAGGATAACGATTGTAGGTTCTCCGTCATTAAAAAAAAAAATGACTGGATTTAATAAATATGTAGTTTATTTTTTATATTTCACAATATCTAGTAATGAACTTAATCGAACTAATAGAGAAGTGATGGAAGACGATTCATAATTCTAAATTGATGGAGAATAAATCTTAGTTTTCTAGTTTTTCTTCAAACTATTCACTTGACGAAGGATTCTTAATTTTATTTTTCAAAATCTATTGATTACACCAGTTTGACATGAACTCTAGCTTTTTCCATTTTTAATTACTTGATCAATTATAAGAAATTTTGCTCGTGTTGAGATAAGCACTTAGAATTTTATTATTCTCACTCACATATTTCATTCAAAAAGTAAAAGTTAACTATTCACTATGCATGATTGGCAAAATTTCAATACTTTAAGTCTTTAAGTGTGTACTCATATATCCACACCCACTCCCGGACCATGCCATCATATCATAAACATAAAAGTTGCGACATTCCCGTCACACCCAGGAAAAAACATTAAAAAAAAGAAGATCAAAGTGAAAAAATTAAGTTTTTGTAATAAAAAAGAAATTGAAAAGTTGTGGTCCATTCAAATTTAAAAATTGATTTTCTTTTGCCAACGCTGTGTGTTATTATCCATGAAATAGTATAAAATTTTTCAGAAGTACCTATAAATGGAGGGAACAAGTTGGTACTTCTGAAAACTAGAGAGCTGGCTTCTTTTTGCGCAATGGCAGCTGCAACTAATTGCATTCACCATTCTTCTTCCTTCTGTTCCAAGAAATCTCCCTTTTCCAAGAACAGAAGAAACCCTGTCGTAAAAGTTACATGCAAAGCCAAAAATGGTGACCACAGACCTGAAACCACCTCCAAAAATGGCGAAAAAACTCCAGGGACTCTCGACAGGAGGGGTGTTCTTCTCGGCTTAGGCGGGCTATATAGCACGAGTCTTGCTGTAAATCCAATGGCCTTAGCTAAGCCAGCGCTCCCTGACTTCAAAGATTGCATTGAAGCCACAGAACCCAACAACACAAGAATCAACTGCTGCCCTCCGGCGGCCGCTAAGATTAAGGATTATGTTCCTTCAGCCACCACTGTCCGCACTCGAATGGCTGCTCAGTCATTCACTGTTGATTCAGATTACTACACGAAGTATTCGACGGCCATTCAGAAAATGAAGAACCTTTCTCCGGCTGATCCACGCAATTTCCGGCAACAAGCAAACGTCCATTGCGCCTACTGCGATGGAGGTTACACTCTACAGGGAAGTCCAAACCTGTTGTATGAAATCCATGGTTCCTGGTTGTTTTTCCCCTGGCATAGATGGTACTTATATTTTTTCGAGAAAATCTGCCAAAATTTGATTGATGATGATACTTTTACTTTACCATTTTGGAACTGGGATGCTCGTGAAGGAATGCAAATTCCACCAATTTACAATTCTGTTGTGACATCACCTCTTTACGACTGCCTTCGCAACCCGGACCACTTGCCACCGTCGGTGGTCGATCTAGACTGGTCCAGCGGCGATCCAACAGTAGACCCGGAAGTTCAGATCAAATACAATCTTGCCATAATGTACACCCAAATGATTACCCAATCAAAGACTCCAAATGATTTCTTAGGAAACCCTTTCAGGGCCGGTGATGATATCACCACGCTCGATGGCGCCGGTGAAATTGAGCTAACACCTCATAATAACGTGCATTCTTGGACCGGAACCGTAGTCGACCCGAGCAATCCAATCGACATGGGTACCTTTTACTCTGCCGCTCGAGACCCAATTTTCTTTGCTCACCATGCAAATATTGATCGGTTGTGGACCATATGGCTGAATCAACTCAAAGGAACCAATTTTACAGACCCGGATTGGTTAAATGCCTACTTCATATTCTACAATGAGGAGGCAAAGCCCGTAAGGGTGAAGATTCAAGATTGTCTCGATAACACAAAACTTGGATATACATATGAAGACGTGCCCATTCCATGGCTCGATGCGAGTGCAAAACCACAACCTCGGGCAACAGCAAAAACCTTGCCTTCTGCACCCGACCCTGCTCAGGTTTTCCCAACAACATTGGACAAAACCATAAACGTGATTGTCAAACGACCAAAGAAGTCCGGAAGTGGATCGTCTGAGGAAATACTCATTATTGAGGGAATAGAATATGATAGAGGGAATTATGTAAAATTCAATGTGTACATCAATGAGGATGACGTGAATGCTTGTAATCCAGGCAATACTGAGTTTTTGGGAAGCTTCAGCAATTTGCCCCATGGACACCCGATGAGTTCGAAGGCAAGTAAACGATTTAGGATTTCTGAAGTGTTGGAGGAATTAGGAGCTCGGGATTATGAAAAGGTACTGGTGACATTGGTACCGAAGAGCAATAATCCTATAAAAATAAATGGTGTCAAAATTGTGTTTGATTCCTAGCAAATTGCTGCAGAAGATAATACTTGGCATAATCATGAATTATGAACCAGATACTCTCAGGCGCTTATGATGACCAGTTCTGGGAAACGTCCTCAAGAGTTCTAGTTCATCCCCATCCACCTATGTGTTTGCTTCTTTAATTTCGTCATTAATAAAATGTGTGGTTTTAATTATAGAATCGTGTCTGAATTAAGTTGGATGGAAATGCAAATCACCTTTATGACAATATATAAAATATAAGGTAACTGATAAGAATGAATGCTTGTTTAATAAACTTTTGAATCGATCAAACTTCAAATTCATCCCACGTATCTCGAAGGATTCACAACTTCTATTAATTTTTCAACGACACATCTTTTACCAAAATTATATCCTAAATTTTTTATTATAAAAGCTGTCACGCAGCCCTGAATTGTAAACTTATTTCATAACTAACATATAGTTGTAAGTTGTTTTGAACAGTTTTTTATTGACTTTTATTGCTTTTTAATGTTATATAGGAACAGCCAAGCTTGGTCAATAGTTTGAAGAAGATTGAAGGAAAAGAGAGTATAGTATAGGTTTTGACTGCACTGAGAATGAAAAATTTGCTAATTGTTCTTACTTGAGCAAGAGGAAAGACTAAAGGTGTAGGTATTTGTCGCCTGGGCAAGATTAAGAACTTAGGCATCTTTTGCTATGTTTGAACAATAATCGGTATATTAGGCATCTTTTGCCACCATTGTTTTGTCTGTAGTCGTTATGTCATTTGTGAGTGGCGTGCACGTAGAATTGATGTAAATGCTCTTCAAAGTGGTTAAGTCGATGAATATAATAAAAAAAAAAAAAAAAAAAAGTTGAACTTTTCAAAGTGAGATTATTAAAAATAATAGAACTTATTGAAAATTAATTGCTTCATTGATTAGATAAGACGTGCAACCTACCTTGCTTTCCACCAATAGATCGCGATTTTTCTGGAGTAGAGCTCAAAATTCAACTTCCTGTTTGATTGGAGTGATTTTTTAGGTTTTCATTTTCTTTATTTTTGGTTGTTTGATTGCACTTTAATTTCATAAAAATTGTTTTTTTTATTTGCTCCACACATGTACCAATACCTTGTTTTTGTCAAAAAAAAATTTCCACATTTTAGGTGAGTTTTAGTTTTCCAGCTTTTTTTTAAATATAATTTTTTTGATTTTTTTTTTTTTGGCAATAGAAAAATTTTTAGACCCAATGATAAAAAAAATTTATCCATTTAATTGACAATTTGTATAAAAAATCAAGCTAAACGAACACCATAAATTTATGGAAATAATTTTTTAAATTTTTTTTTTAACTTTTTAGCAATTCAAACAAATTTTAATACAGATTGTAAAAAAATTTATATCAAAAATTAACAATTTACATGAAAAACAAAGTCAAACAGATTAGGTGAAAAATTATACCAATCAAACACCATTAATTACATTTCCATCTAAAACAAATTCTAGATAATTCAATCCCCTGCAATTCATTTTCTTTTCACCCGAATTTCATTCTTCCTATCAAATGGATCCTAAGTAGGCGTAGATAAAAAATCGACCGAACCCGAAAAATCAACCAAACAGACTATGCAACCCAAAACCCACCCAAAAAAAGCAAAAAACCAACAAAAAAAAAAAACCTCAAATTTGAATGCTTAGATTCTCGGTTAAATAATTATTTTTTGTGTAAAAAATTCACACTTTCGCCATGCATTAAAATTGCAGTTTTATTATAATTACTCGGTTGACAAGTCAACTATTATTATATAATTCAAGAAAAGTGCGATCAATTGGACGTGTTAGGCACCTGATACTGATAATATATTATATATAAAAGTAAATATTTTTTTTTTTTTTTTCTTTGGTTCGTCAAATTAGTAATAAAAAACAACCATTTATTGAGAAGAACTTTAAGTGCCTATGCCTATGCCTATGTCAAACCAACCATTTATTGTCGAATTAGAAGAACTTTAAGTGCCTATGTCAAATCCGACCAACTCGACCGACACTTGATTGGGTTGAGTTGGTTTGGATTTCAACATTTATTTGGATTGGGTTGGTTTGATTTTATATCTAATCAATCGTGTTGGGTTAGGGCAAAAATCGATCCAAACCAACTCACGCCCACGCCTAATCCTAAGTACTTTTTTTGGACCATATTTCCGCAATAAAATATAAGAGGATAACTTGCATATGTGGTCCTCAATCTCTTTTTTTTAGTCTCAATCTTGTCCCAAACCTTCAACTAGTTTACCACAAGAATGGACCAGAGGTTACGGAGCTAAAGGTGCATGGTAGCCAGTGACTGGAGGTTTTTGGGGTGGGTGGCGGAATCGGGAGTGGGCGGTGGGGTGAGTTGAAGAAGAGATTATTTATTCTTTTTGTTTTTGTAATTTATTCTTTTTTGTTTCTATTTTTATTTATTTATTATTTGTTTATCTAAAGTTATGTGTAAGAATGTCTTTTTACACTACTTTAACGGAACATTTGGATGGATCCCCCGAGAAATTACTATTTGTGTTAATCAAATAAAGATTGAAGATAAAATTGCGATAAATACAATTTTTGTGCAATAGTTGAGAACCAAATATAAATTTATTGAGTACAAAACGATATTCAAGTTTATTTATTTATACCCAAGTTTGACAAAAAAAAAAAAAAAACTGAGATTATAAATTGGTGAATCCCATTTCACGTGGTTCAAAGATATATAAAAGTTGTAGATTTAAAAATAAAATTCGATCAACTTATAAAATCAAGAAAGCTTTATCAAATAGGGGTTTCGTAGAAGATAGGATAGAAAAGGTGGCAAACGAGCATAGGAAACACATTTATTTTCCCTAGCCGAACATGCTGTACTCCTGACAACGTTGTTCTCCTCTGAATTTTTGTAAGGTCACAGATGATTCTATGAAAATGACGATGTGGATGTGGATGTGGATGAGGGTATTTCAATAAAACATGCAAGTTTACTGGCAAATGTGACAATTTAGCACTAGTGTGCAATGACTTTCTTCACAAATTGCCGGTGCTCGTGGAACGTAAGCATTTTAAGTTTTTCTTCGCAAAGAGTCAAATTTTTGAATAAATATCTTAACCCTATTTGATGGGATTAAAACCAAACTTTTTGTCAATTTTAATAAAATTTGATGAAATATGTGATCTTTTTGTCACTGCTGAACGGGATTTGTGAATTGGGTACTGCACTCTGCAGTGCAATGAAAATAATTGAAGACATAAATGCCAAAAAAAAAAAAAAACAGAAATGAGGACTCAATTACTACCAAGTGAATAGATTGAGGACTATTGCTTCAATTTTCCCCTTTCAGATATAAAAATGGCCTCTATTGTTATGTTTGTACTTATTACATTACATTCCTTAAAGAGATTGCAATTGTTCTAACAACAAAGAACTTCGATACAAGAATTATTGACGATGTTACTAGAAAGTATAATAGCATATATAATTGAAAGTGTGTAATTGGTATAAAATTACTTTTCTTTGACTTATATGTTGCCTCAATTAAATATAAAAGGATAACTTGTATATATAGTCCTCAATCTTTACTCAAATTTAAAATCTTGTACCAAACCTTCAATTAGTAAGCCCAAGAATTGACCAAACCCCAAAGATTACAAAGCCAAAGATGGATGGTAGTCAGCGGCCGAAGTTTTTTTTTTTCTTTTTCTTTTTTTTTTTTGGTGGGGGGAGGGAAACAGTGGCGGAATCGGGGATTGGGGTGAGTTTAAGACGACATTGTTTATTCTTTTTATTTTTATATATTATTTTTTTATGTGGGCCCCTCTGTGAGGGGACAATCATATTATTCAATAATTGTGTTTATAAAAAAAATCAATTAAGATTATTACTTGACAATTAATCAGTTTCCTTTGTCATAATCAAACATCTCATTAACTCTCATGTTAAGGTTGATTCATTAATTTATGATAAGGCAGGTCATTTTCACACTTGCTTGGGACAATAATAAAATTTCCACGGTGAGCATGTTTGCCCTCACTCAAAAACAATTATGACTGAATAATTTGTTTAATTTGGTTGTGAATCTCGTGACTCATCAGAATCCAATTTTTCAAGTGAGTAATCATATATCCACTGGAATTACTTTCTCCTTCAAAATTTCTCGCAACAACAACTATAGCAGATTTGATTGGAAATTGTTATTGAGGTGCTCTGCATCATGTTGTCTGCCTTGTGTTGTTTTGAAATTATTCCTATTTGTCCATTGCCCAACAACTTGTTTATCTGTCCTTCAACTTCCTTTAAATTAATAGTAGGGACTGTCACGATTATGGCAAAAGTTGACACAAGCTTTCAGAATCACTGGGAATCTGTAAGAAAATTTAGAAAAATAGATAGGTCAGTTGGCTAAAATAATCTTAGAAAGGCAACTAGGAAATTTGCATAGAACATGTAAACCAATCTATGGTAATGGCAGCACTTGTTTGCCACATTATCATATGTTTGAAACATCACGGTCCAAGGAGGGTCATTATGGGAGGAAATATGGGCAAATAGCTCAATTACCATTTTTTCACAATAACCTTTGACCATTTTAACATTTTAAACTTTCTAAAATATCCCAAATATTAAATTACAATCTAGTTACTCTAGTATAAAAGAAATACAATCAAGTCCTAAGAACTATTTAAAAAAATTTATGGATCAAGAACTTTTGATAAATTTAACTTCTAATATCATACAAGATTTTATCGATCTAAGAATTGCAACAAAAAGTGAATTAAACTATTTAAAAGAAGAATTAAAAAATTTCATTATAGATTATTTAGATCCAAAATTAAAATATAAAAATACTTATACAGATAGTAAAGCAATTAGAATTGAAAATAATATATATAAAGAAATTGTCAATTTAGAAAAAAAAATTACCATTGAAGAAAAAATCTTAACAAAAGATAATAAATTCTATAAATTTTATTGTGATTTATTAGATACTTATAAAAATATTAGACTTTAAGATTTTGAAAACAGTCTTAGTACCTCCACTTTAAGGTATCAGAATCATAGATCATAACATGATAATAGAAAATTTAGGAAATAAATATAAAATTAAAAAAGAAAGATTTGGTATAATAATAGGAAAAACCTAAATAAAGAAAGAAGCCTTATTCATACTTATAAAACTAAAAGATATACCTTTAAATATCATAAAAGATATAATAGAAAAAGTAAAAAATAAGCATAATAAGATATTTGATGATATGGAAAACTATTCTAAAAATAATAAACCAAGAAGAATATGCTGGTATAATGGAAAATAATATAAGTGATTATGAGAATTAAAATTAAGAAGATAGATAACTATTATGAATTAGAGGAAGAAAAATGATATAAAATATTTTATGAATCTATTCCTAATAAATCAAAAATATTAACATTAAAAATAATTAAAAAATTACCTAGAGAAATAAAAGAACAAATACTACATAAATTAATTAGGAACAAAATCTAAACAAAATACAAGAAAAATCCTCAAATATATTAGGAATACCAGAAGATAAGAATCACAAGAAAAAATGTTAGGAAAACTAAAAATCAAGAAATTAGAATTAACAGCAAAATATTTTAAAACTGTAAAAGATGAATCATCCAATAATGAGATAGCTATAAAAAGCTTTGATAAAATCATAGAAGAAAGTGAAAATAAAAAGTGTAGGATATCATATTTATTAGAAGCTAAAAGTGATAGATCAAAAATATAATGTCTTTTTCAGAAAATTTTAAAGACTTAAAAAAATAAATAAGAGGATTAATAGATGAAGTTAAAGAACTAAGAGATGAAGTATGAATATTAAAAATAGAAATAAGAGAAATGAAACAAAATATTAAACCAACAGATAAAAAAGTGGATAAAGAGAGAATAAAAAAAGAAATAACAAGAATAAGAAAGAAACACGTACAAACAGAAGGATATTATGAACGTAAAAGTATGGATGACAAATTTAGAAAAAGAAAAGAAATATTACCAATAATTTTAGAACAGGAAAGAGAATTAGAAAAATATACAGAGAAAAAAAGAAAAGATAAAAAAGATAATGAATTAAGAAATAGATAATTTAATAGAAAACTTTGACCAATTAAGTATAGAAGAATTAGAAAGTTATGAAATATTAATAAATACTGGTGGAGGACCAACACTTGCACCTGAAAGCACAAGCAACAATCCAAAATTAAAATTTCATGAATTAGAAGGAGGATATGCACCAATGCCACATAAACCTTATAGATAGTACTATGATATAATTATACCACAACATAGAATAGAAAAATATAAAGACCAATTTACTCCAAACTCGGACTATAATAAACCAATAAATCATGAAAAAGCAAAACTATATCTAGATTGTAAAATAGATACTAAGAAAGCCTTATTGCAATAGGCAGATGCAATGATATTATTCTTTTTATATAACCAAGATGATACATGAGAATCTACAGATAGAAAAATTGACTATTTAATAGCATCATTTGAAGGAGATGTAAGAAATTGGTGGGAATGAGTAATTGAAGATACTAAATCATTAATGAGAAGAAATATACAAATAGAAATGCAAAAAATCTCACAAGAGGGGATAAAAAAGTTAGTAGAATATATATCAGATAAATTTCTAGGAGAAAATTGGATAAGAAATTCAGAAAAATAAGCTAAAAAAGAAAAATTAAAATCAAGATTAGGATTGATAAACATTATGATATGTGATATGTGTAAAATAAAAGAATATACATGTCAATTTAGAAATTTCTATTATACCCAATTTTATAGTAACGAAAATCAAGGACCATATTTAGAAATGTATTTTGCTAAATTATTAGGAACATGGAATATATATTTTAAGATAGAATATGAAAGATATATAAATGATAATCTTGTACCAGATACATTAGGAAGTAGAATAAAATTCTTATTTGAAATATTAGCAGGAATATGTAAAAATAGACAACTAATGAAAAGTTTGAAAAATTAACAAGAATCTGTTAGGAAGAGATAAATAGACCTATTAATTGGGGATGTGCACCAAAAAGAAAATATAAAAGAAAATTCAAATAAAAAAAGTATAAAAAATATAGACAGTTCAAAAAAAAATATCAAAAATCAAATAGGAGATATTATAAAAGAAAATATCAACCAAAGAAAAAAGAGTTTAAAAAGGATAAAAAAAAAACAATGCAAATGCTGAAATTTGTGGAGAAATAAGACATATAAACCCTTATTGTACCAAAAAGAATGTTAGAATTTTACAAAAAGAATATGAAGAAATAGCAAGTGATTTGAAAAAAATATCAAATATTAGTGAATATGAAGGAGAAGAAATTTATATATCAGAATGAGTCAGGAAATAGAAATTATAGAAAGAAAACATGAAATAGAAAATTTTGAACGATATGGATTAAAAGTAACATTTGATAATAATACATTTAGAAAAATTATCATTAGATTTAAAAATAGAAAAATGGGAAATATTAGATAGAATATTTAAGAGAAAAAGAATATCTATAAGTGAGTATCATAAAATAGAAAAATCAATAGATATAAAAGCAACTTCAGAAATCTGCGGCAGCATATGCCAAAAAAGAAGCAGATGATATAAAAGTTGGGATGGGAGCATTAGCTGAAATCTTAAGTAATAATTTCAACCTATTACTTGAAATCAGTGAATCCCATATCAAAGTTGCCAATGAGATGAAAGATAAAATTAATGCCCTTGAAGCACAATTAATGTCTACTGATACAAATAAAGATACAAGGGTTGATGCATTGACACAATCCTATGACACCAAACAAGAATACCAACTGATACCAAGAAGTGATCCACCATGCGGAAGTAGCAGTGGACCAAGAAAAGATATTATAGTCCAAAGTCCCAGAAATATAAGAATTGGTGATAATCCTAAAAAGATTATTATCAATGAAGAACATACAAGATCAATTCGGATACAACCAGATGAAGAAGATGAAATCCCTTTGTCTTCAAAAGAATAAAAATATAAAAAATTTACTAAAATAATTTATGAATTACAAACAAGTGATTCATATTTTATTTCACCAGACGATCACATTTATCAAAGAATGGTTATGATGAAATAATCTGATCCAGTCATGGTTAAAATGACATCTGATTATAGATATTTGAATTTAATTTATCCAGATAAATCTCTTAAAAATTGATAGATTTAATGACATATTCAAATCTGAAGTCTCAAAATATGCACATGGACGATCTATTTATCTAAAAATTTATACGATCAGTCCAAAAGTCGAAGATGGAATTTTCTATCCAACTAAACATATAATCACCATCAGACATGTTGGAAGAAATTTCCAAATGTGTGTAGGGAATATTAATAAACCATTACCAAAATTTACAAAATCATGGATAAAAAATAGTAGAGTGGTTGGATACAAAGTGCTTTATAACATGGCAAAAACTCTTTATAATAGAAAATACAGATGCATATGCCAATATGATGGATGGACACTTTTGACTAATAATGAGAATCAAAAATATGAAATTTTGAAAAATTTTATCACTAAATTTAACACGCATCAGATTCCTGGTGCCATTTCAATGTTACCGAGAGTATGTGAAGCAAGAGACTGCCCCACTTGCCGAGAGAATAAAGATTGAAAACAATAAAGGACTCCAAAGAGGATAAAAATGATATGACAAAGAAAGCCAGCTGCATATGAAGACAATGATCAAATGACAATTATAGATAAACTATGCTCTTTATCAAAATGTGATGTAAAAACTGCATGTGATAGAGGGGGCAAGAGACTTTTAATGAAAAATGCGAGGTATAAAATTATTGATATTATGATGTAAACAATGATGTAATTTGGCTACAAATTTGTGTATAAATAAATGTCTTCGGGCTTAGAAAAGAGGCAGAGTTGGTTGAGCACTCGAATTGTGAGTTAGCCAAACAATTTTCTGTCTTTCATTGTAATTAGCTTTCAGGTATCAATAAAATTCCAAATTATTTCATATCAAAATTGTTTTAAAAGATATCATGAGTTTTCTAAACACTTCATCCTATAGATTCTTGAAATATTAAAGAATAATTTATTTCTTACTTTAACAAAAAGAGAGTTTTCTTTTGTTAAGATCTATAGTCCGAATTCAAAGAATTGGCACAGTGAAGGTGAAAAGTTGGAATAGCAATTATCCCGTGAAAGCAGGAGGTAATTGAAGGGAGTCATTTGCAGATCCAGAGTCTGAAAGTTACTCAATTCTAAGAATAAAGATTTGAGATCAAAATTAAGGTAAAACTATTATTTTTGTTAAATTTAGAAAGATATCTTCTGAAATCTTAAAGAATCGTTGAGATTACTCATTTGAATGTTTGCATGTCTAAATTATCTGAATATTTAATGCTTATTTTGTTAGTATTATTTTAATATGTCAAGATATATAATTGAAGGATTAGATAGCTTATTAGAAAAATTATTAGAAAAGATAAATAATATTACCTATCAAATGGAAAGATTAGATGAATCATCATCCGATGAATATTATATACTTGCAGAAATTTTTGATAGATATATTGCAGATTATGCTAATCTATTAGATCAAATGATGTATTTATATGCTAAAATTCGAGATAGAAAAAATAGAGGACAAAATTAAAAAACTATTCTAAAATAGGGATATATCTTGCAATATACAAAAATCCATTTCATTAACGGTAATATAAACATTTTACTATTATTCACAAAAGGTATGGACAAATAGGCCAATCTTAAAAGTACTCCTCATTATGGTCAGCTTTTCAAGGATCCTCGAGGATGCTTTGGATTTCTATAACCTCGATCTCGAGAACATAGCTGGTCGGACAATACCTAAACTATTCACATCAATAACTATTACTCATTTATTATGCACGTATTTTTTTCTATGAAAATGTGTTGTGCTCATGACCATGGGCAGACCCAATGAAGGCCTAATGCAGGCATTCATTCCGCCAACTGATGGTATATGCCCAGGTTAAATTTTTTTAAAAATGAATTGGCCCCATTTTACAAATTCAATGCCCTAAAAAGTGATGCATTCAATTTATTGGAGTTAATACAATCGTTTGATTTTAGATTTAATCTACATTTAATGCGAGGTATCTTGGAGATTTCAAATGATTTGTCAAAAGCATTGCAAATGAAAGATCAAGACATTGTTAATGCAATGGACATGGTGAAAGTTTGCAAAAAACGACTCCAACTTATGAGAGATGAGATTATTTCTTGCAACAAGTTGTTTCTTTTTGTGAGAATCATTATATTGATGTTCCAATCATAGATGCTATGTTTATATGTTATGCACATGGTGGTCGCCCTCATCATAATCCTCCACAAACGACCAACTTGCACACTTTCGTGTAAATGTATTCTATGCTATCATCGATATGCAACTTCAAGAATTGAATGATCGTTTCTCGGAGGTAAATACTGAGCTGCTTCGTTGTGTAGCTTGTCTATGTCCACAAAATTCATTTTCTGCTTTTGATAAAAGAAAGTTGAGAATACTCACGGGTTTACAAGCTTTTGATTTTGACACTAATTCTTCTGGTTGCTACAGCTACGGTGGAGAGAATATTTTCTGTTATGAACATTGTGAAGGATAGATTACGCAATCGGATTGGAGATGAGTGGATGAATGATAGTCTCATTGTTTATGTAGAGAAAGATATATTCTTAAAGATTGGTAATGAAGTGATTTTACAAAGATATCAAAGTATGAAAACTCGTAAAGAGCATTTGTAAGGTATTTCATTTTTAGTATAATGTTTGTGTATTATGTTATAATACTGTTATTTTTTGTACATTTTCTGATATCGCCCGCATTGAAAAACTCTCTGGGTCCACCCCTACTCATGACAACATTATTCTACTGTAAAATTTTGTTTGGTCATGGATATTTTATGAGAAAATATATTTGTGAATGTACAAATTACAGCACTCGTATGCTATAAAAATTACAGCACACTCATATTAATGGGCCTCGCAATTATTTTAATCGTGGATCTCACCCTCAAATGTGAGTGTGTTGTTAGTGTATAAAATAACATTAATTCTACTGCGATGGAGGTTACACTCTACAGGGAAGTCCAAAGCTGTTGTATGGAATCGATGGTTCCTGGTTTTTTTTCCCCTGGCATAGATAGTACGTATATTTTTTCGAGAAAATCTGCCAAAATTTGATTGATGATGATACTTTTGCTTTACCATTTTGGAACTATGGCCGGTGAAAATATCACCACGCTCAATGGCGCCGGTCAAATTGAGCTAACACCTCATAATCACGTGCATTCTTGGACCGGAACCGTAATGGACCCGAGCAATCCAGTCGACATGGGTGCCTTGTACTCTGCCGCTCGACACCCAATATTCTTTGCTCACCATGCAAATGTTTATCGGATGGGAACCATATGGCTGAATCAACTCGAAGGAATCAATTTTACAGACCCGGATTGGTTAAATGCCTACTTCATATTCTACAATGAGGAAGCAAAGCCCGTAAGGGTGAAAATTCAAGATTGTCCCGATACCACGAAACTTGGATATCCATATGTATATGTAAATGTAAACGATGTAAATTGGGTACCATACTAAGCGAATACTGACCACTATCAACGAACATCATCATATCTTTGTACATTGCCTCCTATGAGTAGACACAATTGGAAAATGCCGAACTATTAGAATCGTGTATCCAATACTAGTGTGTCGAATACGAACACTGTCCAGACATCTATGATATGGATTTGACTAATCACGTATCATGTTTTTTATATGTCTTTAAATTTCTAACAATTGAGAAATACTTTAAGATAGTCCTCTAACAATTTTTCGACATGCAATATGTCATACCTTATAATAAAAAGTATAAATATATAATATATTATTTCAAAGAGAGATGAAACATAAATTCTTTTGGTCATCCAAATACACTTAAAAGTAGTCACTAACTGCAGGCGAAATGGAAGCGGCAAAATCCGTCCAGATTGGGAGGAATTAAAGTATAAAATAAGAGTTGCATATGAAACGCTCACTTACACCACATTATCATAAAGTTAATCGTGAGGATCATTCTATAAGTGCAGAAAAGAAGTCACAGAAATTGTATAGAAATTCAAAACACACACACATGCAGGGGGTGGTTTCTTTTTTTCCCAATATGAAACTCACATTCTGTAGGAATAATTTTGTACGTTCAGAATTATTCTAATAGTTATTCATCATATGTACACGTCTATTGCATAAAAGAAAAAGATTTCTGATGGCTTATTTATTGAGGATACAACAAAACGGTCTAGAAAACAACTTCTAGCCTTTCAGTGGCGAATCACATCTTTGACTGTATACGGGTCAGACTTGCTTCGATTGATCCGTGTGGTTCATCTGTTGGTAAATATACGTCATCCTCAAACTGCATTCAGGGAAATCGACAAGCATTAACTACGAAAATAAGAGCTGAAAAATATGAAAGAAATTATTTATGATCATTTGTCCTTTCTGTATCGTGCTGAAAATGAATGGCATCCTACCTTAACAATAACTGGATATTCTTTGCTTGATAAATTGACTGGTAGAAAGTGAATATTCGGCATTTTTAGCTGAACTGAGGATATATCAGGAAACCTGGAAACACAGTAATCAAGAGTTAAGTTACCACGTGAAACCAGAATCAAGTAAAGCATTCCATAAATTTGAAAAAGCATTGTACCTGCCAAGAACCGCCTTTGCCATGTAATAGAGAGTACTTTGAACAGACGGGCTGTATGCTCCCTCTTTAGGATGGCCAAAGAAAGTGTCAACCAAAACCTTTTTCACATCCGTATATCTCTCCAGGAAGTAAAACTGTTTTGCTGGTATACTGTTGATAGTCTCAAAAGAGTACCTACATCAAGAACTAGTCTTTTGTTAAAAATGTTTATATCCTGTAACTTCAAGAACAAGAAGCACAGGTCTGGCTATCAATACGATCAAGATCAGAAAAAGAAACCAACAATCCATGGACTTCTCAACTAAATTGCATAATGGTCTTCCTCCTTCACAATCTACCTCCATAATGCAGTGACTTCAGTTGCCAGAATCCTTTCCCGTGTATCAGGCAATATTGTGTACTTATCTCTGATAAATCCTTCAAAACCTGACTGTCATAGGATAAACTCTACTATGAGACACCAAGGAAATTATTTAATGCTATGTCGTTGAAGATAATATTTAAATGATTTACGTATGGTCCGATATAATAGCTTAAACTTTTAGATCAAGTGATTTAACATAGTATCAGAGTAGGCAAAGGATCAAGGTCCAAGTACAAATAAACTTGTCACCTCCCACCCTCAACTTATTAAATGATTTATTGTGCACATAAATGATTAGGCTTTTATGAAAAAAAAAAAATATGCCTTCGAACCCCCGTCGGCCCCCACCCCTTCACCTATATATTTTCAAATTTGGACCCCCCATTTCCAACAAGCTAGCCCCACCACTACGTGAGGGGATATTATTTGAATAATATATATTTGACCCGATCTAACCCCTTAAACTCTAGTGGTTCAACATTTACCCTTAAAGCTCCTTGTCATAATGTTATTAGAGTTGTTCTGTTTTTATATGGCAAATTGCCTGCTATGTAAAGGTATCAATAGAACTTTCTCAAACAAGAGATATTGAAAGATATAAATCAAGGAAAATGTATATCGAAAGATCAAGAAAAGAAAATTCTTATTTAGAACGAGCTTACTTGGGTTGTCTTCAGCAATGCCAAACCCTCAATACCAGAAACCACCCTGACAGCACCCGATTTCTTTACTGTGACTTCAGTTGTATGCTTCTCAGATCCAAGCTTGAAACCTTTAGAGGAGACATCAAAATAGCTTGTTATAATTCATAGAACTGACAGCTTTCTCCATATACCCAGCCAACAACAATTAAGAAGAAAGAAAACAAGCATATTGAAAAATATGATTCCTCACCACCAATCTTACTAGTAATGAGTAAAAACATTATCAAAAGTCTACTGTGAACTGACATCGAATGTATTTTTTGGTTGAAATGAAACAACTGAGAAGTATCAGGTTATTTATCATCGATAGAATCATTTATTACCAGGCACACTACCATGAATTCAATTGCATGGAAGCCTTCAAAAAAAAAACAGCTCTCCATATATTTTATAAGATCTAGGGAATACAACCTTAGCATAACCTCATACAGTGATGGGATATGCAATCAAAATATATGTGAATGTAAGATTAAATGACAATGAGAATAAAAAGGTGTAGATTTAAGTAGGTGTATGGCCTGTATCATGTTTCTAAGGAATACTAACCGAGTTTAGCCCAGTAACATGGAGCATCCAGCTTTTACCACCAAAAAACTACCATATGTTCTACAAACTTTAGGGGATTCAAATTTCTGAAACCAGAGTACAGGCAAACACATTTTTTCCTTTTAAATATTGAAATGTGCAATCGAATTTTGATCTGCAGATGTTCATGGCTATTGTGTGTGTGTGTGTTGGGGGGGGGGGGGGCTACCTTGTAGTAGGAGATAGCCTTGTGCCAGGTATCTAAGGAACATTAACTGAGTTATCGAATTGAACCCAGTCATATGGAGCATCCAGTTTAGGAAGAGATACAGAAAAGATGTAAAATGATCTATAGTTTTTGTAATTAGTGTGGCTTGGTTGATTCGACGATCATTCTTTCCTTTTGAATTTGTTCATTCACTCATTATTAGAGTGAGAGAATGTGAAAGTCTTGTTCCAGTTCCTGTTCCTGTTCCTGCTCCTTAGAATAAAAGTTCAGCTCAAAACCTGTTAACAGGTACCTTAACATCTACAACTACACCCGCAGAAGGTGCATTATCTTGAGAAAAATTCAGGTTTATATAAAACATCTAATTTTTACATGCAACTCTATTAACCTCAGATACGTTTGCAGAAGATTCAATTAGAGTATTCCCGTTTATACTATAGGTGGAGGAAAGATTTAGTATAAAGTAGAAAAGTGTGTCTGGAAGGACTTCTCCAAAGCCTAAAAGGACTTTGTGGAGGTCAAAAGTGCTTTTGTTGGTAATATTGGCTATTTAGCCAATGTCAAAAAGTACTTATTGACAAAAAAATATAAAGTTTATATATATAAAAGCACTTTTTGGATAAACGTCCAAACAAGTTTATATATATAAAAGCACTTTTTGGATAAACATCCAAACGGTCGACAACTTTTTGATAGAAGTTCTACTATCAAAAGCATCACTACTTCAATATATACTTACAACAGCTGTGCAAAAGGGACCCTAAACCAGAAAATAAAAGAATGGAAATGACATGCACACATAACTAAAACATATTTCCGCAACTAATCAGTTTAAGGGAAGGCAGTTAAAATTGAAATACAATTGTATTAATGATTTTCTGCAAGAAACGAGTGTATAAATACTAAATAGAGTATTTTTCTCCATAAATAATCTTCGGAATCAAACACTGACCGTGTTCATGTGGTTGACCATCTATGTGTATTCGTTCCCATGGTTTCTCCACTATCTTGATGATTGCAGCTTTGACCTACAAAACAGAGGATGAGATTAAACCATCCCTGATCTTGGTGTATTGCGTTACAAATTGTAAGTCAGAACTTTAGAATCTAAAGGGTTTAGGTTGATTATTTTTAGTAATAGTACAATGTGATATATATGAGCTTAAAAGGCAGTCATAGTTTAGGGAACCAAATATTAGGAAATGAATATTATAATAAATAATAAATAAGATGAGAAACACGACCATGCTCCATCAAATGGAAGTGGAACTATAGAAAATAAACTAAGAGAAGGACGACTAATGTGATTGAGGCATGTGTCATGCAAAGATTAGGAGGGTGTTTGATGAGGATTAAAATTAAATTTTTTAGTAGATTGTGATGGAAGTTATTGAAATGTATGGTTGAAAAGTTGTGAGATCCATGAAAGATGAAAGTTGATATTGATTGTTTGACTTTGACTTAGATTAAAATTAGATTTTAATTGGTGCCAAACAGACTCTTAGGTGCTCCACACACAAGTGTAATCTGGCCACTAGAACAAGTTATACTAGGGAGAAATAGTCCAAAATTAACATGATATGAATTGATGAAGAAACACCTGGATTTAATATTCTTTTAAAAACCCTTTCTCAGTTTACATCATAGAAATTTAGGGGTGGGCAAAATAATTGTGAAACCAACAAACTGACCCGACCTGATATATATATATATATAGGTCAGTTTTGAGCCCATTCTGTTCAATTCCTGAAAATTCTGCACGATGATGGGGGTTGGACGACCTACGCCGACCTTTTAAAAAAAAAAAAATGGACAATTCAAGTTTAAACCATTTCAGTTTTTATCACAATTCCCATAGCCACCCAAGCATGGCACCCCATCAATCTTCTTTTTTTCTCCCTCTCTCTACAAAGTTTGTGACCCTACGATGAGTACGTCCACCACCACCACAGGTAGTACAAACCAAAGAAGATTTCAGAATTTTGGTATTTCTCCAGCTTTGCCATCAACGCCATGTTGCCAGGTTGGGAGGTGGAAATCAAATCGAAAGCCAGAAAAAGGGAAGGAACAAGAAAGATTATTGGAGACCATTTATTGAAAATTGGGCACAATTCAAGTTAGATCTTTTCTTTATTTTATTTTTTTGTAAGATTGATTTTTTGACATTTTTGTGGTGATGGTGACGGTGATTTGGTGGTGGAGGACCGGAAGGTAGTTGTTGTATTGGGAGGGTCGGGATTGTGCCGAATGATTTGGGGTCAAATCAAACCAACCTAAACAGTTCGTTCGGGTCGGGTTATTTAGATGTGTGCTAGATTTCCAATCTCTTCGATTTTCGGGTCGGACTTTGATTCAACCTGACCCATAAGAATTAAGAATACACCGAATCTCATAGAAAGATTTCTTTTGAGGAATTTTTTATTCCAAGTCATTGTATCTCAATGCAAACTTAAAAGTTACAAACAAACCACCTTTGATTCTTAGTTTCTGTTAACAATACTGCACGACTGGGCAAAATAATAGTTCAATAGCATTGGCTAATCTAAGGCCTTGTCACATTTTTCATGAAAAATGTCACATTTGAAAAAAAAATATTTTTCACTTTGATCGTTTGACTTGCAACGTGGAAAAAGGAAAATATTTTCCAATGTATAATCATTTTAACCTTGTTTTCAACAAATTTCATGAAAAATATTTTTTTTATAATTTATGTGAGTTTTTATTTTTCAATTTACATGAAAAATATTTGTCTTTTGAAAGGAGCCTCACTTCTATATTTACCTGCTCATAAAAGGAGGTGAAGTGTTTGCCAAGTATGACAGCAAAATCCTCCGGCAAGAGTTGTTCCCGACATTCTTTGGCTTTAACATATACCTATGGCATAGCCAATTAGTATAAAAGAGACCATTAATGCAGAAAATACAGAGCTGGTCCAATTATGGATGGGATGGACAAAGCACGGACATTATGTAGGCCAACTTAAGATCTCCTCCAAATTTGTGAAATATGTCAAGACAGAACAAGTTGGCATTGAAATTTTTTTTTTTTTTTGGTATTTATGTTCATAGACAGATAAAATTTCCATTTAATTTCCAGTCTCTCAATTTTTCAAGGTCCGTAAAAAGGAGATACTTTTATCTTAATTTTTATTTTTTATTATTTAAAATGTGTTAATGTGTTAAAACATATTTTATAAATGAAACTTAAAAGATGACACAAGAATGTATGGTATTCCATATGTTAATTTGAATTTAAAAAAAAAAAGTAAAATTTGAATAATCATTATTCTAAAATAATTGTGCCATGATAATTTAATTAAAATATTTAAATTTTATACATTTATATGATATGAAATAATTATTTATAAAAATAATATGAGATATATCATATATTAATTTATAAAGAATATGCTATTTATGAATTAAACACACTTTTCTACCAAACAGTAAATTTAATGTTCACAACATTTTATTATTGACAACCAAACCAATTCGTCCAAATTCATTCTATCTCGATCTCGTTAACCCAATCTATCCCTCCATAGAATAAAAGTAGTAAATACTGATCTAGATCGTAAACTAATTTAATTTTGTCAAACGATATTTTAAAGTTACAATACCAGAATACAAATTCAAAGAGAGATGTATTTTATACCGTATTTTTAATAGTATCAGTGGCGACGATATCTGAATTGTCGGCGTTGACATACGCCGGGAGGCAATCGGAGAGGAGGCTGATGCTAACATTCCATTCCACGAAATGATGCCTTCCCTTTTGATCTTTCCAAACCCTACCCACTCTGACTCTGGATTTCCCATGCCTTTGTTCCAATTTCAGTCCACCGATCGAATCCCCAATTTTTGCTGCCATGGCTATCTATGTATGTATGTAGAAATGGAATCGTGATTCAATCGAGTTGCTGCAAGAAAGGATTAAATAGTAAGAATCCTCTAATAAATTAGCAAAATGACACGTCGGTGACGGACAAAACGATTGGAATCTTAGACCATTGCTACTCTCCGCTTTTTGCGCGTGCGTGCGTGAAACATTAAACCAAGCAAATCAAAATCAACAATTTTTTTTTTTTTTTTTATACCCAGATTTCCCAGTTTACGCTTGATTATATCCTGGACCACCAGTCACCGGCCCCTCAGTAACTGGCGGAAGTAAACCGCGAGTTATGCCCAAGTTGACCAGGGTTCGTGCACCCTTTATACTTCTGATCCCAAAGGAGCCTCCTTCATGATTATTACATCAACAAGCTGCTCCAACCAATAAATGGTTATTACATCACTCAGCTGCTCCAACCAGGAATCGAACTCCCCACGCTGAGGTTGCAAGCCCCGCAATACCCATCCTTTACCAACTTGGATGTGCCCCGGAGGGGCAAATCAACAATTATTTTTAACTACATATTTTATGAATCTCACAAATTTTTAACCACATATTAATCAAATTTTATCAAAATCTACTTAAAATTTAATTTTAATCCCTTTCAAACAGGGGCTAAATTAGTTTTAGGTGTGTGAGTGAGCAAGAAGCCGAAAAAATTCTTTACTAAATCGTGACAGAGTATGATATGTGGATATCTATAAGAGAGTTTTGCTGTACAATGTATAACCCGAGATTGGCTGAAATGAATAAATTATCCAGGAGCTAAATTAGTTTTAAGTAGGGTTGGGCACGATTCGATTCTAACGAGAATCGAACCGGACTCGAAATTTTTGTGTATTTAGTAAGTGGAATCATCGTGTCCAAATTTAATTATAGAACGGTTCGGGTTCGGTTCGATTCGATTCGATTCCCAAGTTTTGTACTATAATTAATTTTTTAAATATTTACAAAAACTATATTAATTCAACTAATGACATGTACAATTTTAGCTCTCACAAAATAACATAGTCTAATCTTATGTATCTTTTACGACTCTCTTTATTGAATTTTTCATAAATTTGATTGTGAAAATCATAGGAAAATGACAAAGTGAGCTTACAATAATTAAGAGAGGCATTGTCCAACTTCAATTCTATTTCTCTAGAAGAAACGGTACTATAGTAGAATAAAAAATTTTAAAAAAAAAAATTTTAGGTTAATTTGATTAAGTTAGGTTTGGACTGAAAATTAGAAATAGGAAAATCATATTTTTTATTAGCAAATTTATTTAGAAAATAATAATATAATTTGGCTTATTGAAAATAAATAAATTAAAAAAATTAGGGAAGATTCGATTTTTTGATTCTTGCTCTAGAATCGAGAACTGAACCAAATTCGTCGGTTCTCGATTTAGATACACGTTCGAGTATTTAACTTAAAAAGAGTCGTTCGATTCAATTCGGTTCGGTTCGGTTCGGTTCGGATCCAATTCGATTAAAAAAAATTTGTAAGTAACTTAACACGTTTATGTGTGTTTATAAATATTGAACTCCATACTCAATCTAATTCTTAAAAATTAGCTTTTAAAGATAAGTTGCAATTTTAATGTTAATATTTACTATATGAATTTTATTGAACTTAAAATAAGGAACTTATTCAATTTATATTTCATAATAAAAATAATTATTTTAAAACATGCTCATAAACTTATGAGTAAACTCTTTAAGCTTAGTCAAATAATTCTTCAATTAATCCTATATAGCCCCTGTTTGGAATCCATTATAATGAGTTTTTAGAAATAATGTACTTTGAAATATTAATTTTTTTTTAAATATGTGGTTTAAAAAGAAGAAAATATTTTGAGATTATATGTAATAATATTATTTTATTAAAAATGTATAGTTAAAAAAATGTATTAAATATTTAAATTATAATGGAGAACAAACAGGGGCATATTCACTTGACATATTCGATAAGAACAATTAAAACTTAAAAGTATTGATACTATTAAGAAAGCATAAAAATTAATATATATATTGCATTGTATTGTTGAGCACTCAATGCTAAACTTGCATGAAGTCGAACAATCATTAAAAGATTGCATGAAGTTGAGCAATCATTAAAAGTCCGTTTGATGTGACTTTTAAGAGTTAAAATAAATTTTTGATATTTAAAAGTTGCTTTTAAATTCGTTTTTTAATTTTATGAAAATATTTCTTCTAATTAAAAGAATTTTTTAAAGAAGTTGATCCAATATAATTTTTTCTAAAATCACTGTTGAAATAGATTTTTTTTTAAAAAAATTAATTTTCAAGCAAAAGTTATACAGACGGTCCTAATTAGAAAATTAAAATTAGTGGCGTTAACGCGCTAGTGTAGGAAGTAGCTACAAGCAGCAAACTGTTTAGAAGAATCCAAACGTTTTGATCTCTATCTACGACTGTGTGGATAAGTACATGCATACAGTGGGCGCACATGTGGACTGTATTAAAATACTATCTGTATAGCCAATAGTAACAAAGAACGAATGAAAAAAATTGCACTAAATTTGGACTGCTGACTTTAATTACAGTTCCTTTTGACCTAGTGGATTTGAATACAGTTACATAGTTTACATTTTATATTTTTGTTATGAAAACTTATTGATGAGATCTTCATCTATTAGAAATGTTATAGGTTTCTAACTTAATTTTTTTTAGCAAAAGTTGTAACCAGTGGATCTAGGAAAGGCTTACATAAACATCCACGTCTCAAGTGAGGACACGTTGCATTTCGGTGGAGAGATGTGTGGCAAGATCACACGTCCATTGCCGCTTAGCTTAATGCATCTGCCTTCGTCCTTGTCATCATTATCATTGCGGAATATTGTTAGTGGGGAGTATGGTCGAAGACCTTTGGCTGAGCATGCATCGGAGCGGCACTTGTGCATCTGGATAAGGAAATCAATGACAATCCTTAGAGATTAAGAAAAATCTTTTGTGATCTGTATCTAGAAGAAAACGTGATTATACAAGGAAACCTATTGTAGCGACCCGAATTTTCAAATACAAATTTCATAACTTAAATTGTGTCGCTACGACATTCCGTCAATTTTTAGAAATTATCTTGTGCCGTCGAATTGTCTAGCAAACAATTAATTTAAGATTTCAAAACGATTTTAATCTTAAAATTCAATATTTACTCATCGAGTTCAATCTCGAACCTTTTTTTAAAAGTACCAGATTCTTATCGATTTAAATCCAATTTTTATGTCCAATATTCTATTTAGAATTCAATTTCATTAAGTCCAAATTTTATCTTTTAATCTAATTTTATTAAATCCTATTAGCCAAAGAATTATGTTCCAACACAAACTCTAAGCCCAATTTATTGCCTCGTTTTTCGTGCCCTAATCTACTGTTGACTACTGTTCATCATCACCTTCTTCGACCACGCCTCACAACTTCTCACACACGGCTTCTTCAACCCAGCAACTACTGCAACAGGTAAAAATCCACATTCCATCTTCCTTCAATTTTGATCAATTAACAACTGAAAATTTGACAGATTCTTCACCATGTCACCCATGTTGAAACCCTCCATCAATTCTACCTCAGTCCAAAGTAGTTTTCACACACACGCACCCATAGTTGAACTGCACACCAATCCACAGGCAACACCACCTCAAATCACCGCCTACACGCACCCATTCAACCTCACCTACAGTCGAGCCACCACCACACGACCACCATCCCACATCAACCACCACCAACCGCCGCCTGCAATCATCCAAAAAGCAGCCCCAAACAACCACAAAACTAAGAAATCACAACACCCAATCACATACCTCGACTCTACCCATGTTTTGGCCGGACTACCCGCCGGAAAACCCAAGAATTTTCGCCTCCTAGCCTCGGTTTTTAGCCTCGGTCGTCGCCCAAAAAGACTCCCAATCGACCCCAACCGCCGGCACTACCTCGCGACGGCGACACCTCCGATTGTTGGCCGAAAACACCCCACTTCGCCTCGTCTTCCCGTCGCCGATTTCCCCTCGACCTCCCTGCCATATCGCGTGAGTGAGAGAGAGAGATGGAGATGTGTTTGTTTTTGTAAATAATTAATTTTTGAAAAATTACTCCTTCAGCCCTAACTTTTAAAAGTTCTCCATTTTAGCCCAAAGTTTTAAATGTTTATTATTTCAATTTCAAAGTTTTATAAATTGTTTAATTCAGCCCTATGTTTAAATAACTTTTAAATTAGCCCGCAAAATTTCAAAAGTTTTATATTCAGCCTTTAAACTTTTAAATTTCAGTTTTAAATACCTTTCAATTTAGTCCCTAAAAGTTTTAAAGTTTTAATTAAACTTAGTATCTTAAATTAAATCAATTTAGTTCTTGCTAGACGAGATTGCGGACAAAGTGTGAAGCACGGTAACATTTCAATTGTTCAATTTCCAAGAAAACTTTCAAGACTTCGAGGTGGGGTTTACATTTAAGCAATTGTGGTTATTTGTCCACGTTAATTCTTGATGTGTGATTTTGATTGTGATGTAATGTTTATACATATGAAAATGTTGCCAGGGACCGTAAATAGGTTCGGGATCGAAATCGGGTCCTTGAGAATGCTCACAGTGCTAAAATTTGCTAAACTTGTATCATGTTGTCGGGGACCGTAAATAGGTCCGGGATCGAAATTGGGTCCTTGAGAATGCCCACAGTACATATTCTATAGTATGTTGTATGGATATTACGTTCACCACTTGATTGCATATTTTGACTTAATTTGGACTGATTGTTGTATCTTCACTGAGTATAATTCGTTATGCTCACCCCACTATTTTCCCAACCTTTCAGGTTAAGGAGCTTGGTAGGGTAAGGCAACGAGCGGGGCAATTTGATTTAATAGTAGAACTTTTGAATTATTAATTTTGAACAAGAATTTTAAATAGTTGGTTTCCATTTGACATTTGAAATACCGAATTTTAGTATCTTTGAAATGTTGGTAATTGTTTATTATTTTTGACATTAACTTATGGTTTTGAGAAAATCGTTAAAATGATGTTTCCGCGTTTTGTGCTAAATTGCTATGGGTTTTAAAAGTATATGTATGCCTTCGCTTTGTGGCGACTTTTGAAAATGTTTATTTACAAATTACTTTGACTTAAGTAGCGCCTCCAGTTATTAGTGAAATTGGGGCGTTACAGTGTAGTATCAGAGCACAGGTTTACCTTTCTGTAGACTTGTGAAAAATTTTATAAAAAAAAAAAAAAAAAGGTGTTTAGTATTTAATTTAAATGCTACCCGCTCTTGCCGCGCCACGCCTACTCCGAAAAGGTAAAAATGTTTAGCAAATTTTATTTGATGAAGTCTGAAAATTTTCAATTGCTGGATACCATGAATTTATTATATAACTGCATCTGAAATTGATTGCTACAACAGAAAGTTACTGAGAATGAAATTTTGCTATAGTTGATGCAGTTTGAAATGTTTGAAAGTTTGCATCCAGTACATATTATAAAAATTTTTCATGAGCTATTATGTTTGGGAATTGAACTTGTGATGTGAAGTATTTAAAAAATATTTGGAAATTATAAATTTGGTCCTCGGAATTAGGCTAAAACATAAAGTAACCCATTTCAATAGAATTTACCTTCATAAGTGATATGCCAAAAGGAACGTATGAGATAGAGATGTGGGAAGAACTATTTGTGGAAATTCAGTAGGAGAACATATTTCGGATTATAGATATTGGTTGCAATTTTATTATTTTTTTTCCTTTTGAAAAATTTAAGATAATAATGAAATTTATTTTTAGCTCTACTTTGCTTATCTATGATCTTCCTCTTAGATTTTATTATTCCTAAATGGCCATCGTGAATTTCACAACTTAATGGACGCTGAGACAAATGTTGTGATTTAGAAAATATCTCGTAGAACAAATCGAGTTCCCGTGAATCGGACTGCTGCAAGACAAGCCACCCCAGGCCAGACTGCTACTGGCGATGCGGGAAATAATTCGTTAAGGGATCTCGTGAATGCTCTCCAGGGGCTCATTCAGCAACAAACCCCAATAGCTCGACGAAATCCCCCTAATCCACAGGCTAATGCAGACAATACTAGCATGGTTGTTGAACAGTTTCGCAGATATAAACCACCAACATTTAATGGTCGAACAGGACCCCTAGCTGCAGAGGAATGGCTAAGGGCATTAGAACGGATCTTTAAACATATAGCCTGTTTGGACGCTCAGAAAGTGTCATGTGCTGTGTTCCAGCTTGAAGAGGACGCAGATCATTGGTGGGAATCATATCAGCGCACCAGAACTGAGGCACAACAACTTGAATTGACATGGAATGGATTCAAGGAATTAATAATACAGAGGTATTTTCCTCAATCTTTCCAGGATCAGAAAGAAGCAGACTTCCTTGAACTTAGACAGGGAGGTATGTCAGTGGTGGAATATGAAACGAAATTCAACCAATTGTCCAGGTATGCTATCCATCTGGTTGACACGGATATCAAGAAGGCTAGAAGATTTGAAAGGGGCTTACGCCCAGAAATTGGAGGAATCATGGCAGGTTTGGGACTCACTACCTATGCCGAAGCAATTGAGCGAGCCCAAGCTATATCCTCTCGCTTAAACTTGAAAAAGACTACTCAGAAACCCGCAGAGGTACCAGCGAAAAGGAAATGGGACAGTCAGAATATGAGCAAAGGCAGATATCAGAACAAGAAGGGGAAATCATGGGGAAAAATGGAGGAAAAGGCTAGCACTGAGAAACCTGTATGCCCGAAGTGTGATAAGCGTCACCATGGAGAGTGCTTACTCGGGAAGGGAATGTGTTTCAGATGTAAGAAACCCGGTCATTTTGCTGGTAAATGTCCTGAATTCAAGGGTAAGAAAGATGCCAGGAAGGGAAAGGCTCGAGTTTTCGCTTTAACTCAGAAAGAGGCAGAGAAAGATCCAGATGTGATGACAGGTATTCTATCAGTATTCAATGTACCTGCTATTGTTTTAATTGATTTCGGTGCTACGAATTCTTTCATCTCTACTAGTTTTCAAGCTAAGATTGAGAATGTATGTGAAAGTGTGAATGATGCCTTAGAAGTTAGTATCCCTTCAGGTGAAACTATTATTACTAATCTGATGTCGAAAGCTGTTAAGTTTGAAATAGATGGGAAGAACTTAGAGGCAGACTTGTACTTAATAGACATGAGGGACTTTGATATTATTTTAGGCATGGACTGGCTTAGTTGCAATCACGCTACGATTAAGTGTCATGAGAGGGAAGTGCTCTTTCAGAAACCAGGAGAATGTGAGTTTACCTTATTCGGGACAAAAGTCAAAACTATGCCCCGTGTTATATCAATGTTGAAAGCACAAAGGATGTTGAGAAAGAGTACAAATCAAGGATATCTAGTGAGCATCACTAGCGTTCAGGCAACTGAGGTAACTGTTACAGATGTACTAGTTGTGCGTAATTTTATGGATGTATTTTCAGAAGATCTAGTTGGTATTCCACCAGATAGACAAGTGGAATTCATGATTGACTTAGTACCTGGAGCTGCACCCATATCTAAAGCACCCTATAGGATGGCACCGAAGGAACTTCAGGAGTTGAAGATACAACTACAAGAACTGTTGGATAAAGGATTTATTCGACCGAGTGTATCGCCTTGGGAAGTACTGGTTCTGTTTGTGAAAAAGAAAGATGGATCAATGAGGATGTGCATTGACTACAGGGAGTTGAATCGCCTCACAGTCAAGAATAAGTATCATTTACCACGAATAGAAAAAATTTTCGATCAGTTAAAGGGTGTCGTTGTATTCTCCAAGATTGACTTGAGATCAGGTTATCATCAATTGAAGGTTAAGGACAGTGATATACCAAAAACTGCATTTAGGACTCGATACGGACATTACGAATTCACTGTGATGCCGTTTGGGTTAACTAATGCACCAGCTGTCTTCATGGACTTAATGAACCGAGTATTTCATCAATACTTGGATCGGTTTGTAATTGTCTTTATTGATGACATTCTGATTTATTCAAGGGACAAGGAACAACATGAGGAGTATCTCAACATTGTATTACAGACACTTCGACGAGAAAAGTTGTATGCAAAATTCAAGAAGTGCGAATTTTGGTTTGACCGAATTGGTTTTCTTGGACATGTAGTTACCGTAGATGGTATTGAAGTTGATCCAGCCAAGGTTGATGCTGTCACTAATTGGAGGGCACCAACCAATATAAATGAAGTTCGTAGTTTCTTGGGATTGGCTGGCTATTATCGAAGATTTATCGAAAGATTTTCAAAAATTGCTGGACCGATGACCCAGTTAACCAAGAAGGGAGTGAAGTTTCAGTAGATAGAAAAGTGCGAGAAGAGTTTTCAAGAATTGAAACAGAAATTGGTATCTGCACCAGTTTTGGCTATTCCAGAAGGGTCAGAAGGTTTTGTAATCTATAGTGATGCATCGAAACAAAGTTTGGGATGTGTACTGATGCAGCATGAAAAAGTGATTGTATATGCATCTAGGCAGTTGAAGCCACATGAGCAGAACTACCCTACACATGACTTAGAATTGGCCGCTGTAGTTCATGCTTTAAAAATATGGCAACACTATCTATATGGTAGTAAGTGCGAGATATACACAGACCATAAGAGTTTAAAGTATTTCTTCACTCAGAAAGAATTGAATATGAGACAGAGAAGGTGGTTGGAGTTAGTTAAAGATTATGACTGTACTATCCATTACCATCCCGGCAAGGCCAATGTTGTTACTGATGCACTTAGCCGGAAAGGTAAAGGACAGTTAGCTGTCTTAACCAGTCAAGAACAATTGATCAAGGATTTTGCCAACATGAGACTAGAGATTGTAGCTCCTCCACATCACACAACTGCAATTATAGCTACTATAATTGTTCGACCGACTCTCAGAGACAGAATTAAAGAAGCTCAGGGTAAGGATAAATTTTTGTGCAAGATTAAGGACCGAGTACTCGTTGGCAGTGTTAAAGGTTTTGAAGTATCAACTGATGACACTCTTATATTCAAGGGAAGACTGTGTGTACCGAAGGATGAAGCCTTAAGGAAGGAGATTTTAGAAGAAGCACATTATTCACCTTATACTGCACACCCAGGAGGTACGAAAATGTATCAGGATTTGCGAATAATTTATTGGTGGAGGAACATGAAGAGGTCAATTGGCTTGTTTGTTGAGAAGTGCATGACTTGCCAACAAGTTAAAGCTGAACACCAACGTCCATCTGGAATGTTGAACCCACTTGAAATCCCAGAATGGAAGTGGGAACACATAACAATGGATTTTGTCGTGGGACTTCCTAGATCAGTTAAAGGTCATCAAGCTATATAGGTCATAGTTGATCGTTTGACAAAATCTGCTCATTTTCTACCAGTGAAAATGACTTTCAGTTTAGACCAGTATGCTCAGTTGTACATCAGAGAAATTGTAAGATTGCATGGTGTACCAGTTTCTATAGTGTCAGACAGGGATTCCAGATTTACATCCAAGTTCTGGGAAAGCTTGCAAACAGCTATGAGAACTAGATTGAAATTCAGTACAGCATATCATTCACAGACAGATGGACAATCAGAGAGAACTATACAAACTTTAGAGGATATGTTGAGAGCTTGCGCTTTAGACCTTGGTGGTAACTGGGAAATGCATTTATCCTTGGTTGAGTTTGCATATAACAATAGTTTCCAGTCTACCATTGGCATGACACCGTATGAAGCTCTTTATGGCAGAAAGTGCAGATCACCAATCCATTGGGATGAAGTTGGTGAAAGGAAAGTTTTGGGTCCAGAAATAGTGGAACAGACTGTAAAGGCTGTGGAAAAGATCAAAGAAAGGATTAAAACAGCACAAGACAGACAGAAGTCTTATGCTAACAAGGGACGAAAGGAACTACAATTTGAAGTTGGTGAAAAAGTGTTCCTTAAAGTGGCTCCCATGAGAGGAATGGTAAGATTTGGACAGAAAGGGAAACTTAGACCAAGGTTTATTGGACCTTTTGAAATGTTGGAAAGAGTTGGAAACGTGGCCTATAGGTTGGCTTTACCGCCAGAGTTAACAGCAGTACATAATGTTTTTCACATCTCAATGTTAAGAAAATATGTCCATAATCCGGACCACATTGTTAATTATGCATCCTTGGATGTTAACAAGGATATGACATATGAAGAAACTCCTGCAGTTATACTTTAGAGGAAAATTCATACCTTAAGGAACAAAGATATTCCTTTAGTTAAAGTCCAATGGAATAGACAAGGTAGAGAAGAGGCTACCTGGGAAAGAGAGGATGAAATTTTAGCCAAATATCCAGACATTCTCAATTCAAGTAAGTTTAATTTCGAGGACGAAATTTATTTAAGTGGGGAAGGTTGTAGCGACCCGAATTTTCAAATACAAATTTCATAACTTAAATTGTGTCGCTACGACATTCCGTCAAATTTTAGAAATTATCTTGTGCCGTCGAATTGTCTAGCAAACAATTAATTTAAGATTTCAAAACGATTTTAATCTTAAAATTCAATATTTACTCATCGAGTTCAATCTCGAACCTTTTTTTAAAAGTACCAGATTCTTATCGATTTAAATCCAATTTTTATGTCCAATATTCTATTTAGAATTCAATTTCATTAAGTCCAAATTTTATCTTTTAATCTAATTTTATTAAATCCAATTAGCCAAAGAATTATGTTCCAACACAAACTCTAAGCCCAATTTATTGCCTCGTTTTTCGTGCCCTAATCTATTGTTGACTACTGTTCATCATCACCTTCTTCGACCACGCCTCACAACTTCTCACACAAGGCTTCTCCAACCCAGCAACTACTGCAACAGGTAAAAATCCACATTCCATCTTCCTTCAATTTTGATCAATTAGCAACTGAAAATTTGACAGATTCTTCACCATGTCACCCATGTTGAAACCCTCCATCAATTCTACCTCAGCCCAAAGTAGTTTTCACACACACGCACCCATAGTTGAACTGCACACCAATCCACAGGCAACACCACCTCAAACCACCGCCTACACGCACCCATTCAACCTCACCTACAGTCGAGCCACCACCACACGACCACCATCCCACATCAACCACCACCAACCGCCGCCTGCAATCATCCAAAAAGCAGCCCCAAACAACCACAAAACTAAGAAATCACAACACCCAATCACATACCTCGACTCCACCCATGTTTTGGCCGGACTACCCGCCGAAAAACCCAAGAATTTCCGCCTCCTAGCCTCGGTCGTCGCCCAAAAAGACCCCCAATCGACCCCAACCGCCGGCACTACCTCGCGACGGCGACACCTCCGATTGTTGGCCGAAAACACCCCACTTCGCCTCGTCTTCCCGTCGCCGATTTCCCCTCGACCTCCCTGTCATATCGCGTGAGTGAGAGAGAGAGAGATGGAGATGTGTTTGTTTTTGTAAATAATTAATTTTTGAAAAATTACTCCTTCAGCCCTAACTTTTAAAAGTTCTCCATTTTAGCCCAAAGTTTTAAATGTTTATTATTTCAATTTCAAAGTTTTATAAATTGTTTAATTCAGCCCTATGTTTAAATAACTTTTAAATTAGCCCGCAAAATTCCAAAAGTTTATATTCAGCCTTTAAACTTTTAAATTTCAGTTTTAAATACCTTTCAATTTAGTCCCTAAAAGTTTTAAAGTTTTAATTAAACTTAGTATCTTAAATTAAATCAATTTAGTTCTTGCTAGACGAGATTGCGGACAAAGTGTGAAGCACGGTAACATTTCAATTGTTCAATTTCCAAGAAAACTTTCAAGACTTCGAGGTGGGGTTTACATTTAAGTAATTGTGGTTATTTGTCCACGTTAATTCTTGATGTGTGATTTTGATTGTGATGTAATGTTTATACATATGAAAATGTTGCCAAGGACCGTAAATAGATCCGGGATCGAAATCGGGTCATTGGGAATGCCCACAGTGCTAAAATTTGCTAAGTTTATATCATGTTGTCAGTGACCGTAAATAGGTACGGGATCGAAATTGGGTCCTTGGGAATGCCCACAATACATATTCTATAGTATGTTGTATAGATATTATGTTCACCACTTGATTGCATATTTTGACTTAATTTGGACTGATTGCTGTATCTTCACTGAGTATAATTCGTTATGCTCACCCCACTATTTTCCCAACCTTTCAGTTAAGGAGCTTGGCAGGGCAAGGCAACGAGCGGGGCAATTTGATTTAATAGTAGAACTTTTGAATTATTAATTTTGAACAAGAATTTTAAATAGTTGGTTTCCATTTGACATTTGAAATACCGAATTTTAGTATCTTTGAAATGTTGGTAATTGTTTATTATTTTTGGCATTAACTTATGGTTTTGAGAAAATCGTTAAAATGATGTTTCCACGTTTTGTGCTAAATTGCTATGGGTTTTAAAAGTATATGCATGCCTTCGCTTTGTGGCGACTTTTGAAAATGTTTATTTACAGGTTACTTTGACTTAAGTAGCACCTCGAATTATTAGTGAAATTGGAACGTTACACCTACCATACTTAAAAAGTGACATGTACAATTGCAATGGTTAAAAGATTGCAGTCACAATGGGCCTTCGCAAAATATTTAGAGACCAATCATAGAGAACCATGTGATTACACCACTTAAGTCTGTACGATCACATTATGGAAAGCATGTATTGTTGTTTTTCTACTTCAACTAAAACCCAGACTCTTATCATCACATGGCTCAATTTTAAACATAAAGAGAGGTTTATAAATATGATTCTTTCGGTCTTTTTCAAGGAGAGATGCATTCTTTAGAGAACCTATATAGATTCTCAAGATTGATGGCTCTAATTTGGGATTTGAAATTGAATTCGAATGATGCTTCATTTGTTTAATTCCATCATTCGTTTAATTCTAAAATTATGAGTGGCTAGATAATTTATTATCAAGGTGAACGATTAGATTATGTGTTAATTACTTATTTTGCATTTAATGTAATTCAATTGTTCGATCATCAATTGATGAATTTAGGGACAATATTGGAATCGATAGGAGATATTTTTGTCTAGCTCGTGCAATAAATGACATAGATATTGATAAGAGATTAAGATATAATCTTATATGTTATGCAGTGCATTTATGTGTATGAATTTACATAGAGATATAGTAAACTCGGACATGTGAATATGGCTAGTTTTATTTGAAAGAGATCATTAGCTAAATTTGATTTTTAATACACATAGAAAAGGGGTTGGATGATATTAGATTAAGTGGATATTGATTGACCTAAGTGAAACCAAAATTCTTAACTACCTAATCTCAAAAAATTTCCAAAAAATCTCACACGTCAATTAAGTTAGATAAATTTAGTATAGCTTTAGTTTTAACCTAATTTCTTGATTCATTGTTTTGTTACCACATTAATTTTATTTGAAGCTAAGTTTAGGATATGTTTTGATATCAAACTAATAGCCTATGTAGAAACGTTAATTGGACTTTAAAATTCACTTTATTACTTGTCAGTTGTTACCATTCGTATACTTTGATATAAATAAACACACAAGTCGTAGCCAATGAAGCCTTTCAAGGTTTGGTTCCCTCATTCATTGATCTTATGGCATTTCATCCCATCCCAGGATGTGGAATCACCATAAGTCCATAATAGCCGCACAATTCCTTTGTGCAAGCTACATTCGTCCGACGATTTCGTAAGCTATGCTGCGGCATTTTCATTACTCTCTGTAATTTTCTGAATCTTTACCGTATTTATTATGGGTTTTTTCATTCAATGCCCACGCTTACAACTAAATAAAATAAATAAAAAAATGGATAAAGATATTTGTACACCAGGTGTGGTCACACCTATCTCACATGAACAGTGTCGACAAATTTTTTATTGTATGTGAGACCTTCCTCCATGTGAGAAAGATGTAATGTATTATATGTAGCATTATGTACGTGTAGCACTATTGTAAAAAAATCTATCATTTGTATTAATAATCTTGTAGAATAGGCAACCTTTAATTGATAATCACGCACATGACTGACAAAGTTTGAATGCATGTTGGTGGATTGAGATCAATTTTTATCCTTCTATTGATAAGAATAAATGACCCTCAAGCAGGATTAAATTTTTTTTTTCTCGAAGAATAGAGCCAGACGTTTGAGATTTTGGGGTCAAAAATTAAAATACAATTTTTTTACATTTTATTTCTTCGAACTCTGCTCTTTGGCCTACATCGTTTATTTTCATGATTTGCACGATCTCTCTGATTTATTACAACATTTTTGAAAGATTTAATCAAAATGAAGGAACCATTGCACCCTCACTTTCATTAAAAAATTATGGTGGCACAATATATTTGTCAGATGAGAGATTTTTACGAATATCATTTAAAATTGAAAGGACCATTGCACCCTCACTTTCATAATTATGTTCCCAGAAATATCCATGCACTCATAGTTGCACATTATTTTTCATTACTAATGTACTTGAGAGTAAGATGAGAATGCCAAATTATGGACCTGCAATTAGTACTTCAAAAGTCAAGTGAAGATTTCAACTTACCTGCACCATCAATCATTGCGGGCCCACGGTGGCAGCCCAATCTCATTAAGGGATGGATTCTTTAAAAAAAAAATTGTGGTGTCAACTGACACCACATGACCCCATGTGGGTCCATCAGTATTTGTTCTTATTGATAATGTTTTAGATTGAACATTTATTGATAATATCCACCTACAATAATTCATATGTTATGGTACTGTGGTAATGGTAATTGGTAGTTGATAGCGAGTTCCTATTCAATGATGTTAATTATGAATGGTAAGCATAAATGTGTGGGTATGTGTTTTGCCAATTCATTAAGATAACTGCATTACTATCATACTGTTCATAGCTCTCAGCCCTAGTGAAATCTCATGTGCTTATTCGTGTAATTCTCGACCCGAAGTTCCAATAGAAGATTTGTCTTGTGTATTGAAGGGTTGGTTCACATAACCCAACAAGAGGAAGTGGAGATCTCATTCAATATTACTATCCGCGGGGGTAAAAGTCGTGCAGAAGATAACCAGAAACAAAAGGGAAGAGCTCCATGAAATTAGACTGTCTATGTTGTTCATTGTACCAATATTATCGTAGTCGTAAAGTTGTACCAACACACAAATAACATTCCACCAAAACAACGACCGGAAGAACCTTTGGGTAATTGATTTTCTTGACTTCTGGCTTAGGGTTTCAATTGTCTGCTTGATTTCGCTTTGGAGAATATAGGGTTTCGATTTTGATTAGGTTCTGGATTATATTTAATTAAAGTGAAAGACTATATTTAATTAAAATGAAAGATGTGTTTTATTATGTTAAAACACATGTTTTATCATGCAAAATTGGAGCTGAGTTAACAATTAACCGATCAGGTCAACTTTTCGTCTGCTACGTCATTACATCTAGTAATAGATAGTAACGTAGTAAAGTTCAATGGCTTATGGGACAATTTTGAAAGTTTGATGAGTAAACCGTAATGTGGTATAAAGTTCGATGGTCAGTGAAACATTTAACTCCATCTCGCAGCTCACTGGAATAAAAAAAAAATGGTGATTAATGATTTATATGAGTGTCCTCAATTGAGATTATGATAGATTTTAAAAAACTTTCTAAATTAAGATGTTTTAAATTAATTTTAATGCATTTTAATGAAATTCTCTAAAATTTAGATGCTCCAATCGAGATTTTAATGAAATTCAATTTAGGTGTCATCTTAACCAATGGATTTATAAAGATTTTATTAATAGTAGAATTTTAAAAGATTTAGTTATATGTATTATAACTACATATAACTAAATCTTTTAAAATTTCACAATATTTGATGAAATTTTTATAAAATTTGTGAAAATCTATTCAAATTCACAAAAAATTTTTTTTATTTATCCATTTCTACGTGAAAAGGGGTTGCCCGCCCCAGCGGACTACATAGGAACTCTTTTTCTCGTAACATATTCGTTTTCCATTACAAAAGGAAAATTGGTTCTTTGTCTTCTGCATTTCCCTCTTAATTACACCAATTTTTATGAATTTTAGCGTTGAAAGAAATTTATCGGCTGTTATTTTTATTTCCCTATTTTTGAGAATAATTATAGAAGTATTTTGAGTTGATAATGGACGATCAGATTGGAGTGAAGAAGAGGGTGGTGGTGGTGGTGGGAGGCGGAATCGCCGGCTCTCTTATTGCCAAGACCCTTCTAAATGACGCTCATGTTTTCCTTATTGATCTGTAAGCTCACTTTCACTTTTATCATGCTTTCTATACTGGCTCTGTTATGGGTAAATTGAATATAAATGAATGTGTAGTGTTGTTAATTCTGTGGGTATAATTTGTGGTGTGAGTGTTCAATTTCTTTCACAGTTTCACTGCTTTGTACGTTTATGGAGTACTTTAATCAGATTTTAGTAATTCTGAGTTGCATATGATGAAAATTTTGACTGCTATTGTGATTGCAGATTTAACCAGCCTTAACCACATGAATAAAATCATTATTGAAATACAAACTTTGATTATTGGAGTTTATATATTTGGAATACAACTGGCTTGCTTTTGTCGTAATTGTAAATCTAGACAGAAAGGGTGATCAGAGACTGGAAACGTTCAATTGTGTTGCACTTTTACTCTTGAATACTAATCAGATTCAGAAACTTTTGCCTATTTATTTCTCCAACTTTCGTATTGTCCAAGCAAGAACTTTATGTAAGAGTCAAAGCACCAAAAGGAGAATTAGGAAGGATGGTAATCAATGTCGACAAAAAGAGATGAAAATTGTAATCTTGATAGGCATTGGAAATCTCCTATTGTCTATTGACAAGTTACAAGTTCTTTTAGCATTGAGGAGTGTCTTCGCCTCTCCGTTCTTATAGGTAGCTTTATCGAGATCCGAAGCAAAATGTGCAAAGGCTTCTAATTCTGCGAATTGCACTAGTTCCACATAATTTATGAAAACTCCTTGTACATTCCTGTATTGCTTCTATTAACGACCCCTCTTCAAATGCCACCCTATGGGTCCTCATTTACCTTTTTGTGAGAAAATCTGGGGAGTATAGGCCATCTGTGAATTTTGTTGTCGGGTGTCATTTTGATAGCATTCCAATTATATACCCCCTTTTCTTGTTTTATTATTTATTTGTTTCTAGGGAGGATGGGGTGATGAACTGTTAGTCTAAGTTATACTGGGTTGAAAGTAAAACTGGAAGTAAAGGGGGAGCATACCCTTGTTAGGTAAGGAAGAGAATTAGGAGGGAAGTAAAGATGCTGGGATGCCTTACTCCTACAACACTCTCTGTCCCCTCCCAAATTGGTATTTGGGGTTTCATCAATGATGCAATGCATGTGATTTGAATCGAAGTAATTATAATTCACAGACAAAGTATGTGTACAATATGTGTAAATTTAATACTTTACATCATGGCAATAACTTTAATGAGATTATGCACGCCAGGTTTGTTTGCTGGGTTAAAAGTTTCAGGAATGCAAAAAGATATATGCTTTTGAGTTTATGTCGCCTGAGAGAACTTGTGGCATTTAAGAAAATTATAATGTAGGTGCACTGGAAGTTGTTAGAGAAAAAGTAAACCAAATAGATGATGTGAACTAGCTCAAAGTTGGCTTGTGCATTGATGCTAGAATCAATGTTTGAAAAGGCTCAAATTCAGTACTCAGAGCTTTACCTCACAAGTCATATGTAAACCACCGGGCATTTTGTGGCTTAACCCCAAAGACAAACCAATAAAATAATTCAAAACAATACAAAAATATTTTTATAGTAAACTGTAATCTATCTTGAACCTTAATAAGAAAGCATGCTTAAATCTTTAACTTGGAAACAAACATAAAGTGATCAATGAAGGAGTTCATAACAATAAGTTTTCAAATTAGTGATCACATAATAAATTGCAATAACTTTTAGGTGTAGAAATAATCGAGGAATCTCCTATATTATGAGTAACAATAAAATCTTTAAGTGAATTGTCAATATATTTAATTCCCCTATCATCCTCCTCGTCAATGCATTTTTTTTATTCTATAACTATCCTTCACTTGCAATGGAGTATTATCCTTAAAGGAAGAATAATTAACAAACACACACAAAAAAAAAGGAAAAATCCCGTCAGATATTGTAAAAAAATCCAAAAAGTTGGGTTAATAATAAAAAGTCTAGAAAAGGAAAGACAAATGAGCGCACACCTTAGCGCTAGCCTGAGGCTGAACCTTGAGGTGTAAGCCTCAGGCATGGTACTCAAAGCATAAGCTTCAAGACGTTTAATGAAAGCTTCAGGTGAGGTATGCCTAAAGGAGAAGGCCTCAAACAGTTGTTTTAAACAATGGTTAAACCACATTTCTGGGTAGTAAGTTTTTACCTTGAATGTACTGGATTTATATTTCACAAAAGTATAAAAATTCTTAACTTATTAATAAAAAAGTGCTGCATTATTTATGGTCAACTTTTTAAGGCTCCAGGTAGGTCTTGATTCTTCACACCATATAGAAGGAACACTCAACAGTTCAATGAGATCTAATTCAGAACATGATCTTGTACATCCTTGACTGATCTTTAGGAATAATATTAAAGATTCTCAAGTGGTTTTGAGGATTCACCAGGTGTGGATGGTTGATATTGTTATGGATTAATCGTTAATCCTATATCACCAAGAGAAATAATAATACGAGACATAGAAAATCAAAATCAAGAAAATACACACGATTTAGAATGGTTCGCTCTCAATACGAGAGTTACGTCCTCTTGATGCCATTGCAGGATTTAACTATATTGAAGAAGAATGATTATAGTGTTTTCAAATCTCACACCTTTCTGTTTTTCCTCTGCGTCATAAAAAAGAGTCTTGTCCTAATTCCTTATCAGGGAATATTAAGGCGACCTAATACAGGTGGTAATTTTCCAAAGAAACATTATTAACACTTAGGGCCTGTTTGATAGGGGGTAGTTTTCCGTGGAAGGTGGAAAACGTTTTCCTACTTTTTATTATTCACCTGTTTGATTGCACTAATTGTCTAGGGAAAACGTTTTCCAACGTTTTTCAAGGTACAAGCGGTTGATGCACAAAAGCTAGAAAACGTTTTTTCACCATAGTGGTGGGAAAACGTTTTCCAACTTTTTGACAATTTTTTTTTTATTAGCAATTAGAACACATTCCAAAGTCAATAGTAAAAAAAAAAATCCATTTAATTGACAATTTGCATAAAAAACAAAGTCAAACGAAAAATTTGCCAGGTGGAAAATTATACCAATCAAACACCATTAATTACAATTCCTTGTAAAACGTTTTCTAGGCAATTCAATTCCCTGTCATTCATTTTCTTTCCACCTGTTTTCCACCCTTACAATCAAACAGACCCAGTTTGATTGGTATAATTTTTTACCTGATAAATTTTTCGTTTGACTTTGTTTTTTATGCAAATTGTCAATTAAATGGATAAATTTTTTTACCATTGACTTTAGAATATGTTCCAATTACTATATAATAATAAATAATAAAAAAAAAAATTATTAAAAAGTTGGAAAACGTTTTCCCACCACTATGGTGAAAAAACGTTTTCTAACTTTTGTGCATCAACCGCTTGTACCTTGAAAAACGTTTTCCCTGGAAAATTAGTGCAATCAAACAGGTGAATAGTAAAAAGTAGGAAAACATTTTCCATCTTCCACGAAAAACTACGGCCAATCAAACAGGCCCTTACTGAATAATTTGGGTCCACACATCCAAAAAGTACAGTGTTCAAAACTGTCTTTTCTTTTAGTCCATCGGTTTCGTGCTGTTTGTATAATATCTTTCATGGTTGATGTCAAAATTCTCACACATTGACAGGATTTAACCTAAATTATGTTGAATACATCAACATTATAATGAGATGACATAGAGTTGCAACTTGAAATTGATCTTTGCAATTAAGTATAATTTAAAACATCTTATAAGTTTGGTTCCCTTTGCTTAACTGAAACTGCAGGAAGGATTACTTTGAGGTTTCTTGGGCAAGCTTGAGATCAATGGTTGAACCATCATTTGCACAGAGATCAGTGATTAATCACTTGGAATACCTTCCTAATGCACACATTATTGCATCTGCTGCAACTGACATCACAGAGAATGTAGTACTGACTGCTCAAGGCCGTCTAATTGCATATGATTATCTTGTCATTGCCACTGGTCATGCAGATGCTGGTCCTTGTACAAAAGATGAGAAGCTTAGTTACTACCAAGCAGGTAAAACTGGCACAAATATGGTAGCAAATTTAATCTTGTAACTTAAGCGGTTAATTTATTTTTTCCTCATATTACCTTCATTAGTTGTATGGGTGAGTTTGCATTTAGAAGTATGACTTCCAGGGAGCAATATTCTCATTTTGGTTTAACTCTTAAGATTGACCAACCACATGCTATACATAGATATTTGTCATTAAACTATTAAATAGGCTTTTATGAAGAGATGTGAAAAGAGATCATAAATGCCTTTGTGAAGTATATGCATGGATGCAGTTGCGTTTAATAATCATTTCCAAAAATGGTGTATCTTGAACAATGTTTGAAATTCATAAGAGAAGTTTCAAGTGTCTTGAGTTGTATAATAAATAGTGATATCTTAATTCCATCATAGTCCAGCTTCGCTTAAAAGCCTAGATATCAACCTAGATGGTATGCATAATTTTCTACTGATTGTAAGATTCTCACAACATGTTTTTCTTTCATTTTAATTAATAAGCTGATACATTATTAAAACTCTCGTATTCTTTTCTCCAATTTTGTCCAAGCATTTCTGGGTCTTTACTTCAAATCCAAACCACCGTTTAATGGATGCTATGATTGGGCTTCTGACTTATTTTCTTTGTTGTAGAACATGACAAGATAAGATCTGCAAATTCAATTTTGATCGTTGGAGGGGGACCAACAGGTGTGGAATTAGCAGCTGAAATTGTTGTTGACTTTCCTGGTAAGAAGGTGACACTGGTGCATCGAGGATCAAGGTTGTTAGAATTCATTGGAGAAAAGGCTGGTAAAATGGCCCATGATTGGTTGATCTCAAAGAAGGTTGAAGTCATCTTGGGCCAATCTGTTGACTTAAACTCTTGGTCAGATGATGTTTATAAAACATCTGGTGGAGAGACCATAAAAGCTGATTGCCACTTTATATGCACGGGTAAGCCAATTGGTTCGTCGTGGCTAAAGGAGACTGTTTTGAAGGATAGCTTAGACAGTCATGGAAGGCTAATGGTTGATTCAAACTTGAGGGTCAAGGGTCACAAGAATGTCTTTGGTATTGGAGACATCACAGATATTCCTGTAAGTCAAGCACTATTTGTTTTTTCACTTTATTCGGCTCCAAGTATTAGTTTCTTCATGCTACTTAAAATGATTTCATTAAAAAAAAAAAAAAAATATATATATATATATATATATATATATATACACACACCTGATTTTACTCGTATTCCAAAAACGTTTAAAGCAGTCAATACAAAAAATGTTGAATCATATGTCTTGGTCTTCGCTGCACATAGAAGGTATGTAATCCATGGTTTTTCCCTAATTGGATGAGTGTTTCTATAAAATTATTAAGCAGGATAAATAATGGAAAAAATAATCAGTAATAGTTCTATTTGAAGATCTTTTATATGAAAATGAGTTCATTCTCTCAATATTCATTGTTATTATTCTTACGGCGAAATATTATATGCAGGAACTCAAACAAGGATATTTGGCACAAAAGCATGCGTTGGTGGCTGCTAAGAACTTGAATTTGTTAATAAAAGGAAGCGAAGAAAATGCGCTGGTTAATTACAAGCCTGCTTCACCAATGGCTCTTGTTTCACTCGGTCGAAGAGATGCGGTGGCTCAAATTCTCTGTTTACCTGTTGTCGGACGCATTCCTGGCCTGATAAAATCTGGGGACTTGTTTGTTGGGAAGACACGAAAGCAACTTGGTCTAAAATCCCAATAGCCTAAAAAGTCAAGGATGAATTGCAATTGAGCTCAACCCTTGTTGTAACTTTTAAGACAGTTGTCTTTGGAATAAAAGGTACAATTGAACTCAACACGCGTTTGAGTATTGTGTTTTGGAACTTCGGTGCTCGAGAGTTTTGTGATTAACTTAGATTGAGGGTTTCTTATTGCAGTTTAAATGCTGAAGGTGGGGAGCTAGATTATTGGATAGGATCGAAATAACTGCGGCAGTGAAAATAGCACTAGTCCTTAACACGAAGGAATCGAACAAGAACTTGTAGTCAAGTTCTTGGACTTTCAAAATCTGACTTTTTCGTAGTGTATTATTATTATTATTATTATTGGTGTTGGATGGGACTAAATTCACATGGGAAATCACCTCGCGAAATGCACCCGCGACACCACCACCTGAAGAAAAGTTATGAGACACCCCTATACTATGGAGCGCTACCTGGTCGGAACATCGATTCCTATGGGTGATCTACCACTAAGTGGTTGGAACGTCGACCCCTATGGGTGCTTTACCACTACGCGGCCGGATCGTGGACCCCTAAGGGTGCTCTATCACTACGCAGCCAGAACGTCGACCCCTATGGATGCTCTACCACTACGCGGTCGGAACGTCGACCCCTATGGGTGCTCTGTCACTACGCGGTCAGAAGGTCGACCCCTATGGGTGCTCTACCATTACGTGGTCGAACTGTCGACCCCTATGGGTGCTCTATCACTACGCGGTCGAAGCATCGACCCCTATGGATGCTCTACCACTACGCGCCACGCGGCCGGACCGTCGACCCATATGGGTGCTCTATCACTACGTGGCCGGACCATCGATCCATATGTACTAGGGCGCTCTACGACTACGCGGCCAACACAACACTCAACCATTATGAAAGGTCGACCCCCATGTCTACCACGCCGAGCCATCGACCCCATGCAAGAGCTCAACGCACAAGTCGAACCGCCTACCACTACGAGACACTCTATTACACTTAGTCGTGAGGGATCACCCAAATAGATAGAGGTCGCCTGGAGGTTATCACAAAAACAACCAACCACTAGGTGAGTAATGACCACTTTCTCAGAACGTGGACAAAGTGGGAGCACAACATGAGACACAAGACATTGCAACCACCCGGCAGTTACACGACTCCTGCCGCCTATAAATACCCCCAAGGCGGGTCAGGTATAAACTAGTGAACTTTTTACCATCTAAACTCTCCCTACACGTTTAACTCCAAAAAAATATATTTCTCCACCTAGTTCTAATTCTTACGCCGGAGGTACAATGGGGGAGAAGAGTTCCGCCCTCATTTTACAGGTAACTTTTGATCATCGGAGTAGGAGAACCAACCCTATGCCACCAGGAGAGCAAGGAGGTTTACTTTGAACATTTTCATTAGCGCCGTCTGTGGGAAACTACTGAATAGATAAACTATGTCAAGAAGACAAACAAGGAGTGATACGCGTTTGGTTGGAAACACAGCGGAGACGGAGTCGGAATCAGTCGCAAGGGGACGTGATCCGCCACCGCCACCTCAATATGTGATGCAGGGCCAACTTAATGTCTTGGAAACACAAATGGCGGCCATGTTGACCCTCTTGTAGAGTCAGACACAAAATGCCCCAACTCCCGTACCTGAGTAACCACCCCAGGGTGCGCAAATGGTCGCCCCGCCCGTCACTCAGCCCACAATGGAATACGCGGGGGCTTTTGGGTCCGCAGCTTCGCAAGTTGCTCATCCCGAGACAAACTTGGAAAGAAAGATAGAAGAGATGATGACTCAGAAGATAGACGATGCACTAACCAGGAGGAAGGATAGACGCAGACAGTGGTGACAACTTTGATGAATGGAACAAGGAATAATGCTTTCAAAATGTCGCTCTCCAAAAACCCCCCGGAGTCGATGCATGATTTGTTGAAGAAATGAGATAAGTACGTGGATGCTGAAAAAGCGGAGAAGGTCACCAAAAATCTTAGAGAGGGGTGAGAGACAGAAGGTCACAAGAGAAAGATGGGCGATGAGCAAAAATCTACTAACGAAAGTGAGTTGAAAATCAAACATTCAAACAAGGGATACTCACAGGACCGATCAACCAGGTAAAGGCGGGAGGAGATCAAGGCATTCACCCCTTCAAACTCCTTCACCCCGTTAAACACCCCCCGAGCAAAGTTGTTGATGGAAATTCGGGACATGAAGGAGCTCGAGTGGCCAAGACCAATGTTGTCGCCCGTCAACGAAAAAAAATCAAGGCAGATATTGTCATTTTCATAAAGATCATGTACATGACACCGAGGAGTGCCTGCAGCTGAAGGAGGAAATCGAACGCCTCCTGAAGAGAGAACTCCTGACCCGGTACGTGAAAGAAGATAGAGGCAAACAAAAAGTGGAGGGTCGCCCCCACCCAGGGCCGGAGTGATAAACATGATTAGTGGCGGGGTGGCAGCCAGCGAAGACTCAAATTCGGCTAGAAAGGGCTATTTTCGCTCAGTAGGGGTCTGTTCGATCCAGAAAAAAACAAGGTTGATCGATCAGAAACGTAACTTTCGATGAAGAAGACTTAATCGGCGTGGCGCGCCCCCATGATGACGCCCCTGGTGGTAGTGGGTGACATAGCATATTTCGATATCAGGAGGGTGCTAGTTGACAGGGGAAGTGCAGCGAACGTTCTCACTAGGGAAGCCTTTCAAGGTTTGAAAATCTCCCCCGATAAATTGAAGACAGTGACCACCCATCTGCAGGGGTTTGGAGGGGCGACGGTGATACCCGAGGGAACGGTGGAGCTTCTAGTTACTCTTGGCACGTACCCGGTGGCTGTAGTGATTGTGACAAGTTTTCTGGTTGTCAAGACCCCTCTGGCTTATAACGCTATCTATGGTCGACCACTTCTGAATGCCACCCGAGCCGTCCCCTCGACCTACCATCAAATTCTAAAGTTTCCAACAAGCAGAGGGGTCGGATGCGTGCGAAGGGATCAACATGTATCACGAAAATGCTATGTTGATAGCATCCAGACCAAGGATTCATCGTCTGTCATGACACTAGACTTAGACCCCCCAAGAGGACAGATCGAGTCGCTTGACATGACTGAAAATATCTCCATGTCAGAAGGACGGGAATTCAGCATTGGGACGGATCTGAAATCCGATGAGAAAGAGGAATTGATTAGATATCTGGCCAACAATCTCGATGTCTTCGCATAGAGTCTGAGCGACATCCCGGGGGTTAGCCCAACGATCGCCCAGCACCACATCGGCGTCTTACCAGGGGCTAGACCAGTGAAACAGAAGTACTACCCATAGATTGTCAAGTAGAAAAACAAGTCGAAACCTTTATAAATACAGTAGATAGGTTGCATTGTTAAAATTTCCTAATGTAATGCCTCGTGTAGGCACGATCTATTGTAATTATTATTGTTAATTTAATGAAAAGCCTAGGTGGTGACGGGTGATGAAGGCGCTAATAAGGGTCAGCCTAGCTGGGACGTCCCGATGCACCTACTGAGCTCACAAATCCAAGCAACTTTTATTTCAGACTATAGCTTTGAATCTCCCTAACAAACCCACAATACCCCGCGGACTAATGGAGAGTCCCCAAAGCCAAAAATTAGTTAAAGCCCTAAACCACTAGACGCGACTCTATGCTTGACGAAGTTCAAAGGGTTAGACAGAGATCAACAAAAACCAATAATTTGGTTGTAAAAACTCACAACACCCCACGATCTAGTGGAGAGCCTCCAAAACCAAGAATTGGCTAAGACCCTAAACCACTCGACGCTCGACGAAGCCCAAAGGACTAGGCGGAGATCTACAAAATCAATAATTTGGTTGTGAAAACTCACAATACCCCGCGGTCTAGTGGCGAGCCTCCAAAGCCAAAAATTGGCTAAGGCCCTAAACCACTAGACGCAGCTCGACGCTCGACGAAGTCCAAGGGGCTAGGCGGAGGTCTACAAATCCAATAATTTGGTTGTGAAAACTCACAACACCCCGCGATCTAGTGGAGAGCCTTTAAAGCTAAAAATTGGTTAAGGTCCTAAACCACTAGACGCAGCTTGCCGCTCGACGAAGTCCAAGGGGCTAGGCGGAGGTCTACAAATCCAATAATTTGGTTGTGAAAACTCACAACACCCCGCAGTCCAGTGGAGAGCCTCCAAAGCCAAAAATTGGTTAAGACCCTAAACTACTAGACACAACTCTGAGCTCGATGAAACCGAAGGAGCTAAGCGGATATCTACAAAACCAATCATTTGGTTGTGAAAACTCACAACACCACGCGGTCTAGTGGAGAGTCTCCAAAGCCAAAAATTGGCTAAAGCCCTAAACTACTAGACGCGGCTCTACGTTTAACGAAGCCGAAGGGGCTAAGCGGAGATCTACAAAACCAATCATTTGGTTGTGAAAACTCACAACGCCACGCGATCTAGGGGAGAGCCTCCAAAGCCAAAAATTGGCTAAGGTCCTAAACCACCATCCATTGTATCTTTATACATAGCCACCTCGCGGGGATCAGACCCGGGGAGCTCCTCTCTAAGCTTAGCGGCTCTATAAACATAATTGTTGACTCGATCATATCTACTAGGAGATTTTTCTAACTTTAGGATAGTATTGTAAAGGCTATGGCAATTAGGAATTTCAAGGACAACATCGCCCGCCGAGTCTAGCCCAACCCCTAATTTTTTGTCTAAGGACTTTCTTCAGCCTATGTGACTCTTGGGTGAACTCGGGAGGAATGGTGGAGACTCGGCCGAATGGATAGGGCCATCAGAACCATGCGGGGATGTACCACACTCGCGAGGGGAGGGACGACGGCCTATCGACCAACCCCTAAGCTGGTCGACGACGACCACCACTACTGGTCGATGGCGACATCGACCAGCGGGCTTCGTCGATTGGTGATCGGCATTCCCCCTGCCTCGTCTCCACTTTCGTTCGACAATAAGGCACTTAGACTGTTCGATTATTAAGTCGAATGCCAAAAAAAAAAAATCAAAAGGACATGAATGCTACCCCTTGTCAATGAAAATAGACAAGAGGTAGAGGGGCTAATGATGTTGGATGGGACCAAACTCACCTGCAAAACTCACCCGCGAAACACCCCGGTGAAACTCACCCGCGATACCACCACGTGAAGAAAATCTATGAGACACCCTTATGCTATAGAGCACTACCCGGTCGAAACATTGACCCCTATGGGTGCTCTACCACTACGCGGTTGGAACGTCGACCCCTATCGGTGCTCTACCACTACGCGGCCGGACCGTCAACCCCTATGGGTGCTCTATCACTACGCGGCCAGAACGTCGACCCCTATGGGTGCTCTACCACTACGCGACCGGAACATCGACCCCTATGGATGCTCTATCACTACGCGGCCGGAAGGTCGACCCCTATGGGTGCTCTACCACTACGCGGTCGGACCGTCGACCCCTATGGGTACTCTATCACTACTCGACCGGACCATCAATTTATATGTACCAGGGCGCTCTACAACTACGCGGTCAACACAAACTCAACCATTATGAAAGGTCGACCCCCATGCCTACCACGTCGAGCCATCGACCCCATGCAAGAGCTCAACGCACAGGTCGAGCCGCTACCACTACGAGACACTCTATTACACTTAGTTGCGAGGGATCACCCAAGTAGATAGAGATCGCTTGGAGGCTATCACAAAGACAACCAATCACTAGGCATGTAGTGACCACCTTCTCAGAATGTGGGGAAAGTGGGAGCACAACGTGGGACACGTGACATTGCAACAACCCGACAGTTACGCGGCCCCTGCCGCTTATAAATACCCTCAAGGTTGGTCAGATATAAACTAGTGAACTTTTTACTATCTAAGCTCTTCCTACGCATTTAACTCCAAAAATATATATTTCTCCACCTGATTCTAATTCTTACGCCGAAGGTACAATGGGGGAGAAGAGCATCACCCTCATTTTGCAGGTAACTTTGGATCATCGGAATAGGAGAACCACACTACGTCACCAGGAGAGTACGGAGGTTTACTTTGAACATTTTCAATTATTATTATTATTATTTACCAAGTAATGTAGTGTCTGGAAAAAAAAAAGAAAAAGAAATATACATTTAGCAGAGTCACACATACTATATATTACAAATTTTAGGTGTGTTTGACAATTACACATGCATACTTTCATAAAAATTGAAAAAAAAAAATGCGTTTAGCAGAGTCATACATTACAAATTTTAGGTGTGTATTTGAATTAAACTATATGTACATTATATGTTATATCTTAGTTGACATTCCACCCATGAGTCAAAATCTGGGCAATAATGTGATAGGGTGTTGTAGAAATCAATAGCTTTGACGGATGCTTGTGAAAAAATGTCAAACTAAATGTAAAGAAGAATGTATATGTAATATGATTGTTCTTTTTAATCACACATATTTCAATAAAATAATATTACACGTAAACCTAAAATTGTTCTTTATTTTTTAACCACACATTCTCCATCAATCTATTATTTCAAAATGTATTTTTGAACAAAAAGGGGCTCAAACACGCTCTCAGTCAAGAGTTCTAAATTCTCCGAAAAATACAAAAATAAGAATATAACCAACGCGTGAACAAGCTTCCAATTGCTTACGGCATACAAGGTACATGTAGGGCTTTCAATGGATTGGATTTTGATTCGAATCCGATGAAATTAATGGAAGATGAATTTCAGGTCTCAATACGATAACCCGATTAAGATTCGAATCCGATAATTCGCTAACTAAATTAAGCAAATATGGATATAAGTTAATCCGATCCGATAACAACTCGATCTGATTTATTATGATAATATAATATATTTTATATATTATCGCATAATTTATGACACAGTTTTTTCATTTTGAAAATTGTATTTACTTTACACATAAATTTCAAATAATAAATAATATTAGATAATAGTATAATATTTTTAATTCAAATATTTGAAGAGATTTGATTTGTTAATCAATTAAAATAAGATAAAAATAATAATTTATTTATTTTACAAATTAAACAACTAAAGGAGCCAATTATTGGAGTTACTTTCATTATTCCAAACTTCTCGCTTCTCACGTCATATACTCACTAGAATATCATAAAATTTATAATCTATAAATAGGTGAACCAATAATTGGGTAAAAAGTTATATGAACCTTTTAATTTTAGGATTTAGAAGTTGACTAATATAATTTTTTTTTTTTTATCTTTTTAAGCCCCTGATTGTTATTAATTATTTTACATTTTACCACATTAATTTTTCCAGAGTATTCATTTTTAATCACGCTTTCTTCATTAAAATAATATTACACATTAATAAAAAAAAATATATCATTTTTTTTAACTACACGGTCTCCATCAATCTCATAAAACAATTTTCAAAATTAAAGGGCCTCAAACACACCCTAATTTTTTCAATTTCAAATCGGGTCATCGGATCGAATATCTAGAACATAGCAAATCGGATATAGATATAAATATCAAGTATCCGTTGAATTATCAAATCGGACTGGATAATTATTCTTATGGAAAAATCATAAATCAGGTGTTAAGTATCACGAATTCAAATTTCAGGTCTTAAGTTTAAAAATGCAAAAAATATGTATTTATTTATTAATTAAAAATATTTTATTAATTAAATGTAATAAGGTCACAATTATACAATTAATGGTCACATGTACATAATTATAGGTCACAACTTATTTATTGATCACATATTATCAAATTAATTGGTCACATATTATTTTCATGTCACAAATAATTTTTTTTTATAGGTGACAGATCAAAAAATTTATAATTCACAATTTATTTATCGGTCACATATTTTCAAATTTATTGATCACAAATTATCAAATTTTAAAGTCAGAGAGAACCAAATAGTTGGTCACATACACCAAACACCCAACCTTTGATCTCGATCTACCATCAATACTTGATCACAAATTAACCAAATAGTTTGTCACAAACACTCTTCATCTCATCTCATCGTTGCTGTCACCTCAGCCACTGCCACAACCACCACGAACGACAACAAGATCACCACCTCACCACCACCACCACCACCACCACCACCACCAACCAGATATGAACCTACCAACCCACCATAGACCACATCTACACCACAACTAGTCAAACACCACTCACCGACAACGTCGCTACCATGCTGCCAATACCATCACACCCATAGCGCACACACTCACCACCACCAATCAGATCTGAACCAACCAACCCAACCTACCATACACTACATCTGCACCATAACTGGTTAAACATCACTACCACCACCATAAGCAGCAACACTACCACCACGACTCGACATCGCCCTTACTGAAAACCATAGCAGCCTCACTACCACCACCATAAAGCAGCATCAACACCACTACCACACCCCTAAGAAAGGTCCATAACTTCTATTCAAACAGTGTATGTACATGCAGACGATTTGAACACCCTGCCACATCAACATGAAACCACCTGCTGCTCTAAAGATCTTCGAGCACGTGATGACACCTCCAATGTTCAAATATGTGGGTTTCAAATGTCAATGTACCGCATACCACCACCAGAAATCGCAGCACCGTCGCTGCATACCAACTAAAATGGGGTCTAATCAATAGCATCTGTGCAGCAAGCACGAGCATCGCCTGTAGCGGTAGTGTCTTGCCGACAAAACTGTATTGGCGTTTGCAATCGAAACATATATGCATTTACAATTCTACAGTGTGTTTGCACGAGCTCTGCATTCGGAATAGCTCGTCGGAGCTCAACTCATGGTGGTATCTCGAGCGCCGAAGCTATAGGTTGACGTTATGTCATTGGACAGACGACAAAGAACATAGAGAAAGGAGAGAAGAAAGTGAAGATAAATTTATGTTTTGAAAATGAGATTGATGATGAATTGAGTGAGGTTAATTGATTATAATATTATTTTATTATTAATATTAAAATATATAATTATTACCTGATTTATATTATTTAAAGTTTTATTTTTAACGGATCGGATCTGATTGGATTTGGACATATTTGATCCATATCCAGGCCTAGCTGCTGGGATTTCAATTATTTATTTATAGAAAAATATCTTCTTCCCTTTCCCCCAAGTCAGATTACAATTTCATAGATTTTGAATTGGTCGTCCTCACAACACAAGGAAAAATTCGAAATTATTTCAAAAATTCTCTATCAAGCTGAAAACCCTAATTCTCGAGCAACAAGCAAAGAAGAATACATAAAAAAGAAAATATGAGGAGAGTGTTTGGAGTAAAGAAAGACAAAGAACCCCCTCCCACCGTTCAAGACGCCTCTGATCGGGTGCGTACCTTTTGACGTCTTCTATCTTGCTTAATGATTTGGATTTGGATACACTTGTACTGGAAGGGTTGGATTTGATTTTATCATGTGAATCTATTGTGCAATTTGTGATTTTGTTTCCCTTAATATTGCATCGCCTTATTGTTTCCAAAGTGCTAGGGAGAATGTATACGGGCAAGTTGTAATACAATAGCTTGTTCTTATCATACACGGACACTGAGCTTTTAACATGTCTGAATACTTGTCGCAGGCTCTTTAACTCTTCACCTTAACTTGACCACTGGATATGAGATTGTCAAGTAATAAAATCAAACCTCTTAAAATTCTGGAACTTCTATGTTTAGAAGAAAATAAAATTATTACCTAAAGGTTTTGGCCTTTATGGAGATGTTGTTTAATTCATCTATAACTGTATTCTATACTTGATATTTTAGGTGTATGCAATTCTTTAGTAGCTACATGTCAATAATCATTCACTCATAATGCCCCTGTTTCAGCCCCATCATTTCAAAACTCATTTTTCTCCAAACTTATTTTCAACTACATATTCTCCCAATAAAATAATTTACATATAAACCCGAATTTTTTTTCTACTTTTTAACCGCACATTCTCCCGAAAACTACAATTACAAAACGTATTTTTGCAACTAAATGGGGCTCAAAAAAAGGCAAGATGTAGCCCTTGTTTGGTACACATTATTTCCAAAATACATTTTTCTCCGTCTTATTTTCAACCACACATTCTTCAACACGCAACCCCAAATCTTTTTCTTATTTTTTAGCCGCACATTTTTCATAATTTCACTATTCCAAAATATATTTCTGGCAAAAATGGGCTCAAACAAGCTCTTAATATATTTCTTTTGTGAATGAACATGTACAATGCTTACTAATATTATTCCAGTAAATAGGAAGTAATAAAATTGGTATCTTTCTAATGTGATGAACCATGGGTTTTAAGGGTTGTGTTTCATAGTTGGTGAAATGATAATATTGTTGCTTACTACCAATGTTGCTGTATATATATGCTGAGTTGATAGCTTCACTTCCCCTGGGATGGTGATAATTATTCGTAGTTGGTGAAACGATAACATTGTTACTTGTTGTAGAGGTGATAGCTTTACTTCTCTTGGGATCGTGATAATTATTCGTTTGAGATGTTGAGATTGTTTCCACTGTTTATAACAGATCAATAAGAGAGGTGATTCGGTTGAGGAGAAGATAAATAAGCTTGATGCTGAATTAGCTAAATACAAAGAACAGATCAAGAGGACCCGACCAGGTCCAGCACAAGAAGCCGTCAAAGCTCGAGCCATGAGGGTTCTCAAGCAGAAGAGAATGTAAGTGCCTCTTCTTTTTATTGGTTCTAAATTTTTCGGAATTAGTAGGTACACATTTCGGTGACAGCTGTTGGAAAAATTTTCTTGCTAACGATGTCAAAGGATAAGTTTATACCTGTTCTCTAGGTTGAGTTACCTTGAAGTTTGAATTAAAAACTGTTATATCTGGCTATTCTTAGAGCAGGTTGGTTGTGGGATATTAGGATTCAGTTGGGGGAAAAAAAAAAAGTGAGGTGAAAGAGGGGGGCGGGGTTTTACCTACTTTGGGTTATCAGCATTCTGAAATGTAAATCTGCTTGTGAGATTGGAAATTAACATGGATACTTGAAGGGAATATGACACAATAATCAACAAGTATGAGGTCGCATTAGGATTATGTTTCTAGGGAACACCTTTAAAAACTTGTCTGACATTTTTAGAATTTTAACTCTCTGTGGATTAGAGGAACTGCTGCCATAGGGATTCAAGGTAATCCACCCTCCAAAATGGTGGGAGGAAATATTAAGAAGATGTTCATCGGGATCAACAACCAAATTGAAATTTTTTCTATGGAATTCCCAATATTATGCTGACATTAATTAAGAGCAGAAACTATGAAGTGGAGGTGCCGCTGAACATGACTTTCACAATCACTATTTTCTGATGTATCATCTCGTTTGAGTAGTTTACTGTATAATACCACGGGTATACATTAGTCTTTGTCAACTGCAATCCACTGCCCACTGGTTTGGTTTTGAATAAAGTTTAAGCCTCTGATTCTCTGTTGCAAAGTACAGCATAATCTGCACTTCGTTACGGTATCAAGGATTGTGTGGAAGTCTATCGGAGAGATAAAAAGAAACCCGATTTGAAGTGCTACAATAATTTTAAAACATGATGAACCATCAAAAATAAAATATGCAACATGATAGTAGACCACGGGAATAATGAAGACATGATATCCAAAGCATTCGTGAAAGCTTTAAAGTTGAAGAAAGAAAAATACTTATCTTGCTATCACATTTCACTAGTTAATAGGGATCAAGAAATTCATAATATGAAGGTATGCAAAATTCCACTTTCTATTAAAAAGTATTACAAAGATGAGATTGTTTGTAATGTGGTAGAGATAGACGATTCTCATGTACTTTGGAGACAACCATGATTCTATGTTGTAGATGTCATTTACATAGGTCGATATAACATGTATGTGCATCAGTGGTACAATAAGAAGATTAATCTTTTATCAACATGATGAGCAATTTGCGAATACTTGTGTAAACAGATTAAAAGATTTATAAGGCAGATGATGAGGTCGAAAAAGATGTCATTCAAGATGATAATGATGATTTTGAACATGATACTACAATAGAGGTAGAAAAGTATGTGCAAGATGAAAACTTGATACCTTCTAATTCCTTATGCATGGAAATTGAGAAGGAATACAAATGTAAGGATGAAAAATATTTTGGTGAAATTAAGAAGAGTTGAATGGAAGAAAATGGAATTGAACT